>CM035102.1:8909242-9476742 GCA_020205505.1 Panax japonicus
TTGTACGGAACCATTCTAGAGAAAGCAATCATCACGGAGGGTGGTAGTGAGGCTTTGAGGCAATACCACAAAGAGAGAAAGAATAAGAGCAAAGGAGAGGGAGGACCCAAGGTCGAAGGAGTTAGTGGTAGTGGCAGTATGCCCAAGAGGAAGAATTTTAACTCTGAAAATACTGGAGGGGAACTAGGGGATCCTAAGCGTAGGATCGAAAGCAGCAAGACATGCGAAAAGAGTCATTTAGGAGCCTGTCTGAAGGGGAAATCAGTTTGTTATAACTGTGGACATGAGGGTTATATATCACCCAATTGTCATAATCCTAAGAAAAACCATGGCTATTTTGTTTGTGGGTCGATGGACCACATGGCAAGAAATTGGCCAAAGAAGGGGTCGGAGGAAAGTAAGGGTGCTAGTAGTGGTAAGTTAGCCATTACGGGACCACCATCATCAGGTAGACCTATGGCCCGTACTTTTAATATGACTATCCAAGATGCAGTTGCATCAGCGGATGTAGTAACCTATATCATTTAGTTAATAAAATGAATGTTTATGTGTTGTTTGATTGGAGTGCTACTTGTTCTTTTATAGCATGTGAATTGCTAAGCGATTAGGTTCATTCCCGAAAGGATTATAAATACCTTTAAACGTTAAGGTAGAAAAGGAGGAAATAACTTCCGTTTAATATATTCATGGGAATTGTTTCATGGATAATAGAGGTAAACAAGTATCAGTAGATAAGTACCGATAAGGTTGAAAGAATTTAAAGTAATTCTTGGTATGAATTGGTTGATTAACTATAGAACTTTAATAGATTGTCATAGTAAAAGTGTGAAACTTTAGATTTCTAAAGAACCCAAGGTAGTGTTCTACGGTAATAAATCAATGAGACGCTCTTGTTGTCTAACCATGATGCAAGCTAGAAGGATTTTGAGGAAGAGGTGTATAGAATACCTGTGCCAGGTTGTTGTGACAACCCAGAAAATTGGATTGTCTAGAATTTATGATTTAAAGAATTAGTTATTAATAAAATCAATTTTTATTAATACTATTCTGTGCTATGTGTTTTTTAATCGTTCTAGAACCTTGGATGATTATTAATCGGGATAATTCTGGATACGAGCTAGACTGAACGAGTAAGAATTTTCAAGACGAAAGTAAAATATTTTCGGGAACAAAATATTTCTGGGGAAAAAGACAAAATAGATACTATTCACCCAACGAAACCTTAAGGGTTAGGGTTTGAATAACCTAAGCCTTTCCGAGAGTTAGGTATGTCGAAATGACATTTCGTCGAAAGATTTGATGATAATATATCGTGAAAAGTTAAGTAAGCCGATAAAAGTTTTTCTCGAAAAACATGCATAAATTGGACGAAATAAAAACCACGAAAAGTATTGTTATGTACTTTTCATTCGTTTAACTACGTTAGGGAAAAACGTGAAGGAAAACACTTATCGTGAAAAAGTGTTTTTCAGTTTTTCGGAGATCTGAAGAATATGTAAAAGTTAATCGGTAAACGAAAGACGAAATATCCAAAAATATTTGGATTCCGAGAATCACAGTTTTTAAAACTCTCGGACGAAACCCAAAAAATGGAATCACGACACTTCCAAGGGAAGTTTCGTGAATAGTAAGTAGGTGTATTGAGGAGGTGGGAATAGTAAGGAAATTTGGACAAATGACCAAAATGCCCCTAGCCTTGAAAATCTATAAAAGGAAACCTTAAGTTCATTTAAATGGGATTTTGAAAATCCTACATCATGAGAGAGAAGAGAGAGAGCTTGGACAAGAAGAAGAAGGAAGAGAATGAGCATGAATGATTGGATTGATGGGTTCATGAAATAGAAAAGCTAGCGAATCGCCGACTTTGTCTAAAGGAAGAAGAATAAGGAAGAAATGTATTAAAACCTAACTTTTAAGTTAGTTTTTCTTTAAGTTTTATATGTTGAAAACATAGCTTAAGAAGAATAAGAAGTAAATGATGTTAGGAATGATTTCATATGGTTGAAATCATTGAGAAAAGAAGGAATAAAAATTAGAAGTTTATTTTATAAATTTCTTAAGGAAGTATAAGATTCGTAATGAATTTGAGCGATCCGAATGAATCATATGAATGATTCAATGAAATAAGTAAGGAATGGTATTTTATAACATCAAATTCCAAGAAAGAGTGAAATCATAATCAAAATATCGATTAAAAATTAAGAACGAACGAAGAACGCAAAGAACACGCGAAGAACGCGAAGAATGTTGTTGATGGACAAATATAAAACCATCGTAAGATAATTGTTGTTGATGGAAAAGTTTAAAACCATCGCGTATAAGTTAGATGCTTATTTCTTGGTTACAAATGGTAGAAACGTTCATGAAGAACGAATTAAAACTGAGCTATAATTAAGTTATGGAGAAAATTTCGTAAAAGACAAACGAGAATTAGAAAGTTAGTAAATGAACTCGAACGTGTAGGGTTTCATAAGAATGTACGAGAACGTAGAAAACATGAGTCGTGGACACAATAACAAATGAATTCCAAGTTCGGATGACCGAATTACGGACGAACGAACGAAGAACGTTAAAAACGTAAAATAAACGAAGGACGAAAATCAAGACAATCAAATGGAACATTAACGGATTCAGAACGAAGTTTTGTCCGAGGTGTATTGAAGTAAATAAGATAAGGAAGAGAATGGCTTTGGAACGACCTCGTTCTGAGTTATAGCGAAGAAGTTATGGAAGCGGGAAGTAAGCGTCTCAGAACGATCAAACACGTAGAAAAAAATTTCAAGAATTAGGGCTTGGCGCTGCGGCGCCAGCCATGCCTTATAAGGTGGTGCTGCAGTGCCAGACCGGGGAGCTAGATACTGCATGCTCGCGCTGCAGCGCGAGAGATAGAAGGGAGAATGGCGCCATAGCGTCGGTGTGTGGAAAAAGCCAGAGAAGAACTTTTAACTGCTTAGCTCTTGGGGGAAACGTAAAGAAAGATAAAGAACATAATGTTCAACGAATGTAACACTTAATCAAGTGTTTAAACCTTTAATGAAGGTTGAACATAAAGATTAAATGAGATTAAAAGAATGTGAACATGGGTTACTAAACCGATATCCGGGGATCGTAGTCGCAAAAAAACGAACGTGAGGGATTACTATGATGGTGATTCCTTAGACATTGATTGACGAGGGTAATGAATAACATTTCGATGTTATATGTGGTGGTAACGAGAGATAAATGTAAAGTGTATATAGACGCTGTGAATGCAACGCAGTAGCGTTGAATGATCGGTCTTAGCATATAACAAACACTATGGCTTTGGCATTAAGGAAGAATAACGAATGGTATTAAAAAAGCCGTAGTGAACGATAAAAAGATTAATGGAAGCCGAATGTGAGTCGGATGAGAATGTTAGAATAAAATGTAAGCGTTGAACACTTTAACCAACGTGAAGGTTGAGTGTACGTGAATATTAAACGGGCAGAACCTACACCTCGTGTATGGTTTGACCGTAAGATAATGAAGACCAATGATTAAACCTATGAACGGTGAAGAAGTTGAATTAAAGACAAGTACGCATACGTAAAGAAACGGAGTTAATGATTAACTTGAATGATCGTTCTGAGTATACAAAAGACTGTATGACTTGGACGATAATGAATGAATCCCGAGGTATGGCATTTAGTTGCCAAAAAGCAATAAGGAATGAGAAATTGACTTAACAAACATTATAGTTTAATAGTTCAAATAAGTTACGATAAGTTTAGGTTGTAGTACAATCATAACCTTTGATGGTTGACATATATGAGTTGGGCTAAACAATTCCTTTAGAGAGTGAAGGTATATACGAAACTGGCAACCGATCTAACTCATTGTGATGGCAGTGTTAACGAGACGAGAACTTGTTTGTTGGTTGTTTGTGGGAAACCACTTAGAGTACCATATGGACTACTAGCAGAGAAGCGATATGTGCTGAGTCCTAGAGAAGTTATAAGAAGAAGATAAGAATGTAAATCATCAAAGCTGATGAACGTATAAGTAAGATATCTCTATATGCCATGAAGCCGTAGAACGGTAATAAAAGTGGTCGCGTAAACTTAGGTTGCAAGAACGCGAACCCTAAGAAGTAAAGTTAAGTAAACCAATGCATAAGCCAAATATACATGACTAATTGGTGTATGTGTTTCCTTATGTGTTATAGGGATTGTAATGAGAAGTTTAGCGTAAGTTGTAGCTGTGCGTAAGGCAAGTTTCCTAACTTTATTCATATTTTAAAAGAATGCTAGTTTCTAAAACTTCTCAGATGTTGAACTTGAGAAGTTCTGTTTATGTGCAAATGTGTGATATTTGTACAAGGTGGTAGAACGTATGAGGCCTTGTGCCACAATGTGAAAACTTTGGTGTTTCTATGAAATGAGAATGTTCTATTTATACATGAACCGTTATTGATAAGTCTGTGCTATAAATTCTAGCCAGACAGAATGTGTATGTAAGAGAGTAGAGAATGAATCTATTTCAAAGGGAATGTGAATAATGTTTTAAAATGATAGGAATTGAGTGTATTCCTATTATTCAAGTAGCTTCATAACCTTTGTTCGGTTATCAAAGTTCTAAAAGAATATTTAAATTCTTGAAGTTGTTTGTTCAACTACTATGACTTCCTGGGCAATTGAATGCTCATACTTTCTTTAAATGAAAAATATTTTCAGCGTACGATGTTAGAAGAACTTAAGGATCCCGTGAAGATCAAGCTGATCAGTATCCAAAAGAAGTGTCATTCATTAGATGAATGAATGTGAAGATCAAGTGAAGACTTGTAATATAGAATGATGTAATTAAACTATAGAATAGTTTAATGAACGGTTATGTATCCTTGGTGGTGGATAAAAGTCACTCGTGTAAAATATAAAGAATAATGTAATTAACATTATTTGTAATGAAAGAGGTTATAAGGTTTTATAACTTGAGAATTGAGAATGCATGTTGTTATATTTCAGTATATAATGATATATATTGGGATGAATGATGTACTCGTGACGTATAAAATCCGGGTGTGAAGATAGACTAGATTTTGGGGCATTACAAGTTGGTATCAGAGCTGATAGCTTATAAATCTTAGGTATGAGTACCTAAGACTATAATCATAGAGAGAATGATAAGAAGATCGTTGAGTTAAACGATTAAGGAAGAAGATCACCGCGTGATCATAGTAAATTGTAATAACAGATGATCTATGAAACGATGAATGATTTATAGCTAATGCTATAAATGAATGGTACTACGAAGTAGTACGGGAAGAAGAACTCAAATTGAGTTATGAAGGATAACATACGAATTAAAGAAAATTCGTATTAAGTAAAGATAAAGTTAGAAGTTGTAAAATTTTAATTGAAGACTCATATGATAGCTAAGTTATATGAATCTTTGTTATGGGTAGAGGTTTGTGCTTTGGTGTAACAACCACTCAGTTTATTACAGTGATAATCATTGGAATTAGTCGCGCTATCAATATGTATATGACGAGGAGGTGAATCTTTTCTCATGTATATACTTGATAGGTAGAGAAAGATAAGGTAGGTGCGAGTTCTTGAAACTCATACTTATGGTAAGTTCGTAACTCATAATCATATGGTATATTTTTGAACTTCTCAGCGAATGGACGCCTATGGTCTGACTGGGATAGTTTTTAAACTCATATTATTGTGAAAAGTTCCTGAACTCATAATGTGTGGTAAGTTGATGGACTGTACTAAGGTATAATGATGTTTAGACTGAAAATGAGTTATTTTCAGTAGAATTATCATTGAAGGTGTTAGAGAAGATTAAGTATTATCCCAAGTAAGACAATGAAGGAAGATGGAGAATGGGATATTCCAAGTCATCTAGCTATGCTAGATTTCGAAGTTTCTTGAAATCATGCTTATATCTGCGCGTTTTGAAAAGGAAAGAGTTTGTTCAACTTTTGGAACCAATGAATTTTAAAAGAACTATTCTTGGTATGTCTATGTTAATTGTTTTGGCTAGATAAAAATTGATTTAAAATATCAAAATAAATTTTATATCATCAAGGCATTTGATTCAAGAATGGTAAAGAGATGGAGTTGTTAATGCAATTGAACCTGGTGTTGGATGTAATATTAGGATCAACACCCCACTATGGTATGATGTATAATGATGAAGCCATAAACTGACAAAGTCCTCAACGTACTGTGAAAAGTGCGGTATCATGACGTCATAAAACGTTTTGATGTATTGAAAAAGAATTTAATGAAGTTTTCGATGTCAATTGAGTTGATTAGATGAATGTTTCAAGTTGATATCAAATTTATTGGTATGGTCTAAGCTACTTGATTTGGCTAAGACGAATGGTATGTCATGATTAAAAGAAAATCGAGCTTTCTTTGAAGAAGTGGTGCCAAACCAAATTGCTTTGGTATAGAATCTAATGATTAAGTCTGAGGTGAACATACCCCAAAATGGGGTTATTCAAGGGTTGGTCGCCTACATATAAAAGATGTAGTTTACTTTCTGTGTGATTGTAAATTGGCCGTGTAAGAAGGTTTACGGCGTCATGCTATTAAACCTAGTAAGAGCTCATGGTCAATTTGACCACCCTCAACAAAAGTATGAAATGTTTTAAAGGAATTCTTATATTCCTCGTTATTCATTCTACTTCATAATTCTTGATAAGTTATGAAGGTGAGAGAATGTTTGAAAGATAAGAACTTCTTTGAAGAGAAGTTGAGAAGAAGGGTAGATTAAAATTTCAAGGACAAAATTCTGTGAAGAAGGGGTGAATGTGATGACCCAGAAATGGGTGTGGTTTTAGAAATTTCAAGGACGAAATTTTTATAAGGGAGGAAGAATGTGATAACCCAGAAAATCAGATTTTCCAGACTTTAAAATTTAAAGAATTAGTGAAGATAGAATTAGTGAGGACTTTAAGATTTCCCAGAATGTGTCAACAAGTGAAGATAGAACATCAACGAGCTAGTGGGTTATTGCAACAGTTAGACATTCCAGTGTGGAAGTGGGAGGATATAACGATGGACTTTGTGATTGGTTTGCCAAAGACTTTCAAGAATAATGATGCCATTTGGGTAGTGGTGGACCGACTGACCAAATCGGAACACGTTTTGGCTATCCATTAGGGTTACTCAGTAGATAGGTTGACACATATCTTTCAGCAGGAGATTGTTAGACTTCATGGTACTCTGGTTTCTACTGTTTTAGATCGAGACCCATGGTTCACTTCACGGTTCTGGAAAGGGTTTCAACGAGCTTGGGGCACTCAACTCAACTTTAGTACCTCTTTTCATCCACAAACTGATGGGCAATCCGAACAGACTATTCAGATGTTAGAGGAAATGTTGGGGTCTTTTGCACTTGAGTGCTCGGGTAATTGGGATGATTACTTGAGCCTAGTTGAGTTTTCTTATAACAACAGCTGGCATGCAAGTATTGGGATGGCTCTGTTTGAGGCATTGTATGGTACGAAGTGTCGGGCACCAACTTGTTGAGATAAGGTTGTCGAAAGGGCCAAAGAAGGGCCTGAGCTAGTTTAAATCACTACGGAGAAGGTAGCGGCGGCTAAGGAGAAATTGAAGTCAGCTCGATCACGACAGAAGTGTTATGCTGATAAGCATAGGAGAACTTTAGAGTTTGAAATTGGTGAGCATGTGTTTCTAAAAGTTTCTCCTTGGAAGACATTCTGTGATTTGGCTTGAAAGGCAAGCTTAGTTCGCGATATATTGGTCCATTTGAGATTTTGGAGAAGGTTGGTGAAGTTGCATATCGGTTAGCTTTGCCTCCACAGCTAGCTCATGTGCACAATGTGTTCCACGTGTCGGTGTTGAGGAATTATCATTATCATCCGTTGCATGTGGTGCGATATCCATTTGATAAGATTCAGGAGGATCTTACTTGTGAGGAGAAAGCCGAGGCGATTTTGGATTGTCAAGAGCGGATTATGAGGAGAAAGATTATTTCGTTCGTTAAGGTTTTGTGGAGAAATCATTCGGAGCGAGAAGCTACTTAGGAGATGGAGGAGTCTATTCGAGCGAAATATCCGTATCTTTTTGATTCCGGGGACGGAATCCTTTTAAGGGGTAGGTGATGTAATACCCAGTAAATAAATAAAAATTGATTATTTTTTTTAAACATATTAATTGGACTTTAATTTTTTTTGGGTTAAAGTGTATTTAATTTATGTGGACTAATAAATATTAATAAATGAATTAAAGAGATAAAATTGGGCCTTCAAATTAGATTGAGTTTAATTTATATGTGGGTAATATCTAATCCTATTAAAAAAAACATAAAACCCTATATGTTGTATGCTACTACATTCGTAAGATAAAAAATAGGAGGACTAAGGGTAGTGGCAGAGAATAGAGAGTTCAGAAGTAACATTCGGTTTCCAATCACTATTCACTAAGTTGTCCTTTTAATTCATTTTCGTTGTGATTGTATTGAAATTGGAGAATCAGTCATGATTAATAACAACACAAAGAGTATATGTGTTAAGGAAACTGGAAAACATTTTATTCTGATTATGATTACAGTAGTTATGATGGACATCACGTGGGATAATAAATATCTATTTTAATAATATAATAATGAATGAAGCATGTTCTAATATTTAGGCATTATATCATCCATAACATACACGTTATATATTATAGGTTTATGCATGCTGCTATGTTTACAAAGAGGAATTAATGGTGTTTTTTTTAAAATTAAGTTATTGTACTGAGTGCATGGAAGTCACCAAATTGTCACTTCTATTTTTGGATGAGTTATGCACAATATAATGCACCTACTATATATATGTATATGTGTTGGTTAATACTTGATTCCATTATATTTTGCTAATTAAGATTGTATGTAAGCTTTTAGAAAATTTAAATTACAAAGTTTACGAGAGTGAAATAATAATGATAATAATATAATAAAATAATAAGAATAATAATAATATAAAATAATATAATAATAGAGGTAAAAAGAGTATTAAGCTATCGATGTTTAGATATTATAAATGAAGGAATTATTGCCTGACTTAGAAGATTAAAGACTGTATTAAGTGGTTAAATTAATTATTATTATTCTTTTATTAGTTCGGACGGAAGGAATTTAACGATGACAAATTTGAAATTTAAATTTGGGGTATTACATGCTTCTCTACATAAGAGTCCATCTCTTCAGCGGACCTTTTGTTTTTTTAATTTGTTTCATTTCGCGTCTATGCGTTTTGAAAATTAGTATTGCCTCTCATGATTATTTCTTTTCAAATTCATTGTGATAGTTTCGTTTGGCGTTCATAGTTGGAACTCATATTTGTACTCTGTAGACTAGTAAAACATGTCTAAATTTATTTTAATATTTGTAGTAATGTGCATGTTAATATTTTTGGAGACTTTGTGTTGATATCTCGTTTCAGTTTAACATGTACATGTTAGAACCCCTTTGTTGTGTCGCATGTGTTGTGACATTATATTTTGTTAGAATACCGTAGGGTATACCTGAGCTATAACCACCTATGGGGGTACCACAAACATGTCCTCTAGGAACCGAGGCATGACACTTTCCGTGGCGGTGTTGTCAGTCCACGTCGTCTCCGTTTTGTGTTCCGGTGGGAGTTGGCCATTTGGTGTTTTGTTGTGGGAGGCGTATGGATCGACCCTAGTTTTTTGTTCTATTCTGTTATGCGGAGTGGTGATGTTTGTGCCAAACACGCCTTCCGATTTTACCCGCATCTGGATTGCGCAGTCTGATGTGTGATTGCCTGTGTGGTATTATTTTGATTGCCTGTGTGGCATTATTTGACTTGCCTGTGTGGTAAGGTATGTTACTATTTGTTCTGAGCTCGATATGAAATAACACCCAACCATTTGATTCAGCCTATTATTTCGTTGTGTTAGTTTTGTACGGTTCGTTTCAGTTCATTTATTTGAATTAATTATTTCATTTCTTTATTCTTTTATTCTATATCCGTACTAGGCATTTGGCTCATGCTGTGTTTTCTTCTGGCAGGTAATCAGGGGGATCAAGGGCAAGTGTGACGAGAGCTCCCTTTAATCCAATAGTTTTGATATATTTTTAGGCTATGATACATTTATTTATTTAGAGTTATAATAATTATTTTAGATTGTGGATTGAGCAAGTGTGGCATTTATTATGGTTTGTCTTAGGACATTGAATTATTGTGAGATTATTCTTTTGTGGTTTAGCGCCTTGTGATCTTCCTTAGTTCTGTTGTGTTTTGAGTAACATCTCTTTCTATTTTGGAAAGGGAGTGTTACAGAGTTGGTATCGGAGCTTAGGTTCTTTCTTGTAGAAAACCTATTTAGGTTTGACCTGTGAGTTATGGATAGACTTCTTGGTTAGGTTATTGTTCTGTTTGATTTTCTGTTCAGCTATCATATCAGCTATATTTGAATTTATCTCTAATCTGCTTTGTTTATGTTCATGATCTCTTTTTTAGATGGCTCATAGATTCGCTAGAGTTACTGGGAGCCGAGGTAACAATAGGGGAAGAGGTGAGGGTCAACCCACTGAGCAACCTAATGATCAGTTTAATGCTCAATTGGCTACCTTTGTGAACCAGGCGGTGAATCATGCTTTACCTCAGTTGGTGGCACAGGTTGTACAGGCAATGCAACGGCTGCCGCCAGATATTCCTGAGCAGGAGAACCCGAGAAATAATGGTTCGCATGCAAATGAAGTGGAAGGGAATGCGGATGGTCATGATCAGCAGGGGGTTGCGATATATGTATGGTTGGAGAGGTTCCAGAAGCAGAAACCACAGTCATTTAGTTCTACTCCGACTCCAATTGATGTAGAGAATTGGATTGCCCATTTAGAGAAGATCTTTGATGTGTTGGGGTGCTCAGATAATCAGAGAGTGCTACTTGATGCTTACAAGCTGGAAGGGGATGCACAGAGGTGGTGGAAGGTGACAAAAGTAACAAAGGTTATGGTTATGCCGAGGCACTCAGCTGGGCAGAGTTTTGTGAGGTCTTTTATTAGCAGTACTTTCCAGCTACTGATAAAGAGGCCTATGCCAGAGAGTATCTGTCTATTCGGCAGAAAGATGATGAGTCCATTACAGACTTCATGACGAGGTTCACTAGGTTGGCAGGCTTTACGGGAACCTCAGCAGGGACCGCAGCAGAACATGCAGAGAAATTCAAGTGGAGGATCCATTACAAGTATCGACAACATCTCATTAACACCAAGTTTGCAGATGTGTCATCAGTGTCCAATGCTGCCAAGAATAATAAGATGGAGCGACAGGACTTTTAGTCTTCTAAACCGGAAGGGAGTCGAAAGAGGGACATAGATGACCAACGGGTCAAGCATCGGGTCACATGGGAGATCAGGTGGTCAGATGGAATAGAAAATCGTGGCGGCTAGCAGGGGCAATGACGTGGTCAAAATCGAATAGGGTTTCAGCAGATGCCTCGCAATTTAACAGAATCGTCAGCTGCAGCAACCTTTGGGCATGGTCAGAATCATCAGTAGTGGTAGAATCGGCATCAAGGCAATCAGGGGTCCCGTTATCCGGACCAGCTGGTGGGGGTAAACAAACATAATCTTTTCTTATAGCTCTTTGTGAAACTACTTGTGGGGCTAATCCTAGGGAGTCAGTGCCCACAACTCACCGTGCATGCTCTTTATGTGGACAGATGGGTATATTGCTAGGATTGTACTGGTCAAGTGGACTGGTGAGGGTGTGATAAATGTGGCAATGGAGGTCAGCGTCAGGGTGGTCGAGTGTTTGCTTTGACGTATAACTAGGCGGCAGGTGCACCAGGTACTATTTCTGATACTCTTTTAGTTGGCAATCGTGAGGCATCTATTTTGTTTGATACGGGTTCTACTCATTCCATTGTTGCTCAGTCTTTTGTTCGGCATCTGGGTGTGCCATCTCAATCCTTAGATTTTGTTATGTCTATTGCTACCCCGATGGGGACTTCGGTTGTTATTTTTGATTTATATCGAGGGTGTGTGATTAGCTTTGGGGATAATATTCGTAGAGTTAATCTTTTTCCGATGAGTATGCATGATTTTGATGTCATTCTTGGGATGGACTGGTTGGATAAGCACCAGGCCATTATCGACTGTCAGGCGAAGAAGGTTATATTTGGAGATGTGAAGTCTCCAGAGTTCGTGTTTCAAGGTTCACAGCCGAGTAGAGTGGTGAAGTTAATTTCAGTTTTAAAGGCTAGAAAGTTGGTGGCAAAGGGTTGTGAGTGATATTTGGCGTTTGGGAGGATCCTCTAAGGTAGTCCCGGATGATGATTTTCCAAATTGTTCGATGACTATTTTCTGCTGTGTTTCCTGAGGAGTTGTAGGGTTGCCACGCGCGAGAAGTAGAATGTGCTTATTGAGCTTGTTCCTGTGTGGAGCTATCTCTAGGCGCCGTATCGGATGGCACCGTTGGAGTTACAAGAGTTGCAAGAGCATTGCAGGAACTGTTAGATCTGTTGTGTGATTTGGCCGCGTGTTTTCGCCATTGGGTGCGCCGTTTTTGTATTGTGAAAGAAGGATGGGTCTATGACGCTGTGTATAGATACGAGAGTTTTTTGCAACAAGACACCATTAAGGACTCATATATCAATTGTCGAGGATTGGATGCTTGTTTGAGCCACTTCAAGGGGAAAAATTTTCGAAGATAGACTTAGGTCGGGGGTTATACAGCATTGAGGGCTGCGAGTGAGGATATCCCTAGACTCGGGACCATTTTCACACCATATGGGCATTACGATTTCTGGTGATTGGCGCATTCGGGTTGACTAACGCTCCGACAGTGTTCATGATTAAATAAATGAACGGGTGTTTTCAGGAGTACTTGGACCAATTTGTTATTGTATTTATCTATGACATTTGTTTTACTCCAATCCTAGAAGATGCATAGGACATCTTCACACGTGTTCGGGATTTTTGTAGAAAGAGAATTTATCTAAATTCCTTAAATGCGAGTGGGGGGGGGGGTTTGGTTGTCAGGTCCGCATTTTGATTATTTGTTTTCTTCTGCAGAAGCATTAAAGTGAGCCTGCGAAGGTAGAAGCTAGCACTAATTGGCCAACCACTACACATGATGGAGAGTCGGAGGTTTCTTGGGTTTGGCAGATTTATAGGCTATTTGGTGAAGGATGCTCTTTGCTTGCCTTAACCATGACTCAAGTAATGAAAGGGGCCAAAGTTTTGTGTGGAATGAGGAGCGTGAGAAGAGTTTCGAGGAATTGAAGAAACGACTCGTGACAGCTCCTATACTTGCATTACCGTCGGGGACTGGAGGTTACCGGATTTATAGTGATGCTTCTAAGAAGGGCTTGCGGTGTGTTATGATGCAACACGGTAAGGTGATTACTTACGCTTCTAGGAAACTTAAACCTTATGAGGTGAATTACCCCACACATGATTTGGAGTTGGCAGCCGTGATCTTTGCCCTAATGATTTGGAGGCATTATTTGTATGGAGAGACTTGTGATATCTTCACCGATCATAAAAGTCATAAATACATCTTCACTCAGAAGGAGCTCAATATGAGGCAGAGGCATTGGTTGGAGCTTCTAAAAGATTATGATGCTAGAATTCAGTATCACCCAGGGAAGGCAAATGTGGTTACAGATGCTCTTAGCCGAAAGAGTTTAAGGAGTGTAGCAGCCCTTATTATACAACCTCAGCTTATTTCGGATATGGAGCGGATTGAGTTGGAGTTGTATGTATGAGGTTCAGATGGGCTTTTGGCGGGTATGAGAGTGGAGCCCTTTCTTATCTCGCGAGTCAAAGAAGCTCAAAAAGAAGATGGGGAGTTGTGGGGTTTGACGCAGAATCTAGAGGAGGGCAAGCAACCCGAGTTTCGTATTGATGACCACAGTGTGATTTCATTGGGTGAGCGGTTGTGTGTACCATTAGATCCAATCATTCGGGAGGCTGTGTTGGCTGAGGCTCATAGTTCGCCATTTTCTATTCATCCAGGTTCTATGAAGATGTATAGGGATTTGAAGAAGAATTTTTTGTGGAATGGGATGAAACGAGACGTGGCTGAATATGTTAGGAAGTGCCTCACTTGTTAAAAAGTGAAGATAGAACATCAACGAGCTAGTGGGTTGTTGCAACAGTTAAACATTCCAGTGTGGAAGTGGGAGGATATCACGATGTACTTTGTGACTGGTTTGCCAAAGACTTTTAAGAAGAATGATGTCATTTGGGTAGTGGTGGACCGACTGACCAAATCGGCACACTTTTTGGCTATCCATGAGGGTTACTCAGTAGATAGGTTGGCATATATCTTTCAGTAGGAGATTGTTAGACTTCATGGTACTTCGGTGTCTATTGTTTCAGATCAGGACCCACGGTTCACTTCACGGTTCTGGAAAGGGTTTCAACGAGCTTGGGGTACTCGACTCAACTTAAGTATCTCTTTTCATCCGCAAACTGATGGGCAATCCGAACGGACTATTCAGACGTTGGAAGACATGTTGAAGTTTTGTGCACTTGAGTGGTTGGGTAATTGGGATGATTACTTGAGCCTAGTTGAGTTTGCTTATAACAACAGCTGGCACGCGAGTATTGGGATGGCTTCGTTTGAGGCATTGTATGGTAGGAAGTGTCGGGCACCAACTTGTTAGGATGAGGTTGGCGAAAGGGCCATAGAAGGGCCTGAGCTAGTTCAAATCACTACGGAGAAGGTAGCGGTGGCTAAGGAGAAATTGAAGTTTGCTCGATCACGACAGAAGTGTTATGCTGATAAGCATAGGAGGACTTTAGAGTTTGAAATTGGTGAGCATGTGTTTCTAAGAGTTTCTCCTTGGAAAGGCATTTGGCGATTTGGCTTGAAAGGCAAGCTTAGTCCGCGATATATCGGTCCATTTGAGATTTTGGAGAGGGTTGGTGAAGTTGCATATCGGTTAGCTTTGCCTCCACAGCTAGCTCATGTGCACAATGTGTTTCACGTGTCGGTGTTGAGGAGTTATCATTATCATTCGTTGCATGTGGTGCAATATCCGTTTGATAAGATTTGGGAGGATCTTACTTGTGAGGAGAAAGCCGAGGCGATTTTGGATCGTCAAGAGCGGATTATGAGGAGAAAGACTATTCCATTCGTTAAGGTTTTGTGGAGAAACCATTCGGAACGGGAAGCTACTTGGGAGATAGAGGAGTCTATTCGAGCAAAATATCCGCATCTTTTCGATAATTAGGTATGTTCATTATTTTGATTCCGGGGACGGAATCCTTTTAAGGGGTAGGTGATGTAATACCCAGTAAATATATAAATAAATGAAAATTGATTAAAAAAATTGTTTTGTTTTAAAACATATTAATTGGACTTAAAATTTTTTTTTGGGGGTTAAAGTGTATTTAATTTATGTGGACTAATAAATATTAATAAATAAATTAAAGAGATAAAATTGGGCCTTAAAATTAGATTGCGTTTTAAGTTATAAATTTGGGTAATATAGTGTCCCATATTAAAAAAAACTTACCCTAGTATGTTTGTATGCTACTACTTCTTCGGATAAAGAAAAGCGTACTAAGGGTTAGTGGTGGAGACTAAGGTTTCAGAATTAAGCATTCCTTTTTTTTCCAATCACTATTTCAGTAACGGGTCCCTGTAGATATTCATTTTCGTTGTGATTGTATTGAAATTGGAATCATCATGATAATAAACACACAAAGAGTATATGTGTTAAGGTAAATTAGAAAAACATTTATTCTGACTATGATTATAGTAGTTATGATGGACATCACATGGGATAATAAGTATCTATATAATAATATAATAATGAATGAAGCATGGTCTAATATTTAGGCATTATATCATCCCTAACATACACGTATATATATTATAGGTTTATGCATGCTGCGATGTTTACAAAGAGGAATTGATGGTGTTTTGTTTTTTTTAAATTAAGTTATTGTACTAAGTGCATGGAAGTCAACAAATTGTCACTTCTTACTTTGGATGAGGTTATGCACAAGATAATTGCACATAACTAATATATATGTATTATGTGTTGGTTATACATTTATCCCATACAATATTTTGCTAATTAAGATGTTATGCAAGACTATTTAGAAAATTTAAAATTAAAAGTTTACGAGAGCAAATAATAATAATAATAATAATAATAATAATAATAATAATAATAATAATAATAATAATAATAATAATAATAGATGTAAATAATAGTAAATTAAGCTTGATGTTTAGAATATTATAAAATTGAAGGATTATTGGATTTAAGATTAAAACTGTATTAAGTGGTTAAATTAATTATTAAATTATTCTTTTGATTAGTTCAGACGGAAGGAATTTAACGAGACAAATTTGGAATTTAAATTTTGGGTATTACATTGCTTAATCCAGGTACGGATTCCGTACTCTTTCAACGAGACTCTTTTGTTTTTAATTTGTTCATTTCGTTATGCGTTTTGAAAATTAGTATTACCTCTCATGATTATTTCTTGTCAAATTCATTGTGATAGTTTCGTTTGGCGTTCATAGTTGGAACTCATATTTGTATTCTGTAGACTAGTACAACATGTCTAAATTTATTTTGATATTTGTAGTAATGTGCATGTTAATATTTTTGGAGACTTTGTGTTGATATCTCGTTTCCGTTTAACATGTACATGTTAGAACCCCTTTGTTGTGTCGCATATGTTGTGACATTATATTTTGTTAGAATACTGTAGGGTATACCTGAGCTGTAACCACCCGTGGGGGTACCACATGCATGTCCTCTTGGCACCGAGGCGTGACACCTTCCGTGGCGGTGTTGTCAGTCCACGCATCTCTGTTTTGTGCTTCGGTGGGAGTTGGCCATTTGGTGTTTTATTGTGGGAGGTGTATGGATCGACCCTAGTTTTCTGTTCTGTTCTGTTCTGCGGAGTGGTGATGTTTGTGCCAAATACGCCTTCCGATTTTGCACGCATCTGGATTGTGCAGTCCGATGTGTGATTGCCTGTGTGGCATTATTTTGATTGCCTATGTGGCATTATTTGACTTGCCTGTGTGGCAAGGTATATTACTATTTGTTTTGAGTTCGGTATGAAATAACACCCAGCCATTTGATATAGCCTATTATTTTATTGTGTTAGTTTTGTACGGTTCGTTTCAATTCGTTTCGTTTCAGTTCATTTAATTGAATTAATTATTTCGTTTCTTTATCCTTTTATTCTATATCCGTACTGGGCATTTGGCTCATGCTGTATTTTTCTTCTAGTAGGTAATCAGGGAGATCAATGGCAAGTGTGACGAGAGCTCCCTTTAATCCAATAGTTTTGATATATTTTGTTAGGCTATGATACATTGATTTATTTAGAGTTGTAATAATTATTTTAGATTGTGGATTGAGCCAGTGTGGTATTTATTATGGTTAGTCTTAGGACATTGAATTATTATGAGATTATTCTTTTGTGGTTTAGAGCCTTGTGATCTTCCTTAGTTCTGTTGTGTTTTGAGTAACATCTCTTTCTATTTCTGAAAGGGGGTGTTACATAAATAATATTAGGAATGATTTCATATGGTTGAAATCATTTTGAAAAGAAGGAATAAAAATTAGAAGTTTATTTTATAAATTTCTTAAGGAAGTATAAGATTCGTAATGAATTTGAGCGATCCGAATGAATCATATGAATGATTCGGTGAAATAAGTAAGGAATTGTATTTTATAACATTAAATTCCAAGAAAAAGTGAAATCGTAATCAAAATATCGTTTAAAAATGAAGAACAAACGAAGAATGCGAAGAACACACGAAGAACGCGAAGAATGTTGTTGATGGACAAATATAAAACCATCATAGGATAATTGTTGTTGATAGACAAGTTTAAAACCATTGCGTATAATTTAGATGCTATTTTGCCTTGGTTAGGATGTTCACCCCCTTTCATGCAGAACGATTAAACTGAAGCTATACAATTTATGGTGAAAAGTTTAATAAAAGACGAATACGAATTGAGAGAGTTAGTAAAATGGAACCCGAACATGTATGTTTTTATATGAGTTGTACGTATTAACGTAGAAAAAACGGGGTCCTTGACTCAAGAACGAATGAATTCCGAGTTCGGATGACCAAATTGCGGATGACAAACGAAGAACTTAAACAATAAAATAACAAAGGACGAAGATCAATCCAATTGAATGACACGTTAATGGAATTAGAACAAAGTTTTGTCTACGGGGAATTAAAGTACATAAGATAAGGAAGATAATGGCTTTGGAATGACCTCGTTCTGAGTTATAGCTAAGAAGTTATGGAAGCAGGAAGTAAGCTTCTCAGAACAATCAAACACGTAGAAAGTTTTTTCAAGAATTAGGGCTTGGCACCGCGATGCCAGCCATGCCTTGTAAGGTGGCGCTGCAGCGCCAGACCAGGGAGCCAGATACTACAGACTCGCGTCGCGGCGTGAGAGATAGAAGGGAGAGTGGCTCCACAGAGCCGATGTGGGAAAAAAGCCAGAGAAGAGCTTTTAACTGCTCAACTCTTGGGAGAAACGTAAGGAAAGATAAAGAACATAATGTTCAACAAATGTAACACTTAATCAAGTGTTTTAAACCTTTAATGAAGGTTGAAAGAAAAGATTAAATAAGATTAAAAGAATATGAATGCGGGCTATGGAACCGATATCCGGGTACCGTAGTCGCGATAAACGAACGTGAGGGATTGCTATGATGGTGATTCCTTAGACGTTGATTGACGAGGAAATGAATAACATTTTGATTTTATGTGGTGGTAATGAGAGATAAGTGTAAAACATATAGACGCTGTGAACACATTGCAGTTGTGTTGAATGATCGGTCTTAGCATACAACGAACCGTATGGCTTCGAAATTAAGGAACAGTAATGAATGGTGTTAAGAAAGTCGTAGCGAACGGTAAAAACATTAATGGAAGCCGAATGTGAGTCGGATGAGAATGTTAGAATGAAAGTTAAGCGTTGAACACTTTAACCGACGTGAAGGTTGAGTGTACGCGAATATTAAACGGGCAGAACCTACACCTCGTGTATGGTTTGACCGTAAGATAATGAAGACCAATGAGTAAACCTGTGAATGGTGAAGAAGCTGAATTAAAGACAAGTACGTATAACGTAAAGAAGCCGAGTTAATGATTAACTTGAATGATCATTCTGAGTATACAAAAGACTCTATGACTTGGACGATAATGAATGAATCCTGAGGTATGGCATTTAGTTGCCAAAAAGCCATAAGGAATGAGAAATTGACTTAACGAACATTATAGTTTAATAGTTTGGATAAGTTAAGATAAGTTTAGCTTGTAGTACAATCGTAACCTTTGATGGTTGGCATATGGGAGCTAGGTTAAACAATTCCTTCAGAGAGTGAAGGTATATATGAAACTTGAAACCGATCTAACTCACTGTGATGGAAGTGTAGATAAGACGGGAGCTTGTTTGTTGGTTGTTTGTGGGAAACCACTCAGAGTACCATATGGACTACTAGCAGAGAAGCGATGTGTGTTGAGTCCTAGAGAAATTATAAGAAGAAGATAAAAATGCAAATCATAAAAGCTGATGAACGTTTAAGTAAGACATCTTCGTATGTCATGAAGCCGTAGAACGGTAATGAAAGTGGTCACGTAAACTTAGGTTGCACGAATGCGAACCCTAAGAAGTAAAGTTAAGTAAACCAATGCATAAGTCAAATATACATGACTAATTGGTGTATGTGTTTCCTTATGTGTTATAGGGATTGGAATGAGCAGTTCAGCATAACCTGTAGCTGTGCATAAGGCAAGTTTCCTAACTTCATTCATATTTTAAATGAATGCTAGTTTCTAAAACTTCTCAGATGTTGAACTTGAGAAGTTCTGTTTGTGTGCAAATGTGTGATATTTGTACAAGTGGGTGAATGTATAAGGCCTTGTGCCCCAATGTGAAACTTTGGTGTTTCTTAAAATTAGTAAATGTTCTATTTATACATGAGCACGTTATTGATAATCTGTACATGATTCTCAGCCCGATAGAATGATTAGGAAAAAGAGAGTAGAGAGTGAATGTATTTTCATGGGAATGTGAAATACTGTTTTTATGATAGGAATCAAGTATTATTCCTATTATTCAATCTGCTTCATACCTTTATTTCCGATTATCCAAGTTCTAAATAATTTTTAAATTCTTGAAGTGTTTGTTCAACTACTATACTTCCCTGGGCAATTGAATGCCCACTTGCTTTAAATAAAAAACTTTTCAAGCGTAACGATGTTAGAAGAACTAAGGATCCCAAGTGAACATCAAGCTGTCGTTAATCCAAAAGAAGTGCCATTCATTAGATGAATGAATATGAAGATCAAGTGAAGACTTGTGATATAAAATGATGTAATTAAACTATAGAATAGTTTAATGAACGATTATGTATCCTTGGTGGAGGATAAAAGTCACTCGTGTAAGATGTAAAGAATAATGTAATTAACATTATTTATAATGAAAGAGGTTATAAGGTTTTAGAACTTGGGAATGGAGAATGTATGTTGTTATATTTCAGTATATAATGATGTATGTTGGGATGAATGATGTACTCGTGACGTACGGAATCCGGGTGTGAAGATAGACCGGATTTCGGGGCGTTACAGTTGTGGACACCCAGGGAGTGGGAACACTGATATTATTTGTAAATAAGAAAGATGAGTCGTTACGATTGTGTATCGACTATCGTGAGTGAACAAGTTAATAATTAAGAATAAATACCCATTGCCTAGGATCGATGATCTATTTGATCAGTTGAAAGGGGAAAAGTAATTTTCTAAGATAGATTTGTGTACGGGGTATCGTCGGTTGAAATTAAGGAAGGAGGATATACCTAAGACGACGTTCAGAACTCGTTATGGTTATTACGCATTTTTGGTTATGTCGTTTGGGTTGACTAATGCACTGAAGCTAGATTTTTCGTAGGGGGCGTCGACAATTGGTTGCAAATTGATAGGTACTCTTGTGAGGTTGCTATGGTGACAATAACCATAGCGTCATAGAGTGTTCAAATAATATTTTGTGCAAGTTTTTTCGTAATGATCATTGGTGATTTCTAGTCTATTTAAGACCTAGAAGATCACTGGTCTTTAACATTTTAAGATAGTGTGGAAACACTAACGGAGGGAGAATGTGGGATACGGAATTCACAGTGTGAAATTTTTGGCTTAAAGATATACAGACTTTAGGACTGTTATGATAAGTATGTTGGATGAGACGTGGCAAAACAGTTTTCAGGAACCTAAACCGGACTGATTAAGTGAGACACCGTAGTCTTTGCAGATGATACGAGAAACTTTATAATTTATAGTGATGATTTGCATAAAGGACGGGGTTGCGTGCTCATGTAACATGGAAAGGTCATTGCGTATGCATCAAGTCAGTTAAAGGATTATGAGAAGGTCTATCCTACTCATGATCTAGAAGTAGCAACTGTAGTTTTTGAATTAAAAATATGGAGATATTAATTATACGGGGAGAAATGTGTGACATACACGGACTATAAGAGTCTGAAATATGTCTTCACACAGAAAGAGTTGAATATGAGGTAGAGAAGGTGGTTAAAATTGATAGAAGATTACGACTGTGATATCTTATATCATTCAGGGAAGGTAAATGTAGTAGCCGACGTGTTAAGTAGGAAGGGTAGGGAAAAGCTATCAATATTAATGACTCAGAATGAGTTAATAATGGAGATGGTGAGAACGAAGTTAGAAGTTAAATTACAGAATGAAGCGGTAGAAATGTTATTCACAATGTAGACTCAATCCACGAAAATGGAACGAGTTAAGGAAGTACAACTAGATAACGAGGGGTGCGAGCGAATGAAGAAGAGGATGGAGGATGAAGAGAAGACCAAGTATCATCTTGTTTTGAAGGATGAATTTTGAGATTTCTAAATAATTCTATGTTAAAAGAAGAACTAATAAGAGAGGCCCATAGTTCAAGTTGCTCGATACATCGCTATTTCTGAGATTATTAAGACCTTTGCGGAACTTGTGTTTTGCCAAATATGAAAAGGAGAGATAACTATGTGGTTTGTAAGTGCTTAACTTCCAATTCAATTTTATTAAAGAAAGAACAGCTTCAGGAATAAGATAATACCTTCGGTGACGTGAATTGGATGAACCACAATGCCGAAGAAACAAGTGGGAACTCGAATTAAAATGAAGGAAAATTTTCCTCATTGTTTTATGTCATTTTATTGAGCGAGATCTCTGGGGACAGAATCCTTATAGGGGGAAGAATGTACCGCCCGAGAGAATCTGATTTTTATGAGAATTAAATTTTTATTTGATTATGTGGATTAAATAAATTTAATTGATTATTTATGTGAGTAAGCTATTTGAAGGTCGTTCTATGACCTATAATGTGCAGATGTGGTTAGAATTCTATCTATGTGGTAGAATTAAAGTGTTTGAATTTTAAAGATGAAAATGAAAATTTTTCAAAAATTTTTCCGAAAAATACTATTCATCGATATCTGCTCGGGAATTATTTTTAAACTTCCGAGAAATACGTAACGATAGAATATTAAGGGAAGATGGATTATGTATTAATAATTCTCGTATGGCAAACGATGTTTTCGCTTGCGGACTTAAAACCTAAGGGTTAGGAAAAAAGATTTTCGAGAAGGAAATGAAATGCGTATAATGATTAGGGTATTATACGTGTGATATACGAGCATGATATAAATTAGTATACGAACATGGTATGAAGATTAATACGAAGTATAATACGATTATCGTATGAACTATGTATGAAGAGAATACCAGAAGGGAATGCGTAGAATACGATTAGTCTTAATGGACTTTAGTAAGTGGACTTTGTCATTTTCCAGTTGGACTTGGATTGTGTTAAGCCCAATAAGATATTAATGTTAAGGCCCAAATGTTTGTTAATACAAGCCCAAAACATAAGTTAAGTTAATTAAACCTAAAGCCCAAATTAAGAACCGAATCCAGTGGAATCGATCCATGGTAGAGACCCAGGGGGCACCCATGTGGGCCCCATGATCAATGTTAATCTTGGTGAGCAAGCCAAGGATAAGAGGAGTGAGGGCCAAGTTTTAGGAATAATAAGGCAGGTGTTTTACGAGGAGGTGGTTTAAGGAGTTGATTTAAGAGGTGGGGTGCTTTATGACAAACTAACCTCACACTAGGAAGTCTATAAAATAGAAGCTTTGGATTTTCATTATTTGTATTGATAAAATTCACCAACAAACTTAATAACTTATTTAGTAAAGAAAAAATAAGAAAAGCTATATTTTATAATTCACGAAGTAAAGAAAGAGAACAAGTTGGATGTCTTCATGGGGTAGTTCCTAATCATTAATCTTCCATCTCTTCAATTTATAGTTTTGATAGAGACGTGTTGTTATGAGCTGTTTTTAGGTTTGTAATATTCATGAACGCAATCAAATTGCACAAATTAAGCAGAAACATGGAAAATTAGAGTTTTAAAATTTTACAAACCATATACCCGGATCGTCCTTTATGCATAATTATTAATTAAATGAAAAGATAAAGAATAAGAATCATACATTTAAAGATTCGAGCTTCCTCAAGTACAAGTTCACCTCCAAATCCTTTCGCGTTCAACTTGAATCCACCGGGTTTGGTTCCTTCCTTTTATCAACGTTAGCCACCCAAATGTTTGGCCTCTAAAAGTGATCCACCAATGAAGAAGAAAGATTCAAGAAGATGGGTGATTGGCTAAACCCTAGTTTTTTTATCTCTCATAAAAAGAGCGTACTCTCCAACAATTGGAATCACATCTGTTGTGAAAAAGTCAACAACAACTCCTCACTCCCATAATAAGACTCCTATTATTTATAGATGTAGGCAACCCTCCTTAACAATTAAAGAATTGAGTTTTATTTTAATTAATTAAACTCATTTAATTAATTTAACCTCCTAATCTTATTAGGAATATATGAGAGTACTTTTATTTAATGTAATTCACAAACTCCGTTAGGATAAATAATAATAATAATAGTAATATAATAATAAGACTCCCTTATTATTTATATTTAATATTCCAAAATATTAAATATTAAGTTTATTTAATTTATTTCTATCACATAGATGAAATTAAATATACTTAGACTTATTATTATGATTATGCCATTGCTTCTTAAATAATTATTCTCCGTGTATGTGTGAACCCTTTAGGTTCTCCATATTAACCGTTTTGTGGAATAAATCAATTAATAACAATTTCTAATCTTATTTAATAAATAAATTAAACGATTAATTATTTAAATAAATAATAATTTATTCTACAATAGGGATAATCTCCCTATTTCAACAACTTTTTAGATAATATAGATTTCGACATTAATCATAACAAGAATCGTTGAGTAATATTTACGATATAATTCCAATTCTTCCACCATACAATGTCCCAATTAATAGAAGACCTGGATTACGTCAAGTTTTATTTTATTTAATTATATGTATTTCGACTCTTAAATGCACAACTCCAAATAATGCAAATTAGAAACTCCTTTCTAATTTCATTTTGCCTTGGCCAAGGACTACTTGGTTGTACTACTATCACTACAAGAATTCCTATTGACAGACAAGTAAAACTCCATTAGGTATTCCTTAGCGAGCCACGTTCAGTGAACTTATTTTCTAATAAGCACCTACACACTTGCTTTAGTGTCTCCACACAAATGATCATGAGATCAATTATCCTCATCCAATGAGCAATCAACGTATGTACTAATCTATCCGAATTCAGTAATCCTCAATTTAGTAATCCAACGACTGGGAACTATTTTAGTTTTAGGCTTTCTAAGAATTTAGATCTCATTTGAATGATCATCATCATTATTCTAAAAGCATTGCTTAAAACTATGGGTTTATCACATATTATAAAATAACATCATGTAGATAATTAAAAGCCTTTAATAAATTAATATTTTTTTATTAATAAATGAATAAGATTGTTACAAAGTAATTCTTTATCATTAACATGATTTGGCCTTGTGTGCATACTACTTCATCTCCCACATTGCACTAAAGTCAATCGCCATGGTATCTCATACCCGTTTTCCTCGAAGTGACGATTATCCTGCTGGTGATAAGCTTTAGAGTTGATGGATATGTATGTGTTTTTCTTGAAGTCCACTATCTCCTATATGATTTTTTCTATCTTTCATTATTCTTATAATCAATGAAAGTGCCAAACCCAGGTTTGATCCAGAATTATACTTGGAACAATTCCTATTCTGTAATGAACTTTTAAGCCAACATCACTTGTAATCTTCATTATAGCTATATACTTTTGTCTTTATCAAATAACCAGAAACTCTTTATTGTTGGGACCTTTTTTAATTTCACTGTACACTGTTCAAGGATACACTTTACCTTACAGTAGATTTTATGTCTCTATGGTCGTGCCTGAAAAACGGAGTCCTGTTAAGCCTTCTAGTTTTATTGCAGACTGCACACCATAAATCTGATGACATTCTTTGCGTTGAGTACTTTGAATGCTGTTGTTCACTGTCTTCCAGTGATCTTCTCCAGAAATATGACCGATCAACAGCAGGTCTCTCGTTATTTCTTGTAACAGTGATTGTCACTCATGCGATCTCCTCTTTAGGAGTCTAATGAGGAATGTAAAGAGAGATACACTCACATGCCCAGTCATATGACGACCTCTTTTTGTTTTAAACCAGGCTAACCGACTTTACATTAAATGAATTATGGTGCCTTGAGTTACGTCTAGGCTCCTTTTTAAATTTATCTATATAGATTTTGTTTTCCAAATTATGATATCCTTCCCAAGATCTATTCATGGAGTAATGTTTAGGACAATTTTCTCTTTACTGATTGTGCATTTATGTCATTCCCTTGTCCATATATATCAACATATATCTAGAATGTAACGACCTCCACTTACCCTTTTGAATAACACACTAGGTTTAATTCTTGTTTTTGATAAAATCACACTCTTTTGATTGGTTCTAATAAAAAAATTGTTCCATATTGAGGAAGCTTGCTCATCTATTTCTCTGGAGTGTCTATAAACTCTTACCTTCCTCGTATTTAATCGGATCTCATCTCTATGATGTGTACCTCATCGCATCATTTATGAGATCCTAACCTACGAGGTATCGATTCAGTAACGTTCCAGATTCGATCGTTTGTTGGTACAATAGGTCTATCGTACAAGGTTCCTCTTATTTGACTTATAGTGTTTGGGTGTTCGGACTCTTCAGATGTCTTATCCTCACCCTAGCCCTTCCTTCAATGAGAAACAACCTGTATCTAGAAGCAACATGTTCTAACAAACACTTGTTGCTAAGGAGATTATAGAACATATACCCTAACCTTACTACTTAGACATAAGTGATCCCACCAATTTTACTTGTCCCAAATCGTTTCCCAAACCTATCCTTTGAAACCTTTTTCACATAAGTTGGAAAATCCGTACTAAAATACTTTAGATTGAGAAAGCCTTCTGTCCAAGGAAACTTTTATGGAGTGTTGTGGCTAGATTTTGAGGTTACCTTTTCGTAGATATGCATCCATTTCTAGGGCATGACCCCAGAGGGATACTGGAATGTCGGTAACATCATTATGGACCGTACCATGTCCAACAAGGTATAATTTTTCCTTTCAGATACATCAATCAATTATTGCGTATCAGGAGACGTCTGTTGTGAGAAAACCATTTGAGATGATCTAGAAACTTATTACATGAGTATTTATTCCTTGATCTAATCAAAGAATCTTAATATTTTTCAAATTAGTTTCATTTCTGAATTCTTTAAACATTTCAAATAATTCACAATTGTATTTCAACAAATACACACATTCAACTTTTTGAATGATCATCTCCTTTTTCTTATACTAATATGTTCAATTTACAAAATAATTTTTCACGTAAGTCAAGTACACAAAATCCATTAAGTAATATTTCAGTTCTATACAAAATATTATTATTATAAATAGAATATAATACCAAAAATTTTATTGTCTAACAATAAAATGGAAATAATGTTTCCAACGAGAACTAGAATACAATAACAACTTATGAGCTTATAGATTGCCTGGTATGCGTGCTAAACTACGATAGGTCTTATAGGCTAATGTAGAAACCTTTGCTTCATTTTCCACACATAAGATTACTTATCTTTTGTTTAACTTTTGTTCTACTTCTGCTTGGTTTCCTTCATAATATCTATATTTGGATACCCAGCCGGGTATCCCAATACCTAAGTAAAAATCTTTGACTTAAGAAAATTTATTTCCTTTCATGAATTAAACCGGTATTGTAAACCAAAACTTCACTAGGCTTCTTCGGTTACTTCTTGTAAGATATTCGTTTGCCTTTCTTTCCAGTGTCCAAGTTTATATTGCATGGAAGAAACCCTTTGCATCATCATCATTTTTGGTCTTATATCTTTAGTGGTTTTTTGCCTTTATATTTTCCTTCTTAGATCGTTCTTCGTTTGAAGAAGATTCCTTTGGGCCCCTACCATAAGACGGTGGTCGTTCTTTGTTGGAACTGATCTTAACCATTTTTCCAACATGTTAAACAAATCAGCGAGCGCGATCTTTAGCTTGTTATATAAAATATTCCAAAATTTGTGAGAAGGCGTCAGAGTGATTACAAGAATCAAATCTTGATTCAACTCTCCTCCGGACAGAACATATTATCCGAATTGGGTCATCAATTGATCATGTTGAGAAACAATGTATCTGTACTATAGTGTCCGTTGGTACATTCTCGATCGGACGAGATCCTTAGATATTTTGATAGTCTACTAGTCCCGACTTTCCTCACCAGCAACTACTTGAGGTACATGAGTATAGTAGGGATCAATCCTAGTTTTTCATGCCTGACGCTGAAGCTCTTTACTCATGGATTCGAGCATGATGGCATTTGAGCCAACTGTGCACTCATCTACCACTTTCTCAAGTAGCAATAGGTCCGCAAGGCGTAGCGCAAACATGTAGGGGATAGCGTATTAAGGACATAAGATAACTTTTCAGCCGTGAGAACTATTCTCAAATTCCTTATGTGACGCCCACAAAATAGGTATACATCACCCATCTTGAGTCGCCAAATACATGGTAATAAATTCAAATACAACTTGATTATACAACAGTCGTGTAAAATACGACAAAATACATGCTGTGAGTTTTAATACAAATATTGTCATCTAGACAATATGCACACTCAATTTAGTTCTCATTACATTTATTATCACACTATTTAACAGAATAGTGAGGACTACAAAGATAATGCAGAATAAATTATCATTAGTCCTCAACAGTGTTAAACTGATAAAATACAATAGACATCAAGTTTAACTTCAGCGGAACATGCAATCCATTAGAAGAGTCAAGTAGAGAATAAAATCTACTATCTTTTATGATTTAAAAAGGTTTTTCATCACTTTTATCACTGAGACTCTGCTTAATAAATAATCCACATCATCCTTGCACTACGGCTAAGTATATTCATTAGGGTCACGACCACAAATTATCCATGCACTACGGGCCAAGGATATTTGTGTATTCATCAATGGTCATGATCATGCCAACAACTGTCCATCAATGCACTTCGGTCCAATTCAGGGACTTTTAGCCACTCATTTGTACATTACCGGTCCCTGATTACCCTGATAATCCCTGTTCATAATCAACCAAGCAATCTATGCACTAGCAGGCCACAGCTACTTTCAAAATCATATAAACTGAGGATGATGACCAGATATAGAATTCATACACTTAAAGTTCAAGAATTAATTTATTCAGGAACTGAAACGTCCAAATTGTCAACATATACTTCTTGTAAGATAAACATCAAGAATGCTCCAGAAGAATAGTTCAATGAAAGATAACTTGTAGCGCAATTCAAGACCATATTCACTAATTCTGGAGTGTAGAAGTCAAAACTTTAAAAAACCACAACTGATTAAAATCCAGAAGAAATAACAAAGAAATCACCATGCATCGGTACTCTTCGCATAGACAGGTTATAGTTCCTCAGAATAATAAATAAAACAGAACCAGATCAGGTGTAATATGCACCGACCTTATATTCCACAGATAATAAAGGCATGGAATACACCAACAAATTCCCATGCTTCGTACTTAGCATAGCAGTTATTCCAACGAATAAGAATTACATAACCAAGGTCCAAGTGAAATTCACACGAACAGAAGTGCCACAGAATAATCAGAAAGACTTACCGTCTTGCGTAAAGCAACAGAACATGATATTCCAACAGAATAATAAGCTGAACCTTTGACTCCCCTCAATCCGGTCTAATCTTGCACACCCGTTCCTGTACATCACGATCCCATCTTGTTTCCCACATACATCATTATAATATCTGATATAACAACATCTACTCTCAAATCCCAGGTTCCTATGAAACCTTATAACCTTTTTCATTACAATAATGATAATACATATTTCATTCATATTCAGAGTGAACTTTAATCCGACACCAAGGAACATACCAGTTCCTTAAACTATTCTATAGTTCAATTCATCTTTCTATATTACAGTCTTCACTGATCTTCTTCGCTCATTCACATCTCTGAAGGGAAGTATCATCTGGATACCATCCTCTTGCCTTTACGGGATCCTTAAGTTGTCTCACAATCATTCGCCTGAAAAGTTTTTCATTTAAAGCAAGTTGAGCATCAATTTGCCCCAGCAAATTCATACAGTTGAACAACATCTTCAAAGGAATTCAACATTCTTTATAGCTTCGATAACCAAACAAAGGTTATAAAGCAGCTCGAATAAGATGAATATCACGATTTCCTATCAGTTTAAAAATTATTCACAGGTACCTTAAATACTTTATTCTTCTACCTTTTCATACTCATCAGGTCTGTCTGAATCTTAGCCTACAACTTAACAATACGTCAGTATAAACAGAAACATACTTGTATTGAACAGACTCAATCATAGAACGTTCATATCATAGAAACACGAGTGTGCACATTGTTGGCATAAGGCCCTCATATGTTCTACACTTACACCAATCTCGCACTTACACACTAGACAGAACTTCTCAGTTTCAACCCATCTGAGGAAGTTTTAAAAAAACTAGCATTCCATTAATATGAATGATTTAGGAAACTTGCCTTACGCACAGCTACAGCCTACGCTGAACTGCTCATTTCGGTTCCTATGTAGCACATAAGAAAAACAACACATACACTAATTAGTCATGTATATTTGACTTATGCATTAGCTTAACTTTACGTCTTAGGGTTCGCATTCTTGCAACCTAAGTTTACGCGACCACTTTCATTATCGTTCTACAGCTTCATAACATACGGAGATGTCTTACTTTTATGCTCATCATCTTTGATGTTTTACATTTTATTTTCTTCTTATTACTTCTCTAAGACACAGCACACATCACTTCTCTGCTAGTAGTCCATATGGTACTCTGAGTGGTTTCCCATAAATAACCAACAAACAAGTTCCCGTCTTGTCTATACTGCCCATAACAGTGAGTTAGATTGGTTGCCAGTTTTGTATATACCTTCGCTCACTGAAGGAATTGTTTAGCCCAGCTCCCATATGTCAACCATCAAAGGTTACGATTGTACCACAACCTATACTCATCTTAACTTATCCTCACTATTAAACTATAATATTCGGTAAGTTAATTTCTTATTCCTTTTGGCTTCCTGGCAACTAAATACCACGCCTCAGTATTCACTCTTTATCGTCTAAGTCATACAGTCGTATGTATACTCAGAGCGATCATTCCCTGCAATCCTTAACTCGGCTTTGTTACGTTAAAGGCTATTATCTTTAATTCAACTTCTTTACCATTCATGGTTCAATCCATTACCTTCATCATCTTACGGTCAAACCATACACGGGGTGTAGGTTCTATCTGTTTAATATTTACGTTCCCTCAACCTTTACGTCGATTAAAGTGTTTAACGCTTACATTTCACTCTAACGTTCTCATCTGACTCACATTCAGCTTCCATTAATCTCATTACCGTTCATTACTGCTTTCTTAATACCATTCATTATTCTTCTTTAGTGTCGAAGCGATACAGTTCGATGTATGCTAAGACCACTCGTTCACCATAACAACGTTGCATACACAGTATCTAAACGCTCCATACTTATCTCTCACTATCAGGACATAACATCGAAATGGTTATTCATTACCCATCGTCTCAACATCTAAGGAATCACACCCCTACATCCCTCACGTGTCATCGCGACTACGGTCTCCGTATCTCGGTTTCCGTACTCGTAATACAGTCTTTTAATTATCTCGATTTAATCTTTTCATTCCACCTCGTTAAGGGTTTAATACACTTTTTAAGTGTTTTCATTAATGATCTATAATGTTTCTTATTTCTTCTTGTCACATCCCCAGAAATTGAGCAGTTAAATTTCCATTTATGGCATTGCACGCACCGGGCGCCGCGGCGCATGGCTCCTCCTAATCTCGCGCTGCGGCTCCACTTAGCTTGGCTAAGGGACGGTGACTACGCGCTGTCGGCGCCGGCCCGCCAGGCATAACTCCGCGCCGCGGCCCAAGCAAAACACCTAGAAAATTTTTTCTAAGTATTTTACAAGTCTTTAGAGACGCTCAACTCACAATCCTCATAACTTCTTCGTTATAAACTCGGAACGAGGTTATTCCAAAGTCATTCTCTTCCTTATCTTCTGTACTTTAATACCCCTCAGACAGAACTTCATTCTAAATCCGTTAATGTGCCATTCGATTGGCTTGATCATCACCCTTCGTTTATTTTATGTTTTTAATGCTCTTTGTTCGTTCATCCGCAATTCGGTCATCCGAACTCGGAATTCGATCGTTCTTGAATCCACGTCTCACGTTTTCAACATTTTCTTACATCCTTATGAAACCCTACATGTTTGGAATTTATTTACTAACTTTCTAATTCTCATTTGTCTTTTACAAAATTTTCGCCATAACTTCGTTATAGCTAAGTTTTAATCCGTTCTTCATGAACGTTTCTATCATTCCTATCCAAGCAATATGCATCAAACTTATACGCGGTGGTTTTAAACTTGTCCATCAACAACAATTATCCTACGATGGTTTTAAATTTGTCCATCAACAACGTTCTTCGTGTTCTTCGCGTGTTCTTCGTTCGTTCTTCATTTTAATTGATATTTTGGATTACGATTCCACTTTTTATTGGAATTTGATGTTATAGAACATTATTCCTTACTTATTTCATCTAATCATTCATATAATCAACTCAGATTGTTCTAATTCATTACGAATTATATACTTCTTTAAGAAATTTATTTACTAAACTTCAAATTCTTATTTCCTTATTTCTCATGATTTCAACCATATGAAATCATCCCTAACATCATCTACTCATTATCCTCATTAAGTTATGTTTTAAACATATATATAACTTAAAGAAAATCTAACATAGAAGTTAGGTTTTAATACCTTTCCTCTTTATTTTTCTTCCGCTAGACAAAACCGGCGATTTGCTAGCTTTTCTATTTCACGAACATTTTTGATCCGATCAATCATGCTCATGATCTTCCTTCTCCCTCTCCATCCGAATTCTCTCTCTCTCTCTAATGTAGGATTTTCAAAATCTCATTTAAATGAAATCTAGCTTCCTATTTATAGATTTTCAAAAGTTAGGGCAAAATAGTCATTTCCCCCCTTAACCTCCTTACTATTCATTACCTAACAACTAAGTTAACTTACTCCTTAAGTTTACTTAACACTTAAGTCTACTTAACCTTTAAGTTTACTTAACACTTAAGTTTACTTAATACTTAAGTTTACTTAACACTTAAGTTTTCTATTTCCACCTCCTTAGTTAACCTCCTTACTATTCACGTAGCTTTCCTTGGAAGCTTCGTGGTTCCATCTTTCGGGTTTCGTCCGAAAGGTTTAAAAACTGCGATTCTCGGAATCCAAATATTTTTGGATATTTCGTCTTTCCTTTACCGATTAACTTTTACGTATTCTTCGGATTTCCGAAAAACTGAAAAATACTTTTTGGCGTTGAGCGTTTTCCTTTACATTTTACCCTAACGTAGCTAAACGGATGAAAAGTACATAGCAGTACTTTTCGTCGTTTTTATTTTATCCGATTTCTGCACGTTTTTCGAGAAAAACTTTTATCGGCTTACTTAACTCTTCACGATATATTATCAGCAAATCTTTTGACAGAATGTCATTTTGACATACCGAACTCTCAGAATGGCTTAGGTTATTTCAAACCCTAACCCTTAGGTTTCATCAGGTGAATAGTGCAAATTTCGTCTTTTTCCCTGAAAATATTTTTGTTCCCGGAAAATTTTCATTTTCGTCTTAAAAATTCCTACTCGTTCAGTCTAGCTCGTAGCCAGAATCCTCCCGACTTATAATCATCGTAGGTTCTAGAATGATTAATAAACACATAGCACATAATATTATTAATAAAAATTCATTTTATTAATAACTAATTCTTTAAACTTAAATTCTGGAAAAATCCAAATTTCTGGGGCGTTACACTCTTCCCCTCTTATAAAAATTCCATCCTCGGAATTTCTCAAAACCACACCCATACCCGGGTCATCACATTCACCCCTTCTTCACAGAATTTCGTCCTCGAAATTTTAGCCTACCTTTCTTCTCAACTTCTCTTCAAAGAAGTTCTTATCTTTCCCTCATTCCTAACCCCCATAACCTATCAAGAATCATGAAGCAGAAGGAATAACGAGGAAAATAAAATTTCCTCTTAAAACGTTTCATACTTTTGCTGAGGGGTCAAATCGACCATGAACTCTTACTAGGTTAAACAGCATTTCGCCGTAAGCCCTTCTTTAACGGTCAGTTTACAATCACAAAGAAAGTAATTACCTCTTCCATGTTCTCCTCAGCCTACATCATTAGATTCCGCACCAAATAATTTGGTTTGGCACAAGTTCTCAAAGAAATCTCGATGACATACCATTTGTCTCGCCGAATCAAGTAGCTTAGACCATACCAATAAATTGGATATCAACGTGAAACAATCGTCTAGTCAACTCAATTGACATCGACTAATACTTTAAATTCTTTTTCAATACATCAAAACGTTATATGACGTCATGATACCGTACTTTTCACAGTACGTTGAGGACTTCGTCAGTTTGTGACTTCGTCATTATACATCATACCATAGTGGGTTGTTGATCCTAAGATCACATCCAACACCAGGTTCAATTGCCTTAATAACTCCATCTTTTTATCATCCTTGCATCAAATGCATTGATGATATAAAATTCATTTTGATATTTCAAATCAATTTCTGTCTAGCCGAAACAATTAGCATAGACATACCAAGAATAGTTCTTTTTTTTAAATCTATTGATTCCAAAAGTTGAACCAATTCTTTCATTTTTAAAAATACGAACACATATGCACGACTTCAATAAACTTCGAAATCTAGCTTAGCTAGATAACTTGGAATATCCTATTCTCCACCTTCCTTCATCGTCTTACTGCGACAATACCTAATCTTCTCTAGCTCCTTCAATACTAAGCCTACTGAAAACAACTCATTTTCAGTCTAAACATTCCTATATCTTAGTACAGTCCATCAACTTACCACACATTATGAGTTCAGGAACTTTCCACAATAATACGAGTTTAAGAACCATCCCAGACAGACCATAAGCGTCCATTCGCTGAGAAGTTCAAAAACGTACCATATCATTGTGAGTCACGAACGTACCATAAGTATGAGTTTCAAGAACTCGCACCTACCTTATCGTTCTCTACCTATCAAGTATATACATGAGAGAAGATTCACCTTCTCGTCATATACATCTTGACAGCGTGACCAATTCTAATGATTATCATTTTAATAAGCTAAGCAGTTGTTACACCAAGCACAAACCTCTGCCCATACAAAGGTTCATACAACTTAGCTATCACATGAGTCCTCAATTGAAATTTTATAACTTCTAAATCTCTCTCTACTTAATACGAATTTTCTTTAATTCATATACTATCCCTCACAACTCAATCTTAGTTCTTCTTCCCGTACTACTTCGTAGTACTATAAATCATTCATTGTTTAATAGCTCATCTGTTACTACGATTCACTATGATCACATGGTGATCTTCTTATCCCTCTCTCTACGATTATAGTCTTAGATACTCTTACCTAAGATTTATAACCTATCAGCTCTGATACCAACCTGTGACGCCCCGAAATCCGGTCTATCTTCACACCCAGATTCCGTACATCACGATCCCATCTTCTTCCAAACATACATCATTATATAGCTAAATATAATAACATATACTCTCAAATCCCAGGTTCTGGAAACCTTATAACCTTTTTCATTACAAATAATGATAAATACATTATTCATTTCATATTACAAGAGTGACTTTTAATCCGCCACCAAGGATACATAACAGTTCCATAAACTAGTCTATAGTTCAATTTCATCTTTCTATATTACAAGTCTTCACTTGATCTTCTCGCTCATTCACACTCTGAAGGGAACTTCATCTGGATACCATCAGCTTGACCTTTACGGGATCCTTAAGTTCGTCTAACATCATTCGCTGAAAATGTTTTTCAGTTAAAGCAAGTGTGAGCATTCAATTGCCCAGCAAATCATAACAGTTGAACAAACATCTTCAAGAATTCAAACATTCTTTATATCTTCGATAACCGAACAAAGGTTATGAAGCAGCTCGAATAATAGGAATAATCACGATTCCTATCATTTTAAAACATTATTCACATGCACTTTGAAATACTTTTATTCTTCTACCTTTTTCATACTCATCAGGTCTGGCTAGAATCATTAGCACAGACTTAACAATAACGGATCATGTATAAACAGAACATACTTGTATTGAACAGCTCAATCATAGAACAGTTCATATCATAGAAACACCGAAGTGTTCACATTGTGGCACAAGGCCTCATATGTTCTACCACTTTACACCAATATCGCACATTAGCACATAGACAGAACTTCTCAAGTTCAACATCTGAGAAGTTTAAAAAAACTAGCATTCATTTAGAATATGAATGAAGTTAGGAAACTTGCCTTACGCACAGCTACATCCTACGCTGAACTGCTCATTTCGGTTCCTATGTAGCACATAAGAAAAACAGCACATACACTAATTAGTCATGTATATTTGACTTATGCATTAGCTTAACTTTACGTCTTAGGGTTCGCATTCTTGCAACCTAAGTTTACGCGACCACTTTCATTATCGTTCTACAGCTTCATAACATACGGAGATGTCTTACTTTTATGCTCATCATCTTTGATGTTTTACATTTTATTTTCTTCTTATTACTTCTCTAAGACATAGCACACATCGCTTCTCTGCTAGTAGTCCATATGGTACTCTGAGTGGTTTCCCACAAACAACCAACAAACAAGTTCCCGTCTTGTCTATACTGCCCATAACAGTGAGTTAGATCGGTTGCTAGTTTTGTATATACCTTCGCTCACTGAAGGAATTGTTTAGCCCAGCTCCCATATGTCAACCATCAAAGGTTACGATTGTACCACAACCTATACTCATCTTAACTTATCCTCACTATTAAACTATAATATTCGGTAAGTTAATTTCTTATTCCTTTTTGCTTCCTGGCAACTAAATACCACGCCTCAGTATTCACTCTTTATCGTCTAAGTCATACAGTCGTATGTATACTCAGAGCGATCATTCCCTGCAATCCTTAACTCGGCTTTGTTACGTTAAAGGCTATTATCTTTAATTCAACTTCTTTACCGTTCATGGTTCAATCCATTACCTTCATCATCTTACGGTCAAACCATACACGGGGTGTAGGTTCTATCTGTTTAATATTTACGTTCCCTCAACCTTTACGTCGATTAAAGTGTTTAACGCTTACATTTCACTCTAACGTTCTCATCTGACTCACATTCAGCTTCCATTAATCTCATTACCGTTCATTACTGCTTTCTTAATACCATTCATTATTCTTCTTTAGTGTCGAAGCGATACAGTTCGCTGTATGCTAAGACCACTCGTTCACCATAACAACGTTGCATACACAGTATCTAAACGCTCCATACTTATCTCTCACTATCATGACATAACATCGAAATGTTATTCATTACCCTCGTCCCTCAACATCTAAGGAATCACAACCCTAGCAATCCCTCACGTTCGTTCATCGCGACTACGGTCCCGTATCTCGGTTCCGTACTCGTAAATACAGTCTTTTAATCTCGATTAATCTTTTCATTCCACCTTCGTTAAAGGTTTAATACACTTTATTAAGTGTTTCATTAATTGATCTATATGTTCGTATTTCTTTCTTGCACATCCCCCAGAAATTGAGCAGTTAAAATCTCATTTCTGGCATTGCACAGCACCGGCGCTGCGGCGCCATGCTCCTTCCTTAATCTCGCACTGCGGCGCCACTTAGCAGTGGCTAAGGGACGGGACTCGCGCTGCAGCGCCGGCCTCCAAGGCATAACTCCGCGCCGCGGCGCCAAGCAAAAACCCTAGAAAAATTTTTCTAAGTATTTTACAAGCTTGAGACGCTAACTTCACAATCTCATAACTTCTTCGTTATAACTCGGAACGAGGTTATTCCAAAGTCATTCTCTTCCTTATCTTCTGTACTTTAATACCCCTCAGACAGAACTTCATTCTAAGTCCGTTAATGTGCCATTCGATTGGCTTGATCATCACCCTTCGTTTATTTTATGTTTTTAACGCTCTTTGTTCGTTCATCCGCAATTCGGTCATCCGAACTCGGAATTCGATCGTTCTTGAATCCACGTCTCACGTTTTCAACATTTTCTTACATCCTTATGAAACCCTACATGTTTGGAATTCATTTACTAACTTTCTAATTCTCATTTGTCTTTTACAAAATTTTCGCCATAACTTCGTTATAGCTAAGTTTTAATCCGTTCTTCATGAACGTTTCTATCATTCCTATCCAAGCAATATGCATCAAACTTATACGCGATGGTTTTAAACTTGTCCATCAACAACAATTATCCTACGATGGTTTTAAATTTGTCCATCAACAACAATTATCCTACGATGGTTTTAAATTTGTCCATCAACAACGTTCTTCGTGTTCTTCGCGTGTTCTTCGTGTTCTTCGTTCGTTCTTCATTTTAATTGATATTTTGGATTACGATTCCATTTTTTATTGGAATTTGATGTTATAGAACATTATTCCTTACTTATTTCATCTAATCATTCATATAATCAACTCAGATTGTTCTAATTCATTACGAATCATGTACTTCTTTAAGAAATTTATTTACTAAACTTCAAATTCTTATTTCCTTATTTCTCATGATTTCAACCATATGAAATCATCCCTAACATCATCTACTCATTATCCTCATTAAGTTATGTTTTAAACATATATATAACTTAAAGAAAATCTAACATAGAAGTTAGGTTTTAATACCTTTCCTCTTTATTTTTCTTCCGCTAGACAAAACCGGCGATTTGCTAGCTTTTCTATTTCACGAACATTTTTGATCCGATCAATCATGCTCATGATCTTCCTTCTCCCTCTCCATCCGAATTCTCTCTCTCTCTCTAATGTAGGATTTTCAAAATCTCATTTAAATGAAATCTAGCTTCCTATTTATAGATTTTCAAAAGTTAGGGCAAAATAGTCATTTCCCCCCTTAACCTCCTTACTATTCATTACCTAACAACTAAGTTAACTTACTCCTTAAGTTTACTTAACACTTAAGTCTACTTAACCTTTAAGTTTACTTAACACTTAAGTTTACTTAATACTTAAGTTTACTTAACACTTAAGTTTACTTAATACTTAAGTTTTCTATTTCCACCTCCTTAGTTAACCTCCTTACTATTCACGTAGCTTTCCTTGGAAGCTTCGTGGTTCCATCTTTCGGGTTTCGTCCGAAAGGTTTAAAAACTGCGATTCTCGGAATCCAAATATTTTTGGATATTTCGTCTTTCCTTTACCGATTAACTTTTACGTATTCTTCGGATTTCCGAAAAACTGAAAAACACTTTTTGGCGTTGAGCGTTTTCCTTCACATTTTACCCTAACGTAGCTAAACGGATGAAAAGTACATAGCAGTACTTTTCGTCGTTTTTATTTTATCCGATTTCTGCACGTTTTTCGAGAAAAACTTTTATCGGCTTACTTAACTCTTCACGATATATTATCAGCAAATCTTTTGACTAGAATGTCATTTTGACATACCGAACTCTCAGAATGGCTTAGGTTATTTCAAACCCTAACCCTTAGGTTTCATCAGGTGAATAGTGCAAATTTCGTCTTTTTCCCTGAAAATATTTTTGTTCCCGGAAAATTTTCATTTTCGTCTTGAAAATTCCTACTCGTTCAGTCTAGCTCGTAGCCAGAATCCTCCCGACTTATAATCATCCTAGGTTCTAGAACGATTAATAAACACATAGCACATAATATTATTAATAAAAATTCATTTTATTAATAACTAATTCTTTAAACTTAAATTCTGGAAAAATCCAAATTTCTGGGGCGTTACAGAACCAGGTCTGGCGTAAATCACAGACATGATATTCCAACAGAATAATAAAGAATGGAATACAGAAGAATTTCACCAAGTATAGGGTAGCCCGCATATACAGGTTATTCCAACAGAATAATAAAGATGGAATAATAGAAGTTCTCTTCATGAATACAAAAGAAATAATACCCCTTATCGTAAAAGAAACTTGATATCGGAGTAGCGAAGTAGCAGAATACTTTTCTTCTTTCTCTCTATAGTTTCTCTCTCTAGAGTTTCAGTGAAATCGTAAGAAATAATGAAGGAATGAGCTTGTATTTATAGAAGAATGGAATGAATAGTAACCAATCTATGAACGGTCCAGATTGATTTACTTTAATCGGACGGTCCATATTTAAAGCAAAATCTTTTAAATAAAATATAATATATTCTATTTATAATCTAAAAAAACGAATAACTTTTAAAAAGATTTGACTATGCAAATACTATACAAGCACTATGCATAATAAAATATAATATATTCTAATTATTATCTAATAAAACAGATAACTTTATAAAAGTATTCTGTTTTATATAAAAAGATTTTACTATTAGCCTAATAAAACTAATAACTTTATAAAAGTATTCTGTTTTATATAAAAAGTTTTTCTATTTTATTACGTTAATAATACAAATAAAAAAAACGTCATCATCATTATTATTATTCACACTATTAATCGACCAGGTCGTTTTCAGGAAAGAGGGGGCTTTCCAATAAGGATTTCTCTTATTGGCGCGCAATTAGGTGACCAAACCTCTCCTTGGCAGAACTTCTAGACATCTTTAATAATGCAAATAATAATATTAACAACTTAGTCATCTCAATTATTGATTTAATAACATATAAAATATTGACAATAATTGAATCAAATTGAGTGACTTCTCACATAAGCATTAATAATCAATACCGTGTGCTACTATGCAACCACGCGTATTACTGTACTTTTACTACCGAGTAGTTCAACAGTATCAACGGTAAAACTTCTGCCATTATTTTCATAAAAATATTTTTGTCGTTTTCTCAATTCGACAATAATTTTGTTGTGGGGTCCACCAATGATTGTGCCATCGTACGAATATTCCCTGACAAATCGAATATTATATAACAACTTACGTACTTTGCAAAATTTATAAATATTACCCACAACTATAACATTATATCAAATTTATTCCATAATATTCAAAAATAATATTTATAGAAAAGTCATATTTATTCATAAAATTTGGGGTCTTACAATCTCCCCTTCTTATGAAATTTTGCCCTCGAAATTAGGGTACGTACCTGGTATGTCGAAGAGGTAAGGATACCTTGATTTCATTTCAGATTCTAACTCCCAGGTCATTTCCTCAACATCGTGGTTCCTCCATAACACTTTGACTTGAGGTATAACCTTGGAGCGTAGAATATGTTCCTTCTTAACCAAGATTTGAACATGAACCTCTTCATACGTTAAATCTTCCGCTATTTTGTCCGGTTCTAACTCAATTATATGTTTCGGGTCTTCCACATATTTACGTAGCATGGATATATGAAAAACGTTATGAACACGAGACATACTTGGCGGTAAAGCAAGTCTATAGGCTACAGTCCCTACTCGATCGAGGATTAAAAATGGGCCAATGAATCGATGATTGAGCTTTTCTCTCTTTCCAAATCTCGTAACTCCTTTCCATGGAGCAACACGTAACAACACATGATCTCCAATATCGAATTCCACGTCCTTTCGATGAAGATCAGCATAACTCTTTTGTCTGTCTTGTGAGGTTTTTATACGTTGTCGGATCGTTTGAATCTTTTTTGTAGTCATACGTACCAACTCCAGTCGCAACAACGTTGCTTCACCCACCTCATCCCAGCATACTGGAGAACGACACTTTCTTCTATACAATGCCTCGAATGGAGCCATGCCAATACTTGTTTGATAACTGTTGTTGTAGGAAAACTCCACCAATGGTAAGAACTTGTCCCAACTTCCCTTGAAGTCAAGGACACAGAGTCTTAATAAATCTTCAAGAGTTTGAATAGTCCTCTCTAATTGTTCGTCCGTCTGAGGATGATAAGACGAACTAAATCGTAAATCTGTACCCATAGATTTTTGCAAACTAACCCAAAATCGTGAAGTTAATCTTCGGTCTCGATCAGAAACTATGGATACTGGCATACCATTCAGTCTTACAATCTCATTTATGTACATACGAGCAAGACGTTCAAGTGTATAAGTTTCTCGTATTGGTAAGAAATGAGCAGACTTGGTCAATCTATCAACAATGACCCAAATTGCAGCTATGCCTTGAGAAACCTTGGGAAGACCAGTAACGAAATCCATAGTAATGTGCTCCCACTTCCATTCTGGAATTTCAAGTGGTTGCAATGGACCTTTTGGTACTTGATGCTCCGCTTTGACTCATTGACAAGTTAGACACCTTGAGATAAACATCGCTATCTCTCTCTTCATATTGCTCCACCAAAATGTATGATGAACATCACGATACAATTTGGTACTCCCAGGATGGATTGAAAACGATGTGTTGTGCGCCTCCATCATGATTTTATACTTTAAATCAGGGTCATTAGGAACACAAAGTCTAGAGTTGACTCGAAGTATTCCTTCTTCATCGATTCTTGCTTCCGGCATAGCACCTTCTTGTACTTTCTTCCTCATATGCATCAGCTCCAGGTCTGTAGCTTGAGCAGCTTTAACTTTATCGATTAAAGTCAGTTCTACTCGTATATTCGCCATCATCACATGGGTCCCTGGAGTCTTTAATTCTATCTCCATCCTTTGCAAGTCATACAAGATGGGCCTTTGCGTTAACAATATCGCACTTGTACCCGCATATGATCTTTTACTCAATGCGTCAGCTACCACGTTTGCTTTTCTAGGATGGTGTTGGATGGTTTGATCATAATCTTTCAACAGTACAAGCCAACGTCGTTGTCGCATGTTGAGTTCCTTTTGAGTGAAGAAATATTTGAGGCTTTTATGATCCGTAAAGATCTCCATTTTCTCCCCATACAAGTTATGCCTCCAAATTTTAAGTGCGAAGATAACAACTGCCAACTCTAGATCATGAGTAGGATAATTCGTCTCTTATTCTTTGAGTTGTTGAGAGGCATAGGCTATGACTTTCCCATGTTGCATGAGAACACATCCTAACCCCTTGCCTGAAGCATCACTGTAGATGACAAATCCCTCCGAGCCAGATGGTATTGTCAGAACAAGTGCTGAAATGAGTCTTCTTTTGAGTTCTTGAAAACTCTTATCACATTCCTCGTTCCAACCGAATTTTGTATCTTTCCGATTCAGCTGAGTTAAGGGAGTAGCGATTCGAGAAAACCCTTCTACGAATCTCCGATAATAACCAGCTAAGCTGAGAAAGCTACGTACTTTGATCACTGATTTAGGTTGCTCCCAGCTTTGAATGGCTTCAATCTTTGTCAGGTCAACAGATATTTCATGACTTGATACCACGTGCCCAAGGAATGCTACTTCCTCAAGCCAGAACTCGCATTTCTTCAACTTGGCATAAAGCTTATATTCACGAAGCTTTTGGAGTATCAGCCTCAAGTGTTGCTCATGATCTTCATGGCTTTTGGAATAAATAAGGATGTCATCAATAAAGATGACCACAAAGTGATCCAAATATTCCTTGAATACTCGGTTCATCATATCCATGAAGGCAACAGGAGCATTAGTCAATCCAAAAGACATGACTAGGAATTCATAATGCCCATACCTAGTTCTGAAAGCCGTCTTTGGAATGTCATCAGTTTTAATCTTCAATTGGTGATATCCGGAATGAAGATCAATCTTTGAAAAGAATTTGGCACCTTGCAACTGGTAAAATAGGTCATCAATACGTGGCAATGGGTACCTATTTTTGATGGTGACATGATTCAACTCCCGATAATCAATACAAAGTCGCATACTCCCATCTTTCTTCTTCACGAATAGAACAGAAGCAGCCCAAGGAGAAGTACTAGGACGAATAAAACCGATGTCTAACAATTCCTGCAGTTAGGTCTTTAACTCCTGAAGTTCAATAGGAGCCATTTGATATGAGGCTTTGGAAATAGGCTTTGTACCAGGTTCAAGATCGATACAAAATTTAATTTCACGCTCTAGGGGTAGGCCAGGAAGTTCTTCAGCGAATACGTCAGGAAATTCATTAATAATAGAAATATCATTCAAAACTGAATTATTTTTGTTTAGATCCGTGACATGAGCTAAGAAAGCTTGACATCCATTTTTCAATAAACGAATAGCTTTATGACTTGAGATGACAGTGATTGATTTTAATGGTTTGGTTGCTTGGATTCGCATAATAGGTTGATTAAGAATATGAAAGCTAACAACCTTACAAAAATAATCAATTTTTGCATGATGAGTAGTTAACCAATCAATCCCTAGAATTACGTCAAATGCAAGTATTTTCAATGAAATAAGGTCGACAGGTAATGTGAGGGTACCGATTTGAACCAAACAAGACTTATAAACAGTGGATGTAATGAAGGTTTCTCCCAACAGAGTTTCAACAGATAAGTTAAAGTCTAATTTCTCCGGAGTCAAATTTAAACGTTGAGCGCAAGTAGGAGAAATAAAAGAATGGGTAGAACCAGTATTAAATAAGGTATATACTTCACTCGAATTTATGATAAGCTTACCTGTGATGACCTCGTTCGGGTTCCTTGCTTTTTGGGAAGTCACAACAAACGCTCTCCCTTGAACAACCGATTTTGTCTTATCTGGGACGGCCTTTGCTGCCTCCATCCTAGCTGGACTTGTCTTCGGTGCACGACAAAATCGGGCCAGGTGTCCTTCTCTTCCATAATTGTAACATGCTTTAGAGGGCATCACACAGTTTGGACTAATGTGTCCCTCCCGTCCACATTTGAAGCATATGATAGGTGGTCGTTCTCCTTCCTTAACGACAGGTGTTGATGCTAACCTCTTTCCATCATTGTTGAATCTTCTTTCTTAAAATGTCCATTCTTATTATTTTGGCCATGATTACCACCGAAGTGGTTACCATTTCTGGCATGTTGATTCCCTCCACGCTTATTGTCACTGCTTCGATGACTGCTATAACTGGTATTATCATTATGTCGGCTGCTCTCTTTTGGTTGGGTTGACTCATTATCGCGCTCTAATAACTGAGCCCTAACAACATTTGAATACAAACACAGTTTATGAGAGATAAGATATTGACGTATCTCTGGTTTCAAACCTCTTAGAAACATTCGCATCATTCTCTCCTAATTATCAACCAAATTGGACGCAAACCGGGACAACTCGACAAACTTGGCTTCGTACTGTGACACGGTCATGTTGTTTTATTCCAGTTTAATGAACTCTACCTCTTTCATGTGACGAATACTTTCGGGAAAGTACTTGTCTTTGAACAGTTCTTGGAACTTCTCCCAAGACATCTTCAGTGCGGCAGGTTGAGTACACTTTATAGATTCCCACCAGTAATCTACCTTTGTCCGCAACATGAAAGTGGCAAAGGGAACCTTTTACTCCTCGGAGCAACCCAAGACATCAAATATCTTGTTGATCTGCTTTATCCACGTCTCCGCCTTAAGTGGTTTTGGCTCTCCAAAAAACTCCGGTGGTCCCAGCTCCTTGAACTATTTGGCGGTGACCATCCGAGAGTTGCCAGTGTTTCCACTTGCATTTTGGACAGGAGCCGCTCTCGCCTAATGTTGCATGAATTGCATGAAGCCTATGAACATTCCATCGTTCATCATTTGGTCAGTGTTGTTGTTTGCATTAGGATTGTTGCCTTCCTGATGCACATTATCCTGATTATTGATCTGTGGAGACTCAACAGTCTCCTGTGCTCCATTGATGTTCTCAACATTCTCGGATGCCATTTTCAAATAATGCCACAAAACAAGGGTTAATTAACATATCAAATATTATCCCTATACTCTGACCGACCAATTAAATACCAAATAAACTTAGGTAGGTCATACTAACGAAGGAATTTCTCGTCTCTCCCCTCCTAGTTCTTATCTCACATCTTAGCCAGGGATCATATACCTATGCTTTGATACCAACTGTGACGCCCCCAAAATAGGTATACATCACCCATCTTGAGTCGCCAAATACATGGTACTAAATTCAAATACAACTTGATTATACAACAGTCGTGTAAAATACGACAAAATACATGGTGTGAGTTTTAATACAAATATTGTCATCTAGACAATATCCACTCTCAATTTAGTTCTCATTACATTTATTATCACACTGTTTAACATAATAGTGAGGACTACTAAAACACCATCTCGGACCATCACTCCGTTCTCCGACTAGTCCCGGCTACGTTCTCATTTCCTGAAGAGAACAGTGAAAGAAAGGGTGAGCTCAACTAGCCCGGTAAGAAATATTATGACTAAGATAATGCATACTAAATTATCATTAGTCCTCAACAGTGTTAAACTGATAAAATACAATAGACATCAAGTTTAGCTGTAGCGGAACATGCAATCCATTAAAAGAGTCAAGTAGAGAATAAAATCTACTATCTTTTATGATTTAAAAAGGTTTTTCATCACTTTTATCACTGAGACTCAGCTTAATAAATAATCCACATCATCCCTGCACTACGGCTAAGGATATTCATTAGGGTCACGACCACAAATTATCCATGCAGTATGGGCCAAGGATATTTGTGTATTCATCAATGGTCATGATCATGCCAACAACTGTCCATCAATGCACTTCGGGCCAATGAGGACTTTTACCACATCATTTGTAACATTACGGTCATGATTACACCGAATAATCCCTGGTCATAATCATACCAAGTCCATCTATGCACTACAGGCCACATATGACTTTCAAAAATAATATAAACATGAGGATGATGACAATGATATAAGAATTCAATAAAACAAGTTCAAGAATTAATTTATTTAGGAACTAATAACGTCCAAATTGTCAATATGATACTTCTTTGTAAAGTAAATATTAAGAATGCTCAAAAGAATATTTTCAATAAAAAATACTGGATGAAGCGCAAATATCAAGAATATTCCACTAATTTTGAGGAGTGTAGAAGTCAAAACTTTAACCAACTGAGTATAATAAAGAATGGAATAACAAAAGAAATAACCATGCATGCGGTACATCGCATAGACAGATTATTCTATCAGAATAATAAATAACAGAACCAGGTCAGGCGTAACATGCACCGACAGGATATTCCAACAGAATAATAAAGAATGGAATACAACAGAAATCACCATGCATACGGTACTTCGTATAGACAGGTTGTTCCAACAGAATACTAAATGACGGAACCAGGTCAAGTGAAATTCACACCAACAGGATGTTCCAACAGAATAATGAAGACGGAACCAGGTCCGGCGTAAAGCACAGACATGATATTCCAACAGAATAATAAAGAATGAAATACAGAAGAATTTCACCAAGTATAGGGTAGCCCGTGTATACAGGTTATTCCAACAGAATAATAAAGATGGAATAATAGAAGTTCTCTTCATGAATACAAAAGAAATAATACCCCTTACCATAAAAGAATGTTGATATCGGAGTAGCGAAGTAGCAGAATATTTTTCTTCTTTCTCTCTATAGTTTCTCTCTCTAGAGTTTCAGTGAATTCGTAAGAAATAATGAAGGAATGAGCTTCTATTTATAGAAGAATGGAATGAATAGTAACCAATCTATGAACGGCCCAGATTGATTTACTTTAATCGGACGGTCCATATTTAAAGCAAAATCTTTTAAATAAAATATAACATATTCTATTTATAATCTAATAAAATGAATAACTTTTAAAAAGATTTTACTATGCAAATACTATGCAAGCACTATGCAAATACTATGCATAACAAAATATAATATATTCTAATTATTATCCAATAAAACAGATAACTTTATAAAAGTATTCTGTTTTATATAAAAAGATTTTGCTATTAGCCTAATAAAACGAATAACTTTATAAAAGTATTCTATTTTATATAAAATGTGTTTCTGTTTTATTACGTTAATAATACGAATAAAAAAAACGTCATCATCATTATTATTATTCACACTATTAATCGACCAGGTTGTTCCCATGAAAGAGGGGGCTTTCCAATAAGGATTTCACCCTATTGGCGCGCAATTAGGTGACCAAACCTCTCCTTGACAGAACTTCTAGACATCGTTAATAATGCAAATAATAATATTAATAACTTCGTCATCTCAATTATTGATTTAATAACATATAAAATATCGACAATAATTGAATCAAACTGAGTGACTTCTCACATAAGCATTAATAATCAATACCGTGTGCTACTATGCAACCATGCATATTACTGTACTTTTACTACCGAGTAGTTCAACAGTATCAACGGTAAAACTTCCGCCGTTTTTTTCATAAAAATATTTTTGTCGTTTTCTCAATCCGACAATAATTCTGTTGTGGGGTCCACCAATGATTGTGTCATCGTACGAATATTCCCTGACCAGTTGAATATTATATAACAACTTGCGTACTTTGCAAAATTTATAAATATTACCCACAACTATAACATTATATCAAATTTATTTCATAATATTCAAAATGATATTTATAGAAAAGTCATTTTTATTCATAAAATTTGGGGTCTTACAATCTCCCCTTCTTATGAAATTTCGCCCTCGAAGTTAGGGTACGTACCTGGTATGTCGAAGAGGTAAGGATATCTTGATTTAATTTCAGATTCTAACTCCCAGGTCATTTTCTCAACATCGTGGTTCCTCCATAACACTTTGACTTGAGGTATAACCTTGGAGCATAAAATATGTTCCTTCTTATCCAAGATTTGAATAGGAACCTTTTCATACGTTAAATCTTTTGCTATTTCGTCCGGTTCTAACTCAATAATATGGTTCGGTTCTTTCACATATTTACGTAACATGTATATATGAAAAACGTTATGAACATGAGACATACTTGGCGTTAAAGCAAGTCTATACGCTACAATCCCTACTCGACCGAGGATTAAAAATGGGCCAATGAATCGAGGATTGAGCTTTCCTCTATTTCCAAATCTCATAACTCCTTTCCATGGAGCAACACGTAACAACACATGATCACCAATATCGAATTCCACGTTCTTTCGATGAAGATCAGCATAACTCTTTTGTCGGTCTTGTGAGGTTTTTATACGTTGTCGGATCGTTTGAATCTTTTCCGTAGTCATACGTACCAACTCCGGTCCCAACAACGTTGCTTTACCCACCTCATCCCAGCATACTGGAGAACGACACTTTCTTCCATACAACGCCTCGAATGGAGCCATGCCAATACTTGTTTGATAACTGTTGTTGTAGGAAAACTCCACCAATGGTAAGAACTTGTCCGAACTTCCCTTGAAGTCAAGGACACAAAGTCTTAATAAATCTTCAAGAATTTGAATAGTCTTCTCTAATTGTTCGTCTGTCTGAGGATGATAAGCCTAACTAAATCATAAATCTGTGCCCATAGATTTTTGTAAACTAACCCAAAATCGTGAAGTGAATCTTCGATCTCAATCAGAAACTATGGATACTGGCGTACCATGCAGTCTTACAATCTCGTTTATGTATATACGAGCAAGACGTTAAAGTGTATAAGTTTCTCGTATTGGTAAGAAATGAGCAGACTTGGTCAATCTATCAACAATGACCCAAATTGCATCTATGCCTTGAGAAACCTTGGGAAGACCAGTAACGAAATCCATAGTAATGTGCTCCCACTTCCATTCTGGAATTTCAAGTGGTTACAATGGACCTTTTGGTACTTGATGCTCCGCTTTGACTCATTGACAAGTTAGACACCTTGAGATAAACAGCGCTATCTCTCTTTTCATATTGCTCTACCAAAATGTATGATGAACATCACGATACAATTTGGTACTCCCAGGATGGATTGCAAACGATGTGTTGTGCACCTCCATCATGATTTTATACTTTAAATCAGGGTCATTAGGAACACAAAGTCTAGAGTTGACTTGAAGTATTCCTTCTTCATCGATTCTTGCTTCCGGCATAACACCTTCTTGTACTTTCTTCCTCATATGCATCAGCTTCAGGTCTGTAGCTTGAGCAGCTTTAACTTTATCGATTAAAGTCAGTTCTACTCGTATATTCGCCATCATCACATGGGTCCCTAGAGTCTTTAATTCTATCTCCATTATTTGCAAGTCATACAAGATGGGCCTTTGCGTTGACAATATCGCACTTGTACCCGCATATGATCTTCTACTCAATGCATCAGCTACCACGTTTGCTTTCCAGGATGGTATTGGATGGTGTGATCATAATCTTTCAACATTTTAAGACAACATCATTGTCGCATGTTGAGTTCCTTTTAAGTGAAGAAATATTTGAGGCTTTTATGATCTGTAAAGATCTCCACTTTCTCCCCATACAAGTAATGCCTCCAAATTTTAAGTGTGAAGATAACTGCTGCCAACTCTAGATCATGAGTAGGATAATTACTCTCATATTCTTTGAGTTGTCGAGAGGCATAGGCTATGACTTTTCCATGTTGCATGAGAACACATCCTAACCCCTTGCCTGAAGCATCAATGTAGATGACAAATCCCTTCGAGCCAGATGGTATTGTCAGAACAGGTGCTGAAATGAGTCTTCATTTGAGTTCTTGAAAACTCTTCTCACATTCCTCGTTCCAACTGAATTTTGTATCTTTCCGAGTCAGCTGAGTTAAGGGAGTAGCGATTCGAGAAAACCCTTCTATTAATCTCCGATAATAACCAGCTAAGCCGAGAAAGCTACATACTTCGATCACTGATTTAGGTTGCTCCCAGCTTTGAATGGTTTCTCCGGAGTCAAATTTAAACATTGAGTACAAGTAGGAGAAATAAAAGAATGGGTAGAACCGGTATAAGATAAGGTATATACTTCACTAGAATTTATGATAAACTTACCCGTGATGACCTCGTTCAGGTTTCTTGCTTTCTGGGAGGTCACGAAAAACACTCTCCCTTGAACAACCTGTTTTGTCTTGTCTGGGACGACCTTTGCTGCCTTCATCCCAGCTGGACTTATCTTTGGTGCACGACAAAATTGGGCCAGGTGTCCCTCTCTTCCACAATTGTAACATGCTTTGGAAGGCATCGAACAGTTTGGACTGATGTGTCCCTCCCGTCCACATTTGAAGCATATGATAGGTATTCGTTCTCCTTCCTTAACGACAGGTGCTGATACTGACGTCTTTCCATCATTGTTGAATCTTGTTTTCTTGAAATGTCCATTCTTATTGTTTTGGCCATGATTACCACCGAAGTGGTTACAATTTCTGGCATGTTGATTCCCTCCACGCTTATTATCACCGCTTCGATAACTGCTATCACTGGTATTATTATTTTTCCGGCTGCTCTCTTTTGGTTGGGTTGACTCATTATCACTCTCCAATAACTGAGCCCTATTAACAACATCTGAATACAAACACGGTTTATGAGAGATAAGATATTGACGTATGTCTAGTTTCAAACCTCTTAGAAACATTCGCGTCATTCTCTCCTCATTATCAACCAAATGGGACGCAAACCGGGACAGCTCGACAAACTTGGCTTCGTACTGTGACACAGTCATGTTGTTTTGTTCCAGTTTAATGAACTCTACCTCTTTCATGTGAGGAATACTTTCGGGAAAGTACTTGTCGTTGAACAGTTCTTGGAACTTCTCCCAAGACATCTTCAGTGCGGCAGGTTGAGTACACTTTATAGATTCCCACCAGTAATCTACCTTTGTCCGCAACATGAAAGTGGCAAAGGGAACCTTTTACTCCTCGGAGCAACCCAAGACATCAAATATCTTGTTGATCTACTTTATCCACGTTTCCGCCTTAAGTGGTTTTGGCTCTCCAAAAAACTCCGGTGGTCCCAGCTCCTTGAACTGTTTGGCGGTGACCATCCGAGAGTTGTCAGTGATTCCACTTGCATTTTGGACAGGAGCCGCTCTCGCCTAATGTTGCATGAAGCCTATGAACATTCCATCGTTCATCATTTGGTCAGTGTTGTTGTTTGCATTAGGATTGTTGCCTTCCTGATGCACATTATCCTGATTATTGATCTGTGGAGACTCAACAGTCTCCTGTGCTCCATTGATGTTCTCAACATTCTCGGATGCTATTTTCAAATAATGCCACAAAACAAGGGTTAATTAACATATCACATATTATCCCTATACTCTGACCGACCAATTAAATACCAAATAAACTTAGGTAAGTCATACTAGCAAAGGAATTCCCCGTCTCTCCCCTCCTAGTTCTTATCTCACATCTTAGCCAGGGATCATATCCCTAAGCTTTGATACCAACTGTGACGCCCCCAAAATAGGTATACATCACCCATCTTGAGTCGCCAAATACATTGTACTAAATTCAAATACAACTTGATTATACAACAGTCGTGTAAAATACGATAAAATACATAGTGTGAATTTTAATACAAATATTGTCATCTAGACAATATCCACTCTCAATTTAGTCCTCATTACATTTATTATCACACTATTTAACATAATAGTGAGGACTACTAAGACACCATCTCGGACCATCACTCCGTTCTCCGACTAGTCCCGGCTACGTTCTCATTTCCTGAAGAGAACAGTGAAAGAAAGGGTGAGCTCAACTAGCCCAGTAAGAAATATTATGACTAAGATAATGCAGAATAAATTATCATGAGTCCTCCACAGTGTTTAACTGATAAAATACAATAGAAATCAAGTTTAACTGCAACGGAACATGCAATCCATTAAAAGAGTCAAGTAGAGAATAAAATCTACTATCTTTTATGATTTAAAAAGGTTTTTCATCACTTTTATCACTGAGACTCAGCTTAATAAATAATTCACATCATCCCTGCACTACGGCTAATGATATTCATTAGGGTCACGACCACAAATTATCCATGTAGTATGGGCCAAGGATATTTGTGTATTCATCTATGGTCATGATCATGCCAACAACTGTCCATCAATGTACTTCGGGCCAATGAGGACTTTTACCACATCATTTGTAACATTATGGTCATGATTACACTGAATAATCCCTAGTCATAATCATACCAATTCTATCTATGCACTACATGCCACAGATGACTTTCAAAAATAATATAAACATGAGGATGATGACAATGATATAAGAATTCAATAAAACAAGTTCAAGAATTAATTTATTCAGGAACTAATAACGTCCAAATTGTCAACATGATACTTCTTTGTAAAGTAAAATTCAAGAATGCTCAGAAGAATATTTCCATGAAAAGATACTGGATGAAGCGCAAATATCAAGAACATTCCACTAATTTCATGGAATGTAGAAGTCAAAACTTTAACCAACTGAGTATAATAAATAATGGAATAACAAAAGAAATCACCATGCATTCGGTACTTTGAATAGACATGTTATTCCATCAGAATAATAAATAATGGAACCAGGTCAGGCGTAATACGCACCAACATGATATTCTGACAGAATAATAAAGAATAGAATACAACAGAAATCACCATGCATGCGGTACTTCGCATAGACAGGTTATTCCAATATAATACTAAATAACGGAACCAGGTCAGGTGAAATTCACACCAACAAGATGTTCCAACAGAATAATAAAAACAGAACCCGGTCCGGCGTAAAGCACAGACAGGATATTACAACAGAATAATAAAGACGGAACCAGGTCCGGCATAAAGCACAGACAGGATATTCCAATAAAATAATAAAGAATGGAATACAGAAGAATTTCACCAAGTATAGGGTAGCCCGCGTATACAGGTTATTCCAACAAAATAATAAAGATGGAATAATAGAAGTTCTCTTCATGAATACAAAAGAAATAATACCCCTTACCGTAAAAGAAACTTGATATCGGAGTAGCGAAGTAGCAGAATACTTTTCTTCTTTCTCTCTATAATTTCTCTCTCTATAGTTTCTCTCTCTAGAGTTTCAATGAATTCGCAAGAAATAATGAAGGAATGAGCTTCTATTTATAGAAGAATGGAGTGAATAGTAACCAATCCATGAACGGTCCAGATTGATTTACTTTAATCGGACGGTCCATATTTAAAGCAAAATCTTTTAAATAAAATATAATATATTCTATTTATAATATAATAAAACGACTAACTTTTAAAAAGATTTTACTATGCAAATACTATGCAAATACTATGCATAATAAAATATAATATATTCTAATTATTGTCTAATAAAACAGATAACTTTATAAAAGTATTCTGTTTTATATAAAAAGATTTCTCCTATTGGCGCGCAATTAGGTGACCAAACCTCTCCGTGGCAGAACTTCTAGACATCGTTAATAATGCAAATAATAATATTAACAACTTAGTCATCTCAATTATTGATTTAATAACATATAAAATATCGACAATAATTGAATCAAACTGAGTGACTTCTCACATAAGCATTAATAATCAATATCGTGTGCTACTATGCAACCATGCGTATTACTGTACTTTTACTACCGAATAGTTCAAAAGTATCAACGGTAAAACTTTTGCCGTTATTTTCATAAAAATATTTTTGTCGTTTTCTCAATTCGACAATAATTCTGTTATGGGGTCCACCAATGATTGTGTCGTCGTACGAATATTTCCTGACCAATCGAATATTATATAACAACTTGCGTACTTTGAAAAATTTATAAATATTACCCACAACTATAACATTATATAAAATTTATTCTATAATATTTAAAAATAATATTTATAGAAAATTCATTTTTATTTATTAAAGTTGGGGTCTTACACCTTAACTAATCCGTTTAATACGGTTCGGTTAAATAACATCTAATATGCTTTGCAGTGATAGTAATTTAGACATTATAAAATTATGTAAATGAATTTGTAATCAACAACATTTTAGCATACATTCTTTTATTAATTACAAAAATAAATTAGGTCTTATTTTAAATTGGTATCTCCCACTATTTTCTTCAAACTATATTACCCTTACTTATATAGTTCGGCAAAATCTAATTAAAGATTTGCTAGTGAGAATAAGGATCCCATTTCAAATGTATATATCCTTGTGGTGGCACAACAAACTATATATAAATAAATAGGTAGACAACTTTTGTCAATTACATCAATTATGCAACTCCTTATATTTTGCCTCTTAGATTATTTTGATCAAGTGATGGCACATCCGAATCAAAATTATCCAAGTTAAGTCCAACCTAGCACTCTATATATTAAAAAAAGAAAAATATTATCCTTGTGGTGACACAACAAAACAACATTGTTCAATTTTCTTTATAAGCATCAAATGTGATAAAATTAACATCTCAAAGAATTAAGATAAGCCTTGTGGTGACACAACAAACTTATAATAATTAATTGATACTCTATTATTTTTATCATTCTAGAAGGCGACGTTCTATATTCCAAATATCTTTGAACGCTTAGCACTTAATATAAAAAAAATTGAGGGATTTGTTATTAATTTGTCTCATCTTATTTAGTGTGCATGCACACACACACACACACACACACACACACACACACACACACACACACACACACACACACACACACACACACACATATATATATATATATATATATATATATATATATATAATTCGCGTCATATTAATTAACATGCGAAGCGTGTTTGCATAATATATAATATATATAGTATAAGCATGCACATATAGAATACTATATTCTACCCGGATTGATTATGGACTTTTATTTTAGTTTGGTTCACTAGAACCACCAATTGAACCAAAAGGTCAAACCCTAGGGGTGCAAGAATTAATATTTAAATATAATTATTACATTTAAATCTCAGACTCCATTACAAACGGGTCTTCAAGCGCTCCTTGTTCCTTGATCTTCAATTCTTCAAAATAATTCTAACTATTTCTATTACAAAACTATTTAAAATAAATAGAAACCTTGATTAGCAGTCAAGAGGAAGTACATAGAAGGATGATAAAATTTACATTAAAAAAAATTAGAGGAGACGAGGTACGCAGACCCCATTTAATAAAACACATACATTCATGCATCCAACTAAAAAAAATCCAATTACATTAGCCAATAGTCCATAATCAATCCCATTTATTATCATACACATCACCATATGCATTAATAAATAACATTTATCTCATGAATAATAAATATTCAATATATATATTGATATTATTTAATGGGCAAATTTAGTTAGTATAAAATCTAATTTTGAATCAAAATAAACTCCTTTATTTTAATCCAGATATAAATCAAAATAAACTCCTTTTATTTTAATTTATCCTATTTTGAATAAAATAAACTATTTTGTTTTAATCAAAATTTTTAATCAAAATAAACTTATTTATTTTAATTAATTATGGAATCCAATTCTAAGTAAAAAAAATAACTCCTTTATTAAAGGAAACACTGATTCTCTTTCTTATTCACAAATAAACTCTTTTATTTTGAATAATATGAAATCTTATTCCATATCTAAATAAACTCCTTTATTTAAGAAAATACGAATTCTCTTTCCTATTCACAAATAAACTCCATTATTTTGAATAATATGAAATCTTATTTCATATCTAAATAAACTCATTTATTTAAGAAAACATGGAATCCAATTTCAACTCCAATTAGTTATCATGGAATCCAATTCCAATTCTAATTAGTTAACATGAAATTCAATTTTAAAATTAAAATAAATTTTTTATTTTAATTATAAAATTATTAAGAATATTATATATATATATATATATATATATATATAATATTAATGTAATACACGTTATTTGAAATCCGTGACATCAGATTATATATATATATATAGGGTCTCCATCCACAACAATCGATTTTTGGGGAGCAACCCATTTTGGTCAGCCGCTACAAGCTCTACTGGCTTATAAAAAAATTGTCTAAGGTCGGTAGAGCTTGTAGCGGCTGACCAAATTGGGTTGCTCCCCAACAATCGGTTATTGTGGATGGAGACCTATATATATATATAGTACATCAACATGATCTGGACATGCAACTGCAGGTATATATATAATCTATATATTAATAATAACGGTACCATTTAGTGTATATATATGTCATATCTCCTTCATTAATGCAGGGCAACCAGATTATTAATAAATTAATACTTATATATATAAATCATATTAACATGTTTTTCAAGGGTGAATTCCTTAACAGAATCCAACATGATTTACGTGAATGGTACATGATAACGTAAAACCAAAAATAGATTTTCGAAATTGATTACCTTTTTTTTAAAAATAAATTTTATACAATAAATTATGCCCAATTAAATTTTCTAAACACATATTAACATACATATTAAATCAAAACAATTAATAATTCGCATAAAGGTTTGACTCTGATGCCACTGTTAGGTTTGTAATATTCATGAACACAATCAAATTGCACAAATTAAGCTGAAACGTGGAAAATTAGAGTTTTAAAATTTTACAAACTATATACCCGGATCATCCTTTATGCATAATTATTAATTAAACGAAAAGATAAAGAATAAGAATCATACTCTTGAAGAATCGAGCTTCCCTAGGTACAAGTTCACCTCCAAATCCTTTCGCGTTCAACTTGATTCCACCGAGCTTGGTTCCTTCCTTTGATCAACGTTAGCCACCCAAATGTTTGGCCTCTAGAGGTGATCCACCAAAGAAGAAGAAAGATTCAAGAAGATGAATGATTGGCTAAACCCTAGTTTTTTTATCTCTCATAAAAAGAGCATACTCTCCAACAGTTGGAATCAGGTCTGTTGTGAAAAAGTCAACAACAACTCCTCACTCCCATAATAAGACTCTTCTTATTTATAGATGTTGGCAAGTCTCCTTAACAATTAAGGAATTGAGTTTTATTTTAATTAATTAAACTCTAATTAATTTAACCTCCTGATCTTATTAGGAATATATGAGATTACTTTTATTAATTAATTCACAAATTCCTTTAAGAATTAAATAAATAATAATAATAATAATAATAACAATAATAATAATAATAATAAGACCCCTCTTATTAATTTATATTTAATATTTCCAAAATATTAAATAATAAATATTAAGTTATTTAATTTATTCTATTACCATAGATTAAATTAAATATACTTAACTTATTATTATGATTATGCCATTTGCTTCTTAAATAATTATTCTTCCTTTTATGGTGTGACCCTTTAGGTTCTCCATATTAAACCGGTTGTGAATAAATCAATTAGAACAATTCTAATCTTATTTAAATAAATAAATTAAAATATTAATTTATTTAAATAAATAATATTCATTCTACAATAGGAATAAGCCTCCCAAGCGATCAACGACTTTTCAGATAATATAGATTTCAATATTAATAATAAAAGAACCTTTGAGTAAATAGTTACCATACAATTCAATTCTTCCACCATACAATGTTCCAATTAAATATAAGACATGGAATTACTGTTAAATTTTATTTTATTTAATTATATGTATTTCCACTCTTAAATGCACAACTCCAAATAATACAAATTAGAAACTCCTTTCTAATTTTATTCTGCCTTGGCTAAGGACTACTGGGTTGTCATTTATCGAATCATATAGGATATTTCTCTTCTTTTACTAGAAGTGATAGATTCTTTATTGATCATATATTATCTTCATGTACAACTTATTATACCCAAACATACCCTTTGATGTACCCTAAGGGTCTTAAGGAATAAGTCAAAGTATAACTCATCATACACAAGATACTATGATGATCTCAAGTCCAAGGATCACTTGTACTACTATCACTACAGGAATTCCTATTGACAGACAAGTAAAACTCCATTAGATATTCCTTAGCGAGCCACATTCAGTGAACTTATTCTCTAATAAGCACCTACATACTTGCTTTAGTGTCTCCACACAAATGATCATGAGATCAATCATCTTCATCCAATGAGCAAGCAACGTATATACTAATCTAACCGGATTCACTAATCCTCAATTTAGTAATCCAACGATTGGGAACTATTTTTGTGACGCCAAATACAGGCACTGGATACAAATACAAACTTAATTATACAACATAAACTGTGAGTTTTAATACAAATATTATCTTCTATACAGTATTCAAACTCAAAATAAGTCCTCATATATTATCACACTATTTTACAGGATAGTGAGGACTACTAATGCAAACATCTGGACCGTCACTCCATTCCTTGACTAGTCCCGGCTACATTCTCATTTTCTTAAGAGAACAATGAAAGAAAAAGGGTGAGCTCAACTAGCCCAGTAAGAAATATTATGACTAAGATAATGCAGAATAAATTATCATTAGCCTTCAACAATGTTAAACTGATAAAATATAATAAATATCAAGTTTAACTGCAGCGGAATAAGCAATCCATTAGAAGAGTCAAGTAAAGCATGATATCTACTATCTTCTATGATTTAAAAAGATTTTCATCAACTTTATCGCTGAGACTCAACATAATAAATAAATCACATCATCGAATCATTCCTGCACTACGGCCAAGGATATTCATGTAATCATCAATGGTCATGACTATACCGAATAATTCCTAGTTATAATCATACCAACAAAAGTCCATCAATGAACTACAGGCCAATGAGGACTTTTACCACATCATTTGTAACATTACGGGTCATGATTATACTGAATGATCCCTGGTCATAATCATACCAATCAATAGTTCATCTATGCACGTAAGCCAAAGATGACTTTCATCACAATGTAAGTATGAGGATGATGACAATGATATAAGAATTCAATAAAACAAGTTCAAGGATAAATTTTAAAGACTTTAATAATTTAATTTATACAAAATTCAATAATGTTCAAATTGCCAACATGATACTGCTTTGTGGAGTAAAATTCAAGAATGATATTGTATCAAAAATGATTTGGACCGAAAAGAAATCAATTTTTGTTATGAATAGTACTCGGGGTGAATAGTACCTAGGTGAATAGTACCCCATGAATAGTACTTCAGAAATAGTACCCTTTGAATAGTACTTTATGAATCATACTCGTGAATAGTACTTCATGAATAGTAATTTATGAATAGTACTTTGTGAATAGTACTTGTGAATAATACTTTTGTGAATAGTACCATATAAATGAATAGTACTCATGGACAGTACTCCGGCATGAAAAGCTTAAAATTTAACAAGAATGTATAGAAAATATCTTTGTGAAACGATACTAAATGAAGCGCAAATCTCAAGGATATTCTACTAATTTCACAGAGTATAGAAGTAATACATTAACAAGATAAGAGTATAATCAGGAATACGAGACGAAATAATATTACTCACATACTACAGAGTATGAAAGAAAATATTATTCCTATGAATACTGAACAAAATAATATCTCTTACCTCAGAAGAAGACTGGATACTGGAATAGTGAGGTAGCAGACTTCTCTTCTTCTTTCTCTCTATATATTCTCTCTCTATAATTGCTCTTATGAGACTCAGTGAATTGGTGAGAATGAAGGAAGAATGAGCTTCTATTTATAAAAAAAACATAGTTTCGATAATTGCACGTTTTGGGGCTCAAAATATGACAGTATAATACCTTCATCTTTTCCTTCATTTTTAATTTAGTCCTGCAAGTATTATCAAACTTGTACCACCTCCCCTAATAGTACATCATGTGAATCAATAGTTCAATCATGTGAATCAATAGTTCTATATATGTGAAAATACGAATTACAATATAGTACCTCCATCTATACCTCCATTTTTAACTTAGTCATGCAAGTATTATCAATCTTGCACCACCTCCCCTAATAGTACATGAATATGAATCAATAGTACACACATGTGAACAAATAGTTATAAGCATGTGAATTAATAGTAATTAATTGCTCATTTATCTGATTAATTACTCGATTGGTCAGTATAACTTCCAGACATCAATTATTATCAAAATAAATGTCGATTTCTACTAACACTAATAATCCCAACACAATGGAACTATCAATTTCATCTTTAATCAATACAAACTTATTCATCATTAATATTATAACTCACAATATTTAACAACCAGGTCATTCCCAAGAAAGAGGGGTCTTTTCGATAAGGATTTCTCCTTATTGACGTGCAATTAGATGACCAAACCTCTCCTTGACAGAACTTCTAGACATTATCAATATTGCAAATAATAATATGAATAACTTTGTCGTCTCAATTATTGATTTAATAATATAAAATATTATGCAGATGATACTGTGATAATAATTGAATCAATAATATGAGAGATATGATGCAGCAATTACTGTAGCAATAATTGAGTATAACTGAGTGACTTCTCACGTAAGCATCAATAATCAATACCGTGTGCTACTGTGCAACAACGCGTATTACTGTACTTTTACTACTGGGTAGTTCAACAGTTTAACGATAAAACTTTCGCCGTTATTTTTATAAAAGATAATTCTGTCATTTTCTAACTACGACAATAGTTCCGTTGTGGTGTCCACCAATATTTCCCGACCAATCGAATATTATATAACTACTTGCTTACTTTTCAAAATTTATAAATATTACCCACAACTATAACATTATATCATATCCACACCATAATATTCAAAAATATATTTTGAGATAAATTAATCTTTATTCATAAAAGTTGGGGTCTTACAATTTTAGTTTTAAGCTTTCTAAGAATTTAGATCTCATTAGAATGATCATCATCATTATTCTAAAAACATTACTTAAAACTATGGGTTTATCACATATTATAAAATTGTTAGGTTTGTAATATTCATGAACGCAATCAAATTGCATAAAATAAGCGGAAACATGTAAAATCAGAGTTTTAAAATTTTACAAACCATGTACCCGGATCACCCTTTATGCACAATTATTAATTAAACGAAAAGATAAAGAATAAAATCATACCCTTGAAGATCGAGCTTCCTCAGGTACAAGTTCACCTCCAAATCCTTTCGCGTTCAACTTGAATCCACCGGGTTTGGTTCCTTCCTTTGATCAACGTTAGCCACCCAAGTATTTGGCCTCTAGAGGTGATCCACCAAGGAAGAAGAAGGATTCAAGAAGATGGGTATTTGGCTAAACCCTAATTTTTCTATCTCTATAGAAAAAGGCGTACTCTCCCAACTATTGGAATTACGTATTCTAATAATACGTCAACCTTTCTTACACCCATAATAAGACTCCTCTTTTTATAGATGTGGGCAACCCATCCTTAACAATTAAGGAATTGAGTTTTATTTTAATTAATTAAACTCTTTTAATTAATTAGGCTCCTAATCTTATTAGGAATAATTAATTAACCTTTTAATTAATTAAGCTCCCTAATCTTATTAGGGATAATTAATTAAACTCTTTTAATTAATTTGCCTCCTAATCTTATTAGGATATTTGAGAGTATTTTTATTAATTAATTCCCAAACTCCTTTAGGAATTAAATAATAATAATCGTAATAATAATAATAAGACTCCTCTTATTAATTTATATTTAATATTTCCAAAATATTAAATAATAAATATTAAGCTATTTAATTTATTCTATCACTATAGATTAAATTAAATATACTTAACTTATTATTACGATTATGCCATTAACTTCTTAAATAATTATTCTTCCTTTTATGGTGTGACCCTTTAGGTTCTCCATATTAAACCGGTTGTGAATAAATCAATTAGAACAATTCTAATCTTATTTAAATAAATAAATTAAACTATTAATTTATTTAAATAAATAATATTTATTCTACAATAGGGATAAGCCTCCCTAGCGATTAACGACTTTCCAGATAATATAGATTTCAACATTAATCATAAAAGAACCTTTAAGTAAATAGTTACCGTACAATTCAATCCTTCCACCATACAATGTCCCAATTAAATATAAGACATGGAATTTCTGTCAAGTCTTATTTTATTTAATTATATGTATTTCGACTCTTAAATGCACAACTCCAAATAATACAAATTAGAAACTCCTTTCTAATTTCATTCTGCCTTGGCCAAGGACTACTGGGTTGTCATTTATCGAATCACATAGGACATTTCTCTTCTTTTACTAGAAGTGGTAGATTCTTTATTGATCATACATTATCTCCATGTATAACTTATTATACCCAAGCATATCCTTTGATATACCCTAAGGGTCTTAAGGAATAAGTCAAAGTATAACTCATCATACACAAGATACTATGATGATCTCAAGTCCAAGGATCACTTGTACTACTATCACTATAGGATTTCCTATTGACATGCAAGTAAAACTCCATTAGGTATTCCTTAGCGAGTCACGTTCAGTGAACTTATTCTCTAATAAGCACCTACATACTTGCTTTAGTGTCTCCACACAAATGATCATGAGATCAATCATCCTCATCCAATGAGCAAGCAACGTATGTACCAATCTATCCGGATTCACTAATCCCCAATTTAGTAATCCAACGATTGGGAACTATTTTAGTTTTAAGCTTTCTAAGAATTTAGATCTCATTAGAATGATCATCATCATTATTCTAAAAGCATTGCTTAAAACTATGGGTTTATCACATATTATAAAAACAGCATCATGTAGATAATTAAAAGCCTTTAATAAATTAATACTTTTTATTAATAAATGAATAAGATTGTTTACAAAGTATATGCTTTATCATCAAACATGATTGGCTTGTGTGCATACTACTTTCAATCTCCCACTTGCACTAAAGCCAATCGCCATGGTATCTCATACCCTTCTTCTCTAAGTGACGATTATCCTGCTGTTGGATAAGCTTTAGTTAATGGGTATGTAATATTGTTCTTGAGAGTTCAGTATCTCTATAGTGATTTCTCATCTTTCAATGATTCTTATAATCAAATGAAAGTGCCACAACACATGTTTAGATCTAAGATGAGACTTAGGAACTATTCCTAGTTCTGTAATGAACTTTTCATCCAAACAATCAACTTGTAGCTTCATTTATAGCTATATACTTTGTCTTTATCACTAAACCAACAACTTTTTGTTGTTTGGAACCTTTCCAATTCACTGCACCACCGTTCAAGGTACCTTTACCTTAAAGTGGATTTTCTGTCGTCTTGGTTTGTCTGAAAAACTTGAGTCTGTTAAGCCCTCTAGTTTTAATTCAAACCCGCCATGAATTATATCACATCCTTAGTGCTGGTTAAGTACTTTAAGATGTTTTTCACTGTCTCACAGTGAACTTCTCCAGAATATGACTGATCAACATCAGGTTTCGTATATTTCATTGCATACATGATTGTCACTCATGTGATCTCTCTTTTTAGGAGTCTGTGGGGACTATTAAGAGAGATACACTCCATGGCTCATCAACATGAGACATCCCATGGAGTTTTCCATGCTAAACGACTTTAGCATCAAATGAATATACGTTCCTTGGGTTAAGCCGAGCATCCTTTTAAATCTATCTATATAGATTTGCATCCCCAATTAAGATACTCTTCCCAAATCATTCATAGAGGAATGTTTAGACAACTTTTATCTTTACTGATTATAGCATTGGTATGTTATTCCTCATCCGTATTATATCAACATATAATACCAGAAATGTCACGACGCTCCCACTGACCCTTTTGTACACACTTGGTTCATTCTTATTTTTGATAAATCAAACTCTTTTGATTGTCTCATCAAAATGAATGTTCCATTATTTGAGAAACTTGCTTTAATCCATTTCTCTGAGTGTCTACAACTCTTACCTCATCGTATATAACTGGATCATCATTTCTATGATACGTACCTCATCATCATCATCCATGATGAATCTATACCTCCTAGGTATCTTCGGTACTATTCCAGATTTACGATTCGGTTGTGGTACAATAGGTCTATTTATAGGTTCCTCTTATTTGACTTGTAGTGTTTTGTGGTTCTTGAACTTTTCAAGATGTATTATCCTCCCACTAGCCCTTTCAATGATAAACACCTTTATCTTAAAAGGCAGCATGTTTCGCAACAAACACCTTTTGCTAAGTAGGATTATAGAACATATGCCCTAAACTTACTTTAGGATGTCCCACAAATCTGTACTTATCAAATTTTGTCCCAAGCTTATCCTCTGAAACCGTTTCACATAAGTTGGATAACTCCTTATCTTAACATACTTAAGATTAGGAATCCTCCCTGTCCATAACTTTTATGGAGTCTTGGGGCCGGATTTTGAGATTACCTTTTTCGTAGATATCCAGCCATTTCTAGGACATGATCCTAGAAGGATACTGGAATTACGGTAAAATCATTATGGACCGCACCATGTCCAACAAGGTACAATTTTTCCTTTCAGATACATCAATCAATTATTATGTATCGAGAGGCGTCCATTGTGAGAAAACCATTTGAGATGATTTAAAACTTCATTGCACAAGTATTTATTCCTTGATCTAGTCAAAGAATCTTAATACTTTGTCAATTTGTTTCACTTCTGAATTCTTTGAACCTTTCAAATAATTCACACTTGTATTTCATCAAATACAAACATTCAACTCTTTGAATGATCATCTCCTTTTCTTATACTAGTTTGTTCAATTCGTAAAATTATTTTCACGTAGGTCAAGTACACAAAATCCATTAAGTAATATTCCAGTTCTATACAAAACATTATTATTATAAATAGAACAACAATTGTTCTTAAATATAATACCAAAGATTTCATTGTCCAACAATAGAAATAATGTTTCCAACGAGAACTAGAATACAATAACAACTTATTGACTTAATAGACTTGCCCGTAGGCATTGCTAAACTATGAGTTCCTATGGCTAATGCAGCAACCTTTGCTTCATTTCCCACACATAGGTTTACTTATATTTGTTTAGCTTTCTACTTCTACTTGGTCCCTTCATAAATCTATATTTATGATAACCAAAGTCGGTATCCAATACCCAAGTAGAACCTTGACTTAAAGAAAAATTTATTTTAAATCATGAACAAAATTGTATTTGTAACCGAAACTTCACTAAGCTTCTTTGGTTAGCCTCTGCAAGATGCTTCTTGCAGTTTCTTTCCAGTGCCCAGGCTTATTACAGTGGAAGCAAACTCCTTTGCTATCCATATCAGTTTTGTTCTTATTATCCTTTATTTTTTTTTGCCCTTTCTATTTACCTTCTTAGAATCGTTCTTCTTTTCAGAAGATCCTTTGGCCCCTACCAGTAAGACTTGGTCTTTCTTGGTTGGAAAATGACTCAACATTTTTCAACATTTTAAGCAAATCAGCGAGGCTGATATCTAGCTCGTTCATATGAAAAATTCACAACAATTGTGAAAGGAGTCCGGAAGTGAGTGCAAGATCAAATCTTGGCTCAACTCTCCATCCATGACAAAACCCATTTGTCCTAATTGATCAATCAAATTGATTATGTTAAGGACTTTTGTCTGTACTATAGTGTCATTGGCCATTCTAGATCGGAAGAGCTCCTTAGATATCTGATATCTATCAGTCCTACTTTCCTTACCATCAACAACTTGATGTGCAGGAATATAGTAAGAGAGCATCCATAGTTTTATGCTGACGCTGAAGCTCGTTACTCATGGATGCGAACATGATGCATTGAACCAACTGTGCATCATCTTGCCACTTTCTAAAAGTAGCAATCTCTTCCTCGGAGGCATTGTCTGCAACCATTGCAGGGATAGGCGTATTAAGGACATAAGATAGCTTTTCAGCCATGAGAACTATTCTCAATTTTCTTAACCAATCGATTTAATTTGGTCCGGTTAAATAAGCATCTAATATGCTATGCAGTGATAGTAATTTAGACATTGTAAAATTCTGTAAATGAATTTGTAATTAACAACATTTTAACATACATTCTTTTATTAATTACTAAAATAAATTAGGTCTTGTTTTAAATTGGTATCACCCACTATTTCCTTCAAACTATATTACCCTCAATATATAGTTCGGCAATATCTAATTAAAGATATGCTAGTGAGAATAAGGATCCCATTTTAAATGTATATAGCCTTGTGTGTGCACAACAAACTATATATAAATAAATAGGTAGACAACTCTTGTCAATTACATCAACTATGTAACTCCTTGTATTTTGCCTCTTAAATCGTAATGGTCAAGTGTGTGCACATCCGAACTAAAATGATTTAAGTTAAGTCAGACCCAGCATTTCCATATAAGTGAAGAGAAAACTACAGCCCTTGTGTGTGCACAACAAAGCAGTAATGTTCAATTCCTTATAAACATCATATGTAATAAAAACAACATCTTAAATATTTAATACTCGCCTTGTGTGTGCACAACAAACTCATATTAAATATTCAATACTCTATTGTTTCTATCATGCTAGAAGGCGACGTTCGATATTCCAAATATCTTTGAACGTTATAACTTAATATAAAATATTTGAGGGGTTTGTTATTAATTGTCTCATCTTGTTTAGCGCGCATGCACATATATATATATATAAAATACGCGTCATATTAATTAACATGCGAAGCATGTTTGCATAATATATAATATATATAATATAAGCATGCACATATAGAATACTATATTCTACCTGGATTGATTATGGACTTTTATTCTAGTTTGGTTCACTAGAGCCACCAAGTGAACCAAAAGGTCAAACCCTAGGGGTGCAAGAATTAATATTTAAATATAACTATTACATTTAAACCCGGGCTCCATTACAAACGGGTCTTCAAGCGCTCCTTGATCCTTGATCTCCAATTCTTCAAAATTAATTCTAACTATTCCTATTACAAAACTATTTAAAATAAATAGAAACCTTGATCAGCAGTCAAGGGAAAGTACATAGGAGGGAGATAGAATTTACATTAAGAAAAATTAGAGAAGATGAGGTACGCAGACCCCATTTTAATAAAACTCATACATTCATGCATCCAACTAAAATAAAATCCAATCACATTGGTCAATAGTCCATAATCAATCCCATTTATTATCATACACATCACCATATGCATCAATAAATAATATTCATCTTATGAATAATAAACATTCAATATATATATTGATATCATTTAATGGGCAAAATTTAGTTAGTATAAAATCTATTTTTGAATCAAAATAAACTCCTTTATTTTAATCCAAATTTAAATCAAAATAAAACTATTTTATTTTAATTTATCCAATTTTGAATAAAATAAACTATTTTATTTTAATCAAAATCTTTAATCAAAATAAACTCCTTTATTTTAATTAATTATGGAATCCAATTCCAAGTCAAAATAAACTCCTTTATTTTGGGTAATATGAAATCTTATTTCATATCTTAAATAAACTCTTTTATTTTAGGGAAACACGGATTTTCTTTCCTATTCACAAATAAACACCTTTATTTTGAATAATATGAAATCTTATTTCATATTTAAATAAACTCCTTTATTTAAGGAAATTAGGATTCTCTTTCCTATTCACAAATAAACTCCTTTATTTTGAATAATATGAAATCATATTTCATATCTAAATAAACTCCTTTATTTAAGGAAATTAGGATTCTCTTTCCTATTCACAAATAAACTCTTTTATTTTGAATAATATGAAATCTTATTTCATATCTAAATAAACTCCTTTATTTAAGGAAATTAGAATCTAATTTCAACTCCAATTAGTTATCATGAAATTTAATTTTAAAATTAAAATAAACGCTTTTATTTTAATATTAAAATAAACCTTTTATTTTAAGATTAAAATAAACTTTTATTTTAATTATAAAATTATTATATATATTCATATAATATATATATATATATCATATATCATATATATAATATATAATATATAGGAACATTTTAATTACATGGAATCCTAATGAAGTATATACCTCATATGTATCATTCTGGGCCACGTTCATAAATATATTATGTTAATATATGAAAAAAAAAAACTTTCCTGCAATCAAGCATTCACGTGATAAGCTGCTGGGAACTATATATATATATATATATATATATATATATATATATATAAGATCCTGCAATCACGTGAACAGATGAACAGGTGATGTCGCAAATCAGCAGCGGCGAGAGAAAAAAAAATGTTTTCGCCATTTTTTTTAATAAATTTTATCAATAAAATTGTGCCCAATTAAATTTGTTCTAAACACATATCAATATACATATCAAATTAAAACAATTAATAATTTACATAAAGGTTTGGCTCTGATGCCACTGTTAGGTTTGTAATATTCATGAACGCAATCAAATAGCATAAAATAAGCGAAAACGTGTAAAATCAGAGTTTTAAAATTTTACAAACCATATACCCGGATCACCCTTTATGCACAATTATTAATTAAACGAAAATATAAAGAATAAAATCATACCCTTGAAGATCGAGCTTCCTCAGGTACAAGTTCACCTCCAAATCCTTTCGCGTTCAACTTGAATCCACCGGGTTTGGTTCCTTCCTTTGATCAACGTTAGCCACCCAAGTGTTTGGCCTCTAGAGGTGATCCACCAAGAAAGAAGAAGGATTCAAGAAGATGGGTATTTGGCTAAACCTTAGTTTTTCTATCTCTATAGAAAAAGGCGTACTCTCCCAACTATTGGAATTACGTATTCTAATAATACGTCAACCTCTCTTACACCCATGTGGGCAACCCATCCTTAACAATTAAGGAATTGGGTTTTATTTTAATTAATTAAACTCTTTTAATTAATTAGGCTCCTAATCTTATTAGGAATAATTAATTAACCTTTTAATTAATTAAGCTCCCTAATCTTATTAGGGATAATTAATTAAACTCTTTTAATTAATTTGCCTCCTAATCTTATTAGGATATTTGAGAGTATTTTTATTAATTAATTCCCAAACTCCTTTAGGAATTAAATAATAATAATCGTAATAATAATAATAAGACTCCTCTTATTAATTTATATTTAATATTTCCAAAATATTAAATAATAAATATTAAGCTATTTAATTTATTCTATCACCATAGATTAAATTAAATATACTTAACTTATTATTACGATTATGCCATTAACTTCTTAAATAATTATTCTTCCTTTTATGGTGTGACCCTTTAGGTTCTCCATATTAAACCGGTTGTGAATAAATCAATTAGAACAATTCTAATCTTATTTAAATAAATAAATTAAACTATTAATTTATTTAAATAAATAATATTTATTCTACAATAGGGATAAGCCTCCCTAGCGATTAACGACTTTCCAGATAATATAGATTTCAACATTAATCATAAAAGAACCTTTGAGTAAATAGTTACCGTACAATTCAATCCTTCCACCATACAATGTCCCAATTAAATATAAGACATGGAATTTCTGTCAAGTCTTATTTTATTTAATTATATGTATTTCGACTCTTAAATGCACAACTCCAAATAATACAAATTAGAAACTCCTTTCTAATTTCATTCTGCCTTGGCCAAGGACTACTGGGTTGTCATTTATCGAATCACATAGGACATTTCTCTTCTTTTACTAGAAGTGGTAGATTCTTTATTGATCATACATTATCTCCATGTATAACTTATTATACCCAAGCATATCCTTTGATATACCCTAAGGGTCTTAAGGAATAAGTCAAAGTATAACTCATCATACACAAGATACTATGATGATCTCAAGTCCAAGGATCACTTGTACTACTATCACTATAGGATTTCCTATTGACATGCAAGTAAAACTCCATTAGGTATTCCTTAGCGAGTCACGTTCAGTGAACTTATTCTCTAATAAGCACCTACATACTTGCTTTAGTGTCTCCACACAAATGATCATGAGATCAATCATCCTCATCCAATGAGCAAGCAACGTATGTACCAATCTATCCGGATTCACTAATCCCCAATTTAGTAATCCAACGATTGGGAACTATTTTAGTTTTAAGCTTTCTAAGAATTTAGATCTCATTAGAATGATCATCATCATTATTCTAAAAGCATTGCTTAAAACTATGGGTTTATCACATATTATAAAAACAGCATCATGTAGATAATTAAAAGCCTTTAATAAATTAATACTTTTTATTAATAAATGAATAAGATTGTTTACAAAGTATATGCTTTATCATCAAACATGATTGGCTTGTGTGCATACTACTTTCAAAAATAACATCACGTAGATAATTAAAAGCCTTTAATAAATTAGTACTTTTTATTAATAAATGAATAAGATTGTTACAAAGTATATGCTTTATCATCAAACATGATTGGCATGTGTGCATACTACTTTCACATGTATGATAAGAAGTAATAAGAATGACTAATCAATGGACATAAACCTTAATAAGCCATTAACAAGTGAGTCATACTTATAGAAGTTATAAACTTATGAAGAATATGTAAGAACTTATCATGTGTATAAGTTATTGAAATATGTTTGGTTAGGATGTTAGTATGATGGAATCAATCCATTTGAAATGATTTAAAAAATCTCAAGTAACGAAGTTATGGCGAAATTTACGAGATTAGACGATAATCGTCGAAATCGTGAAATTTTCGGAATGGAAGTTAAATTTTGACATTGAACTCGAAAATGTTGGTTTTCGATGGAAAATAGTCCAAGTTTGCATTTTAGAGTTGCAGAGTCAAAAATGACCAAATTTTGACTTAGAACGAAGAAACGAGCGTTGAACGTTCACGAACGTTTATCGTTTTCGTTAAAATAAACTAATCAGTGAATTTTGAGTTAAAAGATTTAAAAATGTAAAATTCTTACATGATCACGTAGTTCATATGATTTAAACTTTACTTTGATTCATACACCTTAATTCCAGTTCAACTCAATATCCCAGTTTATTAATCAAGAACATAAATGTAGTACTAGCCACCTCTTGATGCACTAATAGCATATTAACTTAAATCCACAGTTAGGATAGAAACAAGTTAAACACCTTAATTAACTAACTCACTATATCTCTATGTGAATTATAATTAAAGAAGGTTTAAGATTAATTTCTCTATCCTATTACATGCGATGTCAAGCATATCTCTACCTTAACATTCATCACAATTCTAATATTCACAAAACTCGTGAACACATGCTATATAAACTAAGTCTAGATTTGAATATCCTCTCTCGATTCCAAACAAATCCACAAAGAATTGTTGATCAGGCAATTCATAAATTCAAGCTCAAATTAATATAGATAAACTGGAAAATATTTTATTAAACTGGAAATAAAGCTACGTAATCATTGTTCCACTAAAGGATCCATCATTCGCTTAAAGGTAAATTAGTTCATAATGAATGAATTAACTACTAAATAAATAAAAGAAGACATCATCCCCATTACACAAATTGAAATTAAGAAAAATAATAATACACCACCCTTCTCTGAATTCAACTCTGCAATCTTCTTGAAAATCTCCCTCTTCTCTAGTCCTCCAAAAGCTTGTTCTTCAATTTTTGTTCTCCCAAGAATGTGTGTGTTTTTTGATTGATTCCTCACATAATTAAAAAATACAATCTCCCCTAGTCCCACTCAAACTCATGCCCAGGAGAAACTCTAAAGAATCCAAGTTCTTACCAACTCCAACAAGTACACCAAAGACTCCTAAGACAAATACCATAACCATTATGGCACAATCCTACTATACATCTATTACATATATCATTAATAACCCATAAGAACAACCATACTCCTTATCCAACAAAACTTCTCAATACAATGTACCGCACCAGCGCGCCCTGCGCTTGATAGAAGGTCTCCGCAGCGCGCTTCGCGCTATATTGCTCTTCATCTCGGCGCGGTCCGCGCTATGTCAACAGTAAGTTGTACTTTTGCTCAAAAACTCCTCCAATGCTCACATCTTGATAGATCAACCTAATTGTCCTACATTAGACACAAAACCCATCAAAACTAACATGAAAGTACCAAAAACTAACAATATAAAAACCCAAACGAACATAAATCATAGGTTAAAAACCTACTCATCAGTTTGCCAATACCAGCTAGAACTCTTTCATAGAAAGGAGCTTCCTGTATATCTATGAAAGTCCTGACCATTTCTAATTCTATCATGAAAGGAATAACTTGAGCAGCAAGGCGACTCCACCTTTTAGCATACTCTCTAAATGACTTATCAGACTATTTCTTGACCTTGGTAATTTGGTACAGGTCAGAAGCCATCTGATATTGAAAATTGTATTGAGTGAGGAAGGCGTAAGCTAGCTCTTTCCAGCTATAGATCTTGGAGTTGTCTAATCTGGTATACCATGAACGGGCTTCTTCAGTCAGACTCTTCTGGAACAGCTGCATTTTGAGCTTTTCATTTTTCGGATAAGATCCAAGTTCTCCAATAAACACTTTCAAATGTGTATAAGGATCCCTTAATCCGTCATACTTTTCAAAATCAGGTGTTTTGAATTTCTCTTGATAATGAACAACAGGGAATATGCAAAGGTCAGTATATGAGACACTTCCATGTGTTCCAATCCCTTTGAGAACACGGATAGTTTCCTCCATTTGAAGGACCTTCTTCCTGATATCACCGGTGTCTGGATCTCCTTTGAGATGGGTGTTTTCAGGGTCTTTGTTGGTCGTATCCAACTCAAGTTATGGAATTGTTTTTTCCAAACCTTGGACTCCCCCTTGTGTAGAGGATTCTGTATGTGTAGGTATCTTTGTACATTGAGTAGACTGATGCAATTCTTTTAGCAGAACAGCTAAGTCTGTGATTTGTTTACTCAATCCGTCAAATTCTTCTCGGGAAACGGGATTAGACTGGTCAGAAGAAGACATGGTTGGCTGTAGGCTCATGGCCTTTTTGGATTTTGAGTGGGTAACAGGCCCAATTGCTTCCTTACAAAAGACTTGTGTAGTTTAGTCTTAGGTATAATGTAAATGTTATCATGATGTGCCCGTTTTCAGAATATGGTCCTGCAAAAATAATTTTTAATTGATAACATGTCATGTATGAACATATATTCTTCATATTTTCCATTACATATAAATGATCATGGAATGAAATTACAAGTAAATGCTTTTACAATTAATTGAAAATGGAAAGCATGAAGAGACTTTCCTCCGCGTTTGGTTTATCAGAGGTTGACCTATCTTAGGGTACTCTCGCGGCTTTTTGGAATGAAGGTTCCCAAATCATCGCAATATACTTGACGGGAAATTAATCCAGTCTTTCAACTGGAGTGAATCTAGGTGGTGCCTTTCCTGAGCCTCGTTGGAATTAGTCTTCCTACGAGTCTAGTAATCAAACACCGACAGGATAGCCTCCTGGTGGAGGAACAACACAACATACATTCACATACAACGTGTCTCACTGTTTATGCAAAATGATGACATGTGCGAAGCACTAATATCACAGATAAATATTTAGCAGTGCAGTAAGTAAGATGCATTAGTACACATTCATCATAAATGTAAATGTAACATTCACACACAAGCATATAATAGTTTTGAAAAGCTTGTAATAGCGGCTTAAGCCCTCTTACTGGAGTCCCCAGTAGAGTCGCCACTTGTCGACGTCGGGATTTTTTAGTGTCCCTTTTCGTTACTTGCTCTTTGGTGCTCTCATGTTAATGTGAGATTTGTTTGAAAAAACAAGTGAAAAAGGTTCGACGTGTGTAATGTCGACGATTTGACTTTAAGAGTCGCCAGTTGGTGTTTTTAACTGGTTGCACCAACGCAACCGAAAAGGTTTGCACATTGACCCAGTGATGTGACACTGCTAAATGGGTCTGTGAAACCGAGATTCATTAGGGTTCGGGGGCTTGATTATGCGGAGGTAAGGTGTTAGGAACCCCTGACATCCGTGTTGCCACGGTGACCGCCACTTCTCAAAGAAACTATTATATGAATGTGTGTGTGTGTGGATCAATGTGCAATTATTTGAAAGTAGTGTGAGGCCTCGTTCGCACCTATATACACAAGGTTTGAATTTATAGAAAAATTTAGTTTTAACCAAGATATAGCAATGTAGTTTTATAAAAAGAGATTTTTCAAACCCTGTGCTCAATAGGAATTGAGACCTTTTCATACTTCCATTTTATTGTTAAATGTTCATCTTGTTTGCTTTTATTTTCGAGATGCGAGGCATCTTCGAGAAAATAATATACAGCAGCGCCGAACTCCTTATGGGCATAACATCCATCCAAGGAAATTCGTACATTGTAAATAATGTACAAGCTGCTTACAGCTGGAAAAAAGTCCATCACGGGAACCGAATTTAGATTTAGTAGACTGAATCTGTGATCACATGATTCCTAGGTCGCATGATACTGCAATTTGTATGGAAAGCAGTAAGCAGTTATATATAAAAGCGGTAAATATATATATATATATATATATATATATATATATATATATATATATATATATATATATATATATATATATGCATGATCATCCACCACGAAGCAACTCCATGGGGGATCAGAAATGTAAATAAAGCAGTAAATGCTATCAACCGCCATGAAGTAAACTCCAGGTGGGACTTGAATGTAAATAAAGTTGTAAAAGCTATCATTTGCCACAAAATAAGCTCCAGGCAGGATGAAATGTAAAGAAAGTTGTAAAAGGTCACAAAGTAAACTTCAGGCTTGACAAAAATATAAATATATATATACATATATATATATATATATAAAAGCAGTAAATGCAGCGGATATAAAATTCGGGCTCATCGGATATGTCCGACAACAATTATATATATAAGTATATATAAGCAATTAAACGCACCGGATATAAAATCTAGGCTCATCAGACAGAGTCTGACATCAGTTTATATATATATATATATATATATATATAGAGAGAGAGAGAGAGAGAGTCTGGATCCAGTCCGGGATCCCGGACTCTATAAAATATGGACCATTTTTTTTTTTGAAACAACTAAAAAAAATTATGGAACTGGAATTTTTACATAATACAGTGTTTTGGGTGTGATTTGGATGCCTATATCAAAACATGTCTGTACAGTCTATGCAGACTGTACATATATTTTTTGGTATAGGTATCCAAAACACTTTATTATGTAAAAATTTCAGTTCCATAATTTTATTTTTTTAAGTTGTTTCAAAAAAAAAGCAAAAAAAAATAGGGTCCGTATTTTAAGACCTGTCCGGGAGTCCGGACAGGATCCTGTGTGTGTGTGTATATATATATATATATATATATATATATATACGGAATCCTTCAACAACGGACTAAAACAACGAACAAAAGACGGACTAAAGCAAAAAGGGACACGCGGGTCAGATTGGGATGGCAAAATGGGTTAAGAAAAAAATAAAACCCGATTGTAAATCAGATTCAACACTCCCAATCTCTCTTATACTCTGCCCCCTCTCTCTCTCAAACTCTTCCCCCTCTCTCTTTCAAGGCTACCGACTGATCTGATAAGCATCGTTAGGTCAGCGAAATCGAGGAACAAAACTGTGACAACCTTAGATTGTACGCGACCCATTTGAAATCACTATCATCATTTAGTGAATCCATCAGCGATATGGCTGGAGCAGCTTGTGAATATGGGTCAATTATTATAGACACAAAAAAAACCCTTCCCCAACTCATACTCTCTCTACCTCTCCAACGAATTCTCAGATAGCTTTAGAAAGGTTCTCCGATTTCTTCGATCTCGCTCTAAATCCGATGAGTTCTCTCCCTCTCTACGATGGTAAATTGAACCCAAAATTCTCTCTATGAAGGTAAAACTGAACCCAAGTTTGCTTTAGTTGTATTTTCCCCAAATACTAATTTTGGAGCTTTTCATTTGAACCCAAGATTTATAAAAAAAAATAGGGTTTAATTTCTGGGTAGGATTTGAAATGAATTGTCAATTGGTATGGTTGGACTATTTATAAATCTTTATCTATTATCTTATCCCTAGGAAATCTGTTATAAAGAATATAGGGTTATTTGTTATCTCATTTTTGTAAAATCCTAACTTTATGTTTATGGTGATGTCTCTCAGATTGTTAGTTATTGTTAGTCATTTTTTTCAAATCCCACCATCTCTCTATTATTTTAGGGAAAAGTTGGTGGCAGTAAACTTTCCTAGAATAACCGAATTTGGGTGGTAAAATTTCTTGTAAGTTTTTTTGTTGATATTAATGAATTGATGCTTCTTTTTTTATTGGAATGCTTTAAAGTTTTTTGTTATTGGTTTTCATTGGAATGGTATATATATGGAATGCTTGATATAATATTAGAAAACGAAATTCCAAAATATTTCCTAGGGGCTAAGGTAATAGTATTTTGTTGCATCTTTTGTTGGGCTTCTTGCATCTTTTGTTGCCTTTTCTGATCAAAAGAAGAATGCTTCTTTGAGATACTTGGTAGGTCATGCTCTTGTCTCTCCCGAGTTTGTTGCAGGTGATGCCCATCGATGTTCACTCGATCACTTGATTCATATATTTTTCAAAATTTCTCTCTCCATGTGTAATAGCAACTTTAAACAAAGTAAAACAAATAAAAGTAACAACAGATATTGTTACTAGGAGCTAGTATTACGTAAATCCACTTTTATTCTGCATCAGTCTAATAAGAATACATCGACGAATCAGTAGTTACGAGCTTGTAGTTATGGAGGCCGAAGTATTTTTTTTTCCTTCTTATCCTTGTTTTTACATTTGTCCTGAGCTTTCTGCTGTATGATTATGCAGGAATGGGGACACATACTAAGAGGACAAAGTCTGCTACTATTTCAAAAAGTGAGTGTGACATAGAATTATCTATTCATCGTTTTCTTCTCAAGACAGTACTTTTGCACAGCAGATACTTCTGTGAATTTTGTGGAAAGGTATGACATTTCATTGTCCGTCATTTGTTTTTAAAATCATTAAAAGAGGTTGTATATTCTTACAATATTTTTGGTTGCACCCTCGTACTTGAGACTTTAACATAATAAGAAAGCTGTGTGCAGTCCAAGGGCTGCAAAAATTGCATTTGCTTCGTCATTAATATTGATGTCTTATTTTTTTTATTGTTATTCGTAATGTCTAAGAAGTTACGCATATCCTGTTAATATCAACTTTTAGGTTTTTGTTTAATGATGTACTTGACCAAATGCAGTATGCAGTGAAGAGAGAGGCAGTAGGGATATGGGGTTGTAAGGATTGTGGCAAAGTCAAAGCAGGCAGTGCATACACATTAAAGTAATGATCCTCTAATAATTTTTGCCTATCTGCCACTTTTATCTTACATATTACCAGTCACTAATCCAATATCTGGATCTATTTTTTCTATGCAACAGCACTGCTGCTGCTGTGACAGTTCGGAGCACAATTAGAAGGCTGACGGAGCAAACAGAGAGTTTATTGTTTTGTTTGATAGTTTCTACAGAGTCTTGTATACAGACATGGTTATTTTTATTAGCATTCCATTTCAGAGATATTATTGTTTACTTGTTAAGCAATGGGTATGATTGGATGATATTAATTTCAAATTTGTTAAGACATTTGTGTTGTTCAATCTTTTTGGCAATTGAATGTTTTATATCATATCTACATTTCTCCAAATTTCCCTATAGAGGTTGTCTATGTTGAGGCTTGATACATTATTACCTGTGGAGTGCCACCAGATCACAAAGGGAATGGTTGATTTTGAAGGTTGCAGTTCTTAGAACTGAAAACATTTTCGGATAGATTTTATTCAAAACTGGAAATTCCTTAATTATCCCATCTTAATATTTCTTCTAAGACTCTTGCTATCCACAATCCCACAACATTGTAACTAAGCAACACATAAGAATAAACACTCGAAAGCCTGGTATATTTTTATCTGCTTGATGTGAGATAAGCAATAGTTTGGATACAAGGCAAACAGAACATATCATTTTCATTACAGGCACTAAGCTCAGCGAGCTAAAACAGAACCTATCATTTTACAAAGCCAAACAAGATCCAAAATAAGAAAAGACATGAAGCCCCATTGCAGAAGCAGCATCCGAAAAAAGAAAAAACCAGCACCAGTTTACCCCGTAACCAAACTGCCTAGACTAGCCCAGAAGCTTCAGCAGAAACGGAAACCAGACCAACAGACTGCAGTCAAAACCAAACAGCAAGCAGACAACCTATGAAGCAAACAAAGCGATAAATTGCACAGTTGATCAAACTAGCAGCAACAAAAAATAGAAAGTAGAGCAGTAGACCCATTGGAAACCAGACCAACAGCAGCACTAAACCAGACCCATTGGACGAAACCAGAATATCCAAGCACCCCATACCTGAAGCAATACCACTCTGAACTCGTGGATAAACCAGATCCCAACCAAAACAGCAACAGCCTTTATACACAGAAATTGGTACGCCACTAACACGACCAGAATGTTTACCAATATTCCTGTAAAATTTTCAAGCAACACTGAGAAATAACAAATAAAATTTATAGTAAATGAGAAGAAACTGATTAAATTTATACCCTGAACTTCCATTTTCAATTGATTAAATGAGAAGAAACTGTTGATAAAAAAACACTTTATAGTAAAATTTTTATTCAAGTGCATTGTGTCAATAAGGATTACATTTGCAGGGCACATTTACTGCTACAAAATCAATATATCAAGCCAAAATCACCAATTGAGTTACCTAGTAACAATTAATTTACAGAGCTTCACCCATAGTAATCTTTCTACTAAATCTCTGTTGTTACTTTTATTTGTTTTACTTTGTTTAAAGTTGCTATTACACATGGAGAGAGAAATTTTGAAAAATATATGAATCAAGTGATCGAGTGAACATCGATGGGCATCACCTGCAACAAACTCGGGAGAGACAAGAGCATGACCTACCAAGTATCTCAAAGGAGCATTCTTCTTTTGATCAGAAAAGGCAACAAAAGATGCAAGAAGCCCAACAAAAGATGCAACAAAATACTATTACCTTAGCCCCTAGGAAATATTTTGGAATTTCGTTTTCTAATATTATATCAAGCATTCCATATATATACCATTCCAATGAAAACCAATAACAAAAAACTTTAAAGCATTCCAATAAAAAAAGAAGCATCAATTCATTAATATTAACAAAAAAACTTACAAGAGATTTTACCATCCAAATTCGGTTATTCTAGGAAAGTTTACTGCCACCAACTTTTCCCTAAAATAATAGAGAGACGTGGGATTTGACAAAAATGACTAACAATAACTAACAATCTGAGAGACATCACCATAAACATAAAGTTAGGATTTTACAAAAATGAGATAACAAATAACCCTATATTCTTTATAACAGATTTCCTAGGGATAAGATAATAGATAAAGATTTATAAATAGTCCAACCATACCAATTGACAATTCATTTCAAATCCTACCCAGAAATTAAACCCTATTTTTTTTTATAAATCTTGGGTTCAAATGAAAAGCTCCAAAATTAGTATTTGGGGAAAATACAACTAAAGCAAACTTGGGTTCAGTTTTACATTCATAGAGAGAATCTTGGGTTCAATTTACCATCGTAGAGAGGGAGAGAACTCATCGGATTTGGAGCGAGATCGAAGAAATCGGAGAACCTTTCTAAAGCTATCTGAGAATTTATTGGAGAGGTAGAGAGAGTATGAGTTGGGGAAGGGTTTTTTTTGTGTCTATAATAATTGACCCATATTCACAAGCTGCTCCAGCCATATCGCTGATGGATTCGCTAACTGATGATAGTGATTTCAAATGGGTCGCGTACAATCTAAGGTTGTCACAGTTTTGTTCCTCGATTTCGCTGACCTAACGATGCTTATCAGATCAGTCGGTAGCCTTGAAAGAGAGAGGGGGAAGAGTTTGAGAGAGAGAGGGGGCAGAGTATGAGAGAGATTGGGAGTGTTGAATCTGATTTACAATCGGGTTTTATTTTTTTCTTAACCCATTTTGCCATCCCAATCTGACCCGCGTGTCCCTTTTCGCTTTAGTCCGTCTTTTGTTCGTTGCTTTAGTCCGTTGTTGAAGGATTCCGTATATATATATATATATATATATATATATATATATATATATATATATATATATATATATATATATATATATAAGCAAATAAACGCTCCAGACATAAGTCTAGGCTCAATCGAGACATAACTAGATAATATTAGTCCATATAAAAAATATATACATATATATAAGTATATATATACAGACAGAAATAAAAACCACGGACTGAAGTCCGGGCAAACGCACACAACACGACTCTCAATGTGTAGAATAGTGTGTGCAAATATGAAGAGAAAGGCTTTATAGAGTGTAAGAAGGCTTACAGTGGGCTACCAATACAGACTTCTATGACTCTGTATGGACAAACACTCAGCTCCCGCTGGTAAATTTATAACTGTATGTGGGCTAACAGGTGTTTAAAAAGAGCAAGCACTCAATATAGGGTGTGTACAAAGCAAATTGAACAGGGCTTTTGCGCCTTTTCTTTTTTCAAAATAGCTAGCCCAAGCTCTATATTTATAGAGCTGCTAGCCACAGGTGTACCTGCGGCAGCCGCAGTTGTACCTACGACTGTCTGGGGTTTCGTGGGTCCCGTCATCTTGAAGTACGTGCACTTGTGCACTGTAATGTCCGTTCAAACTTGCATAACTTCAATCTGAGCATCCAAACGAGGTATATACGACCTTCTTCGGACTGCTTGTGTCGAGAGTTATGCAATGACATGGAATAGAGGTTGTACGAAGTCAGGAAGAGGGGACCATTCCCATGGTCTTCAAACTTCAAATTCTATCCGGTGTGCTACCACGCGTAATAGTCACTCGGGATTGGAACTCCTGGTTCTTGAAGGACTTTGTTATATGTATGTATGTCTGAAGTGTTGAGATGACGCACAGGTGTTGAGGTAGCAAGATGACGTATGACTCCTCATCGGGGTTATCGCCGATTTGAGTTGAAAGCAGACGTTACTCAGGGTTACATCTAAGATTGGACTGCTACAAGTGTTGAATGCTGCAATGTCATCTTGTGGATGCATGTCTGCCCAGTGTTAGCTCCGGGCCTGAGGTATGAGTGCCTCGGCAGGAGGTCTGAGCTTGAAGCTGATAGCATGCATTTGAAAAAAGTATTTCCGGGGTTGTCGCCAGAACTGTAACAATATTTCTCGGGGTTATCGCCAAGGACGAAACTCGGGGTTATCTCCGAGGTTGGAAATGATGTTCCCGATGTGTGTTCCGGGGTTTGAGAATGATACTCCCGGTTTATGGTCCAGGGTTGAGATTGAACTTCCGGTAGTATCCGAAATGGATGTGAACTGTCTTCCAGGGTTATCTTCGAAAGACGATTCTGCCGTCCTACAATGTTAGTAACAGTTGTGCAGAAAATTTTGAGTGTCTACACTTCTTCATACGAATCATCTCCAGGTCCGTAGCTTGATCAGCTTTAACTTTATCGACTAAAGTCGGTTCTACTCGTATATTTGACATCATCTTATGGGTCCCTGGAGTTTTTAACTCTATCTCCATCCTTTGCAAGTCATACAAATTGGGCCTTTACGTTGACAATATTGCACTCATACCTGCATATGTTCTTCTACTCAACGCGTCAGCTACTACGTTCGCTTTTCCATGATGGTATTGAATGGTATGATAGTAATCTTTTAACAGCTAGAACCAACGTCGTTGTAACATGTTGAGTTTCTTTTAGGTGAAGAAATATTTGAGGCTTTTATGATCTGTATAGATCTCCACTTTCTCCCCCATACAGGTAATGCCTCCAAATTTTAACCGCAAAAACAATTACTGCCAACTCTAGATCATGAGTAGGATAATTCCTCTCATCTTCTTTGAGTTTTCATGGACATAGGCTATGACTTTCCCATGTTGCATGAGAACACATCATAACCCTCTACCTGAAGCATCGTTGTAGATTACAAATCCCTCCGAACCAGATGGTATTGTTAGAACATGTGCTAAAATGAGTCTCCTCTTAAGTTCTTGGAAACTCTTCTCACATTCCTCGCTCCAAATGAATTTTATATATTTTTGAGTCAGCTGAGTTAACGGAGTGGTGATTCAAAAAAATCCTTCCATGAATCTCTGATAATAACCAGCTAAGCCCAGAAAGCTACGTACTTCGGTCACTGACTTAGGTTACTCCCAGCTTTGTATTGCTTAAATCTTTGTCGGGTTAACCGATATTCTATTATTCAATATCACGTGTCCAAGGAATGCTACTTCTTCAAGCCAAAACTCGCAATTCTTCAACTTGGCATAAAGCCTGTTTTCACGAAGCTTTTGGAGTATCAGCCTTAAGTGATGCTAATGATCTTCATGGCTTTTGGAGCAAATGAGGATGTCTCAATAAAGACAACCATAAAATGATCCAAATATTCCTTGAATACTCGGTTCATCATATCCATGAAGGCGGCAGGAGCATTAGTCAATTCAAAAGACATGACTAAAAATTCGTAATGCCCGTACTAAGTTCTGAAAGCAGTCTTTGGAATGTCATCAGTTTTAATCTTTAACTGATGATATCCGAAACGTAGATCGATCTTTGAAAAGAATTTTGCACATTGCAACTAGTCAAATAGGTTATCAATATGAGGCAATGAGTACCTATTTTTGACGGTGACATGATTCAACTCCCTATAATCAATACAAAGTCATATTGAATGGTATGGTCATAATCCTTCGGTAGAACCGTCATTTTTGCGTTAAAAATCTGGAGGCACTACCTATATGGGGAGAAAGTGGAGATATACTCGGATCATAAAAGCCTCAAATATTTCTTCACCCAAAAAGAATTCAACATGCGACAACGACGTTGGTTTGAGCTTTTGAAAGATTATGACCATACCATTCAATAGCATCCTGGAAAAGCGAATGTGTTAGCTGACGCATTGAGTAGAAGATCATATGCGGGAACGAGTGCGATGCTGTCAACACAAATGCCCATTTTGTAAGATTTACAAAAGATGAAGATAGAGTTCAAGACTCCGAGGACCCATACGATGATGTCAAGTATACGCGTAGAACCAACTTTAATCTATAAATTTAAAGTTTCTCAAGCCACAGACCCAGAGTTAATGCGTATGAAGAAGAAAGTACAAGAAGGTGGTATTCCAGAAGCAAGAATCGATGAAGAAGGAATAGTTCGAGTCAACTCCAGACTTTGTGTTCCTAACGACTCTGATTTGAAGTACAAAAGTATGATGGAGGCACACAACACACCGTTTACAATCCATCCTGGAAGTACTAAAATGTATTGTGATCTTTGACATACATTTTGGTGGAGCAATATGAAGAGAGAGATTGTGGAGTTTATCTCAAGATATTTAACTTGTCAACATGTTAAGGTGGAGTATCAAGTACCAAAAGGTCCATTTCAACCACTTGAGATTCCAGAATGGAAGTGGGAGCACATTAACATGGATTTCGTTACTGGTCTTCCCAAGGTTTCTCAAGGCATAGATGCAATTTGGGTCATTGTTGATAGATTGACCAAGTCTACTCATTTCTTACCTATATGAGAAACTTATTCACTTGAACGTCTTGCTCGTATGTACATACATAAATGAGATTATGAGATTGCATGGTATGCCAGTATCCATAGTTTCTGATTGAGACCCAAGATTCACTTCACAATTTTAGGTTAGCTTGTAGAAAGCTATGGGCACGGATTGACGATTCAGTTCGGCATACCATCCTCAAAAGGGTGAGCAATCAGAAAGGACTATTCAAAATTTTGAAGATATATTGAGACTTTGTGTTCTAGACTTCAAAGGGAGTTGGGATAAGTACTTTCCATTGATGGAATTCTCCTATAACAACAGTTATCAGGAAAGTATAGGTGTGGCTCCATTTAAAATATTATATGGACGAAAGTGTTACTCTCTAGTATATTGGGATGAGGTGGGTGAAGCAACATTGTAAGGACCAGAGTTGGTACATATGACTACAGAAAATATCTAAATGATCCGACAACGTATACAAACGGCACAGGATCGACAAAATAGTTATGCGGATCTTCATCCAAAGTTCGTGGAATTTAATATTGGGGATCATGTATTGTTACGTGTTGCTCCATGGAAGGGAGTTACAATATTCGGGAAGAGAGAAAAGCTCAATCCACGATTTGTTGGTCCATTTGAGATTCTTGATCGAGTAGAAAATGTGGTCTATAGACTCGCATTACCTCTAAGCAGGTCTGGTGTTCATAATGTTTTTCACATATATGTGCTTCGTAAATATGTGAAAGACCTAAACCACATTATTGAGTTAGAACCAGACGAGATAGCCGAAGATTTAACGTACGATGAGGTACCTGTCAAGATCTTGGATAGGAAGGAGCATGTCCTACGCACAAAGGTTATACCACAAGTAAAAATTTTGTGGAGGAACCATGCCATTGAGGAAATGACCTGGGAGTTGGAATCAGAAATGAAAGCGAGGTATCCTCACCTTTTCAAAACATTTATAAGGAAGGGAGGTTGTAAGACCCCAACTTTTATGAATAAAATAGAATTTTCTCTATTTATTATTTTGAAATAGTAAGGGGTTGATTCGATTAATGTGGTTAGTTATTGGTAAAATGCGCAAATATTTTAAATAAGCAAGTGGTTATAAAATATTCATAGTTTTCGGGAATATTTGTTTGGTCGTGGAATATTCTTGCTGTTGGGAAATATTCGTACGACGGCACAACCATTTGTGGGCCCCATAACGAAAAACTGTCGGATGAAGAAAACGACAAGTATGAGTTTTTTATAAATAACGATGTAGTTGTTACCGTTAACACTGTTGAAATACCCGGTGGTTAAAATACAGTATTACGCGGTGTTGCACAAAAACACACGGTATTGCACAAATTATTGATTCTTACGTAAGAAGTCACTACTCAATAATTGTTACAGTAATTATTGTTCAATATTTTATTTTATTGATTCAATAATTGCTTCGTTGATATTTTATATTATTGATTCAACAAATGTCACTGCACAGTATTTCCCATTATCAGATCAATAATTCATATTATTTGAATAATATTATTAGATAGCTTTATTGGCAATGTCTAAGGAAGTTCTGTCTAGAAAAGGGGTTTGGTCACCTAATTGCACGCCAGTAAGGATAAATCCTTATTGAAAAGCCCTCGTTTTCTTGGGAATGACCTGGTTTTCATTATTATGATTCTGTAATATTATTTATGAATAATTAATTATTGATTTATATGATAAGGAAATATTTATTTTATGTGGATATAACTGAAGGAATTAATGCTGAGTTGTTTTATCTGTATTTTGTTGGAATGGAGGTGTTGAAAATCATCTGTATGTGAATTTCGGTCATTTTTCGTTTGGAATTTAGAAAAACTTTCTTCTACAAAGTTGTTGAGGATTAAATTTTCTATGGAATGGACATAATATTCAAATTTTTCTGATAAAAGGGCTATTTATTATGAATTATTGAAGTTCCAGAATAATTAATTTTTGGGGTTATAAGTATTTTTTTTAAAAATGTTTTTAATATGGTGGGACCCACTTATGGAGTGTTGAGATTGTGATGTGGTGTGCTAAGAAAAAAAATAATAAATTTAATAATATTTTATTAAATTTTCTGCTTTGGCGTTCTAAGCATTTTCCTATAAATAGGGTGCTTAAGTTAGAATTTAAAATCACACCAGAATCTGAAGTTTTCTCTCTCTATAATATTGAGCGTATTTTTATGAGTATTTAGATATTTTGAGTGTTGTTATACAGTACAAGTTTTCTTCAGCATTATATCTGATATTCCAGCTAGAAGTATTATTCTTTTGAGGTAAATGATGTTATATTTTTCGTAAATGATATTATTTCTTTCAATATAATTATACCAAAATATTATTATGAATTTTATTATGAAATTTTCGCCTTTTTATGTCGAGGTTACTATTCACGTATACGGCACTATTGACAAAAAAATTAAATTTTCTTTTCTTTGTCTAAGTAGTCTGTTATGGTTTCTGTCTTTGATTGGATCTATGTTTTGATCTTCATTCTTGAATTTTGCTCCACAATTAATTATTATGGAGTATTTTTGAACTTAGATAAACTAAAGTACAAATCACAAATCTTTGTCCTTTTATCTCTCCAGATTCATTCTCTTAAAAATATTTTTATCATCCTCAGTCCTAAATGGTTATATAACTGAATATCTTTGGCCTGTAGTGCAAAGATGAATGATTACCTGATGAATATCTTTGGCCTGTAGTGCAAAAATGGACAGGTGTTGAGATGAACATGACCAATTGGTGATACAAATAAATATCTTTGGCCCGTAGTGCAAAGATGAATATTTGATTTGAGATAATTATTGATTGATGTTACAGGGATAAAATATTAATGGTGGACTTTTAAATCATAGAAGATAGTAGACTTCATTATCTACTTAACTCTTCTAATGAAGTGTTATTTCTGCTGCGAATATTGATCTAAAACTTGTTGTTCATTATATTTTATTTGATTTATTGAAGGCTATCGATAATTTATTTTTCATTATCTTAGTCATAATATTCTTTACTGGGCTAGTTGAGCTCACCCTTTTCCTTTTTGTTCCATTTTTCTTCTGAGGAGGCGTGAATATAGCGGGAACTAGTCGGGGTGTGGAGTGATGGGTCAAGATAGTTGTTTTAACAGTCCTCACTATTTTGTAAAATAGCGTATCAATAATTATAATGAGGACTTATTTGATTTTCGATATTGTCTAGAAGATAATATTTGTATTTAACTCACAACATATGTGTTGTCGTATTTTGCACGACAATTATAATAATGAAGTTGTAGTTGTTTTCTGTACCATGTATTTAACGGCTCAGAATGGGTTGTGTGGGCCTATTTTGGGGGCGTCACATTTGTCATTTACAGCGATGCTTCAGGTAAACGTTTAGGATGTGTTCTCGTGCAACATGGGAAAGTCATACCCTATGCCTCGCGACAACACAAAGAATATAAGAGAAATTATCCTACTCATAATCTAGAGTTGGCAGCAGTCGTTTTTACGTTAAAGATCTGGAGGCACTACCTATATGGGGAGACAGTGGAGATATATTCAGATCATAAAAGCCTCAAATATTTATTCACCCAAAAGGAACTCAACATGCAGTAACGATGTTGGCTCGAGCTATTGAAAGATTACAACCATTATATTCAATACCATCCTGAAAAAGCGAATGTGGTAGTTGACGCATTGAGTAGAAGATCATATGTGGGAACGAGTGCGATGCTGTCAACACAAATGCCCATTTTGTGTGATTTACAAAAAATGAAGATAGATTTCAAGACTCTGGGGATCCATGCGATGATATCAAGTATACGCATAGAACCGACTTTAATCTATAAAGTTAAAGTTGCCCAAGCCACATATTCGGAGTTGATGCATATGAAGAAGAAAGTACAAGAAGGTGCTATTCTAGAAGAAAGAATTGATGAAGAAGGAATACTTCGAGTCAAATCCAGACTTTGTGTTCCTAACAACTCTGATTTAAAGTACAAATCATGATGGAGGCACACAACACACCGTTTGCAATCCATCTTGGAAGTACCAAAATGTATAGTGATCTTCGACATACGTTTTGGTGGAGCAATATGAAGAGAGAGATTGTGGAGTTTATCTCAAGAAATATTAAATTTTCTTTTCTTGTCCAAGTTGTCTATTATGGTTACTTTCTTTGATTATATCCATGTTTTGATATTCATTCTTGAATTTTGCTCCACAATTGATTATTATGGAGTATTTTTAAACTTGGATAAACTAAAGTACGAATCCCTAATCTTTATTCTTTTATCTCACTGGATTCATTTTCTTTAAAATATTTTTATCATCCTCAGTCCTAAATGGCGATATAACTGAATATCTTTGGCCTGTAGTACAAAGATGAATGATTAATTGATGAATATCTTTGGCCCGTAGTGCAAAGATGGACAGGTGTTGAGATGAACATGACCAATTGGTGATACAAATGAATATCTTTGGCCCATAGTGCAAAGATTAATATTTGGTTTAAGATGTATATTGACTGATGCCACAGGGATAAAATATTGATGATGGACTTTTAAATCATAGAAGATAATAGACTTCATTATCTACTTAACTCTTCTAATGAATTGTTATTTCCACTGTGAATATTGATCTAAACTTGTTGTTAATTAAATTTTATCTAATTTATTGAAGGCTAATGATATTCTTTTTTTTCATTATCTTAGTCATAATATTCTTTACTGGGCTAGTTGAGCTCATCCTTTTCCTTTTTGTTCCATTTTTCTTTTCAGGGGGCGAGAATATAGCGAGAACTAGTCGGGGTGTAGAGTGATGGTTTAAGACAATTTTTTAGCAGTCCTCATTATTTTGTAAAATAGTGTATCAATAATTGTAATGAGGACTTTATTTGAGTTTTGATATTTTCTAGAAGACAATATTTGTATTAAAACTCACAGCATATGTGTTGTCGTATTTTGCACGACAATTGTAATAATGAAGTTGTAGTTATTTTCTGTACCAAGTATTTGGCGACTCAGAATGGGTTGTGTGGACCTATTTTGGGGGCGTCACAAATTCAATATGGGGCTTTGGAAATGGGTTTTGTACCGGGTTCAAGGTCGTTACAAAATTTGATTTCACGCTCTGGGGGTAGGCCAGGAAGTTCTTCAGGAAATACATCAGGAAATTTATTAACAATAGAAATATCATTCAAATCTGACCTATTTTTGTTTAAATTCGTGACATGGGCTAAGAAAGCTTGACATCCATTTTTCAATAAATGAATAACTTTATGGCTTGATATGACAGTGATTGACTTTAGTTGTTTGGTTGCTTGAATTCGCATAATAGATTGGTTAGCAATATGAAAGCTAACAACCTTACAAAAATAATCAATTTTAGCATGATGAGTAGTTAACCAATCAATCCCTAAAATCACATCAAATGCAAGTATTTTCAAAGAGATAAGATCGATAGATAACGTGAGGGTCTGATTTGAATCAAGCAAGATTAATAAACAGTGGATGTAATGAAGGTTTCTCTCAATAGAGTTTTAACAGATAAGTCAAAGTCTAATTTCTCCGGAGTTAAATTTAAATGTTGAGCGCAAGTTAGAGAAATAAAAGAATGGGTAGAACCGGTATCAAATAAGGTATAAACTTTGCAAGATTTTATGATTAGCTTACTCATGATAACCTTCGTTCGGGTTCCTCGCTTTTTGGGAGATCACGACAAACGCTCTCCCTTGAAGTACTGGCTTTGACTTGTCTGGGATGGCCTTTGGTGCCGCCATCCTAGCTAGACTTAACTTCACTACACGACAAAATTGGGCTAGGTGACCTTCTCTTGCATAATTGTAACACGCTTTGGACTGCTGCGTATAGTTTGGACTGATGTGTCCCTCCCCTCCACATTTGTAGCATACGATCGGTGGTCGTTCTCTTTCCTTAACAATGGGTGTTGGTCTAACGTCTTTCCATCATTGTTGAATCTACTCTTCTTGAAATTTCTTCTTCTATTATCTTGGCCATGATTACCACTGAAGTGATTACCATTTCTGGCATGTTGATTTCCTCCATGTTTGTTGTCACCACTTCTATGACTGCTACCACTAGTATTATCGTTTTTCTGGCTGCTCTCTCTCTTAGTTGGGTTAACTCATTATCGCGCTCCAATAATAGAGCCCTATTCACAACATTTGAATACAAGCAAAGTTTGTGAGAAATTAGGTATTGACATATTTCGGGTTTTAAACCTCTTAGAAACATTCGTGTCATACGCTCTTCATTATCTAACAAATTGGATGCAAACCGGGATAACTCTGCAAACTTAGCCTCATACTGCGATACGGTCATATTGTTTTACTCCTGCTTGATGAATTCTACCTCCTTCATGTGACGAATACTTTCGAGAAAGTACTTGTCATTGAAAAATTCTTAGAACTTCTCCCAAGACATCTTTAGTGCGGCAGGCTGAGTATGTTTTACAGATTCCCACAAATAATATGCATCTCCTCGCAACATGAAGGTGACAAAGGGAACCTTTTTCTCCTCGGAGCATCCCAAGACATCAAATATCTTGGTGATCTGTTTAATCCACGTCTCCGCCTTAAGTGGTTCTGGCTTTCCTAAAAACTCCGGTGGTCCCAGCTCCTTGAATTTCTTAGTGGTGACTAACCATGAGTTGCCAACGTTTCCACCTGTATTTTTCACAGGAGTCTCTCTTGCCTGATGTTGCATGAATTGCAAAAAGCCTTGTAATATCCCATCGTTCATCATTTGGCCGGTTTTATTGTTTACTGGAGGATTATTGCCTTCCTGATGCACATTATCCTGGTTATTGATTGTCGGTAACTCAACAGTCTCATGTGCTCTATTGCTTATCTCAACATTTTCAGATGTCATTTTCATATACTGCCACAAAACAAGGGTTAATTAACATACCACATATTATCCCTATATTCTGATCGACCAATTAAATAATAAATAAACTTAGGTAGGTCATACTAACGAAGGATTTACCTGTCTCTCCCCTCCTAGTTTTAGCCTCACATCTCAGCCAGGGATCATATCCCTACGCTTTGATACTAACTGTGACGCCCCCAAAATAGGTATACACAACCCATTCTGAGTCACCAAATACATGAGGCAAAATTTAAATACAACTTCATTTATACAATACGATAAAAACGTAGCTAGGAGTTTTAATACGAATATTGTCTTATAGACAATATCCAAACTCAAATAGTGTCCTCATTAAAATTATTATCACACTAATTCATAGAATAGTGAGGACTACTACAGCCACCATCTCGGACCGTCACTCCATTCTCCGACTAGTCCCGGCTATGTTCTCATTTCTTGAATAGAATAATGAAAGCAAAGGGTGAGCTCAACTAGCCCAGTAAGAAATATTATGACAAAGATAATGCAGAATAAATTATCGTTAGCCTTCAACAGTGTTAAACTGATAGAATACAATAAATAACAAGTTTAACTGCAACGGAACAAGCAATCCATTATAAAAGTCAAGTAGAACATGATATCTACTATCTTCTATGATTTAAAAGTTCATAATCAATATTTTATCGTTGTAACATAACTCAATAAATAATCCACATAACTGAATTATCCATGCACTACGGGCCAAGGATATTCATTAGTATCACATCCACGAATCATCCATGCACTACGGGCCAAGGATATTCATTATTATCACCAGTGGTCGTGATCATGCCAACAACTGTCCATCAATGCATTACGGGCCAAAGAGGACTTTTACCACATCATTTGTAATATTACAGGTCATGATTATACCGATACATAGTCATAATCATAACAATCAACAGTCCATCTATGCACTACGGGCTAAAGATGACTTTTATCATAATATAAGTATGAGGATGATGACAATGATATAAGAATTCAATTAAATGAGAGCAAAGATAAATTTTAAAGATTTATCATTTAATTTATCCATAATTCAATAATGTCCAAATTATAAACATGATACTGCTTTGTGGAGTAAAATTAAAGAATAATATTATATCAAAAATAATTGGGACGGAAAAGAAATCAATTTTTATCATGAATAGTACCTCGGGTGAATAGTACTCGAGTGAATAATACTTCGGGAATAGTACCCCGGCATGAAAAGATTAAAAATTATCAAGAATGTTTAGAATAATATTTACATGAAAAGATATTAGATGAAGCGCAAATTTCAAGGATATTCTACTAATTTCACGGATTATAGAAGCAAAACTTATCAAAATAAGTGTAGAATTAAGAATACGAAACGAGATAATATTACTTACATACTACAAAGTATGGAAGAAAATATTATTTCATATGAATATTGAATACAAATAATATCGCTTACATTAAAAGGAGAGTATTTCTAATTGGTTGGGTGGGGATATTCTTGAAAAAAACTTATACTGTTTTCTACGCTCAAAGCTTCCTTAAACTCTAAAGAAATACACTTAATATTATAGAAGAAGAATTCTCCGATTCTGGTGTGATTTTCATTTCTAAACTAAACATCTTATTTATAGGAGAATGGAAGGATACTATTTAGAATTTATTCATGGGTGAATAGTGGGGGAAAATTATGGGCAAATTCACGGGCGACGTTCGGCTGAAACTTTTTAAAAATTTTAATTTTACTATGCAGTACTTTACATAATAAAATATAATATATTCTATTTTTCATAAAAAACCAAAACTTATATAATATATATATATATATATATATATATATATATATATTGAATAACTTTTACCGATTATTTTGAAAAATGAGTAAGTAGGGGTCCAAATAATACACCAAACTTACAACAAATACTTCATAAAAATACCCCTCTATTTATCTCAATTTACTTGGCTTTTCAAAACACATTTTTAAATAATAATTATTCATCATTAATATTATAACTTGCAATATTAACAACCAGATCATTCTCAGGAAAGAGGGGGCTTTTCGATAAGGATTTCTCCCTATTGGCGCGCAATTAGGTGACCAAACTCCTTTCCTCGACAGAACTTTCTAGACATTGTCAATAATGCAAATAATAATATGAATAATATTGTCGTCTCAATTATTGATTTAATAATATAAATATTGCAACAATAATTTAATCAATAATGTGAGATACTATGCAGCAATTACTATGACAATAATTGAGTAAAGTTGAGTGACTTCTCATGTAAGCATCAATAATAAAAGATATTGTACAATATCGTGTGCTACTATGCAATCACGCGTATTACTGTACTTCTATCACCAGGTATTTCAACAGCTAACGGTAAAACTTTCGCCGTTATTTTTATCGTTTTCTAACTCCAACAGTAATTTTGTTGTGGGGTCCACCAATGATTGTGCCGTCATACGAATATTCCCTGATAAACCGAATATTCCCCAACCAAATGAATATTTTATGACAACTTGCTTACTTTGCAAAATTTATAAATATTACCCACAACTATAACATTATATCAAATTCACAACATAATATTCAAAATGATATTTAGAGAAAAATTAGTCCTTATTCATAAAAGTTGGGGTCTTACAATTTATTCTCATACCTAATATATATAATTAGGTTACAAGGTTTTTCATCTCAAGCTTAGTTAGTTAGTAACATAAGCTTAACTCAATAAATTCTTATCTCTTGGCTTTCCTTTTTGTTCCACCAATTCATTAAATTAATTAGCCCTTATTGGCTTGATAAATTATTACACATATTAATCCACTTTATATTAGTAATACTAATTAATCACTTAATGAATTTTTTTTTATTTACCATTCAAGGTCAACATTCAAGTTATGTTAATTTACAACATAAGCTTATCTTTTTTTTTCTTAATTAACTTAAATAAATTAATTAACTAACTTATTTAATTCTGTGACAACCCAAATTTTCATAAGTAATTAAAATAAGAATTTAATAATTAAAATTCTTATTATGAGGTGTATATATTTTGAATTATGTAATTTGGTGTGAAGAGAATTATATATTCATATGTTGGAGAATGTAAGATTTAATAGTTAATTAAACTATTAAAGAAATTAAATAATATTACTTAATTGAATTAAGTTGAAATTATGTTATGAGATAATATAATTTTAATTATTATGCCTTGTGGGCAATGAAAATTATGTGGAATCTTGGTTGAGTACGTATTCAGTATGTGGAATTCATATTTTCGGGTATGTTTCTTATTTAATTTTTGGTAATGTTATTATTTTAAATATTATATTTAGTTTGTTAGTTAAAGTTTGAATGTTGGAAGTTTTGTTAGTTTTGTTAGTAAACTAGTTAGTTTACTATGTTTATTTTGGTTTGGAATTGATTATGTAAATGAGTTCTAATGATTATAATTAGAGATATGGAGCCGAGACCGTAGACGAATCTAATTATGTTAAATAAGACTTACTTGTAAAGTAAGTTGGGTTGGAACGAGTCGAGGCGAGTTTTGGATGCCAAAACGAGAAGTGCGGAAAACTAGTGGACTGATGATCCGAAAACGAAAATTTTGGGTTAGTTAGATTGTTTAGAAAATAATAGGCTTTTGTTATGTTATAGTAAATTGAATAAGATTTCCATAGACTCCAGAACGGACTAATTTAGACTTCGGAGCAAAGAGTTATGACCATTCAAAGTAGTCGCGTTAAAACTGTCTAACCAACTCAGGGCAATCACCTTGAACTAATTTTTTGGAATTTGTGTTTAGAATTTGGAAAAGGTCAAAGAATAAAATTTGTAGTCCCAGAAGTCAACTTTGCGTGGGCTCAAGAATCGCTCAAAAATATTTTGAAACAGAAAAGTTATGATTGTTTTAGAGAGAGAGGGTAAAGCTGGGAAAGAATGAAAAACAGTTTTGAACGCCCCTTTTTGAACACTATTTTGGACTATCTATCTTATTCGAAATGGGTGTCCAATTAATTTAAAAATATTTTAATATGATGTTTACATCATATCCAAAGTTGGATGTCATCGGACTTATGAGATATAGTGTGATGCCCCCCAAAATAGGTATACATCACCCATCTTGGGTCGCCAGAAAATACACTACTGACAACTTTATTTATACAACTGTCGTGCAAAATACGACGACAAGTATACTGTGAGTTTTAGAACAAATGTATGTAACTTTCATGGTGCCTCGACCACAACCTTACAATGGTGCGTTACATAAAAGTACAGTCAAAAATTGTTTTAGAAATTAAAATCTTTGGGAAGTGCTCAAGGAAACCTTCGTACATAGGAGGCCATGAGTCTAAATTATGATAGATATCATATGTCCAGAGAATTATCCTTGGTTGACCCAATAGACACCAAAGAAAAATAAGAAGATTAATATCATGTTCCTTCCAATGGAGAGTCTTCTCTTGACATATAATTATCTCCACTGTCTCCAAGTCAAAATTATATTTCAAATAAACTCCAAGATCATATAGGTGGTGATCATAGATATACTCAGCAAGTGGATGTGCACAACCCTGTCTTATGATAACACGAAGTTGTATGTCATTAGACATCCAGTATGATAGTGGCAAAACACCCTTCCAAAGTTAGGTTCACCTCACCCTATTTGGTTCACCAAAATTAAATATCAAATGACGTATACAATACGACAAACTTATCTAAACTTCTCAATAAAATTATTTTCATACTATTTAGGGAGAACCTCAACAGCTATAAACTACCGTTCTATTCCCCTGTTATCCCCATTTGACTCGGCAACACTCTTATTACCTGAAAGGAATTGTGAAGCAAAAAGGGTGAGCACAACTAGCCCAGTAAAGAATATCATGATTAAATTATCAATAGCCTTCGTCAATAATAAATCAGAGATTTAGAACATATGGTAGATTATAAAACTTTTCAACCATAGTTGCAGCAGAACGAGCTATCCATTAAAAGAGTCAAATAGACCATCAGGTCTATTATCTTCTCCATGTTAAAAGTCCACCAAATAATGTTTTATCCCTGTAACATCAATCAACAATTCATGTCCACAATTATATGAATAACTCATAATCATAATTATGATTCTGAATTCCTTTTCGCACCCAGGATGAAGATAATTTACATCACCTATCTTCACCTGAAACATCAAAAATCATGGTTATACCAAATCACAATTCATGCTCATAATCATACTAATAAATTCATCTTTGCACTACGGCCAAAGATATACAATTGTATAACCAATAATCAATAGTTCATCTTTGCACTACAAGCCAAAGATATACAATTGTAAAACCAATAATGATGAGACTCAACTTAATAGTATCACGACCATGAATTATCCATGCACTACGGGCTAAGGATATTCGTGTTTTCCATTACGGTTATGATTATACCGAATAATCCCTGATCATAATCATATCAAGTCCATCTATGCACTACGGGCCAAAGATGACTTTTACCACATCATTTATAACATTATGGTCATGATTATACTGAATAATCCTTGGTCATAATCATACCAAGTTCATCTATACATTACAGGCCACAGATGATTTTCAACATAACACAAGCATGAGAATGATGACAATGATATAAGCATTAATCAAACGAAAACAAGGATAAATATTAAAGACTTTAAATTTATCTAAATATTATGAATCACTTAATAAACTCATAATCTAATATTATTAATAATATGACAATATTTTAATCACTTCTTAAATTTATAAATAATTTATTTCAATTGTTTACACTTTACCAAATAATGCATTTAATCATTCAAAGATGGCATACTCATAAGATTTCATGACCAATGATCAAATCCCTCATCAAAAATCTGCATATACCCTATATAGGATTTTCAAGCCATAAATCCTATTTTCCAAATTTATTACTTCACATAACATATTTAACTCATTTACTCATAACTAGATCATTTTCATGAAAAATACCAAATTAGTCCCAAAAACATTTCTTTTCTGGGATTTAGCAGAATATAGTCTCATATTGAACATATATTTTTCTCGAAAGTTTTAAAGTTCATTTACTATTTTTCAAAAATCAATTTCTAATTAATTCCTTAAGAAATTAGCTACCTCAAGTTTAACTCCAGAAATTCCCAAATCTTGGCAGGATCTTACATATGTTAACGTGAGCTTCCAGTTCAAATTTCATGGTCATCGGAGTTATAGAACTCTGGTTATAGCATTTTTCGTCAGAAAAACCTAAATATTAAAATAGTCATAACTTGCTCATTTTTGGACAGGAGGTACTTTATACCATATATTTCCATGTCCAAAAAGCCAAAATTTTCTCACAAATTAAGTGGTCGAAAATGCCCTTTTAAATTTCTAGGCAGTAGCTTTTTCATATTTTGCAGCTTTTGACTCCTTTGCTAAAATTAGTCCAAACGAAAATCTACAGCACCTTCTCCAGTGATTCCACCTGGATAAGTTAGAAAACTCATAGATCTAACTCTAGAACTTAACCACACTCAAAAATTTAAAATATAATAGGAGATATGGTCAATTGAATTTCATGTTCCATTTTCTCCAAAATCTGATTTTTAACCCTTTGTGATTTCTAAGAAACGTTCATGTTTTCACATAATAACCAACATAACTCATCATAATACTTACTAATACTACATATACCCATGATTTTCATCAGTCCAATGCTTTTATTATGACTTTCATCATAATCCATGTAAACAGATCATTTCCATAATTTAATAAGGAATGAATACAAAGGATCATTCAACATGCATATGGTAATCCACATAGACAGGTTATTCCAATAGAATAATAAAGAATGGAATAACAGAAGAATTCACCATGCATGCGATAGACCGCACAGACAGGTTATTCTCAACAGAATAATAAAGAACGGAACCAAGTAAGGCGTAATCCGCACCGACAGGATATTCCAATAGAATAATAAAGAACGGAACCAGGTCAGGCGAAATTCGCACCGACAGGATATTACAACAGAATAATAAAGAATAGAATAACAACAGAAATCACCATGCATGCGATAGACCGCACATACATGTTATTCCAACAAAATAATAATTAATGGAACCAGGTTAGGCGTAATACGCACCGACGGGATATTCCAACAGAATGATAAAGAATGGAATAACAGAAGAATTTCACCATGTATGCAGTACTTCGCATAGATAGGTTATTCCAACATAATAATAAAGAATGGAATAACAGAAGTTCTCTTAATGAATACGAAAGAAATAATACCCCTTACGAGTACAACAAATAACATCCCTTACCTTAGAACAAACTGGATATAGGAGTAATGAAGTAGTAGAATACTTTTTTTCTTTCTCTCTATAGTTTCTCTCTCTAAAGTTTCAGTGATTTTGTAAGAAATAATAAAGAAATAAGCTTCTATATATAGGAGAATGGACTGAATAGTAACTAATTCATGAACGATCCAGATTGATTTACTTTTAAACGGACGGTCCAGATTGGTTTACTATAAAATATTCTAATAAAAAAATCTTTTAAATAAAATATAATATATTCTATTTATAATCTAATAAAACGAATAACTTTATAAAAATATTCTGTTTTATATAAAAAGATTTTACTATGCAAACACTATGCATGTACTATGCAAACACTATGCATAATAAAATATAATATATTCTAATTATTGTCTAATAAAACAAATAACTTTATAAAAGTATTTTGTTTTATATAAAAAGATTTTACTATGCATAATAGAATATAATATATTCTATTTATAGTCTAATAAAATGAATAACTTTATAAAAGTATTCTGTTTTATATAAAAAGCTTTTTTTTTATTACATTAATAATACTAATAAAAGAAAACTTCATCATCATTATTATAATTCACACTATTAATCGATCAGGTCATTCCCAGGAAAGAGGGGGCTTTTCAATAAGAATTTCTCCCTATTGGCGCGGAATTAGGTGACCAAACCTCTCCTTGGCAGAACTTCTAGACATCGTTAATATTACAAATAATAATATTAATAACTTTGTTATCTCAATTATTGATTTAATAATATATAAAATATCGACAATAATTGAATCAAACTGAGTGACTTCTCACGTAAGCATTAATAATCAATACCGTGTGCTACTATGCAACCATGCATATTTTATCACTGATTATTTTATAACAACTTGCTTACTTTGAAAAAAAATTCAAATGTCACCCTTAACTTTAAACTTTTATCAATTTAACTATTCACCAAAAAAACTGATTACTTTTATTTCATAAAATTTGGGGTCTCACAATCTCCCCTCATCATAAAATTTTGCCCTCGAAATTTACGTACGTACCTGGTATTTTGAAGAGATGAGAATACCTTGCTTTCTTTTCGAATTGTACCTACCCGGTTATTTCTTATGTATCGTGATTTTCTCATTACTCATCTCCTGTATTTCAGATATCATTCTAGAATATACTTCAAAACAAGGTTAATTGACATATCATAATTTATCAACTTATCAAGTAAACAATTTCAGCTTAGGTAAGTCACACACTAGCGAAGTATATTACTCATCTCTCTCCTCCTAGTTCTAGACTCATATCTCCACCAGCGAGCATATCCCTAAGCTCTGATACCAAATGTGACGCCCCCAAAATAGGTATACATCACTCATCTTGGGTCGCCAGAAAATACACTACTGACAACTTCATTTATACAACTGTCGTGCAAAATACGACGATAAGTATACTGTGAGTTTTAATACAAATGTATGTAACTTTCATGGTGCCTCGACCATAACCTTACAATGGTACGTTACATAAAAGTACAGTCAAAAACTTTTTTTGAAATTAAAATCTTTGGGAAGTGCTCAAGGAAACCTTCATACATAGGAGGCCATGAATCTAAGTTATGATAGATATCATATGTCCAAAGAATTATCCTTGGTTGACCCAATAGATCCCAAAGAAAAACGAAAAGATTACTATCATGTTCCTTCCAATGGTGAGTCTTCTCTTGACATATAACTATCTCCACTGTCTCCATTTGAAAATTATATTTCAAATAAACTCCAAGATCATATAGGTGGTGCTCGTAGATATACTCAACAAGTGGATGTGCACAACCTTGTCTTATGATAACACAAGATTGTATGTCATTAGACATCTTGTATGATAGTGGCAAAACACCCTTCTAAAGTTAGGTTCACCTCACCCTATTCGGTTAACCAAAATTAAATATCAAATGACGTATACAATACGACAAACTTATCTAAAGTTCTCAATAAAATTATTTCCATACTATTTAGGGAGAACTTCAACAGCTATAAACCACCGTTCTATTCCCCTGTTATCCCCGCTTGACTCGGCAACACTCTTATTACCTGAAAGGAATTGTGAAGCAAAAAGGGTGAGCACAACTAGCCCAGTAAAGAATATCATGATTAAATTATCAATAGCCTTCGCCAATAATAAATCAGAGATTTAGAACATATGGTAGATGATAAAAAATTTCAACCATAGTAGCAGCGGAACGAGAAATCCATTAAAAGAGTCAAATAGACCATCAGGTCTATTATCTTCTCCATGTTAAAAGTCCACCAATAAAGTTTTATCACTGTAACATCAATCAACAATTCATGTCCACAATTATATGAATAACTCATTATCATAGTTGTAATTTTGAATTCCTTTTTGCACCCAGAACGAAGATAATTTACATCACATATCTTCACCTAAAACATCAAAAATCATGGTTATACCAAATCACAATTCCTGCTCATAATCATACTAATAAATTCATCTTTGCACTACGGCCAAAGATATACAACTGTATAACCAATAATCAATAGTTCATCTTTGCACTACAGGCCAAAGATATACAACTATAAAATCAATAATGTTGTGACTCAACTTAATAGTATCACGACCACGAATTATCCATGCATTACAGGCCAAGGATATTCGTGTTTTCCATTACGGTTATGATTATACCGAATAATCCCTGGTCATAATCATACCAAGTCCATCTATGCACTACGGGCCAAAGATAACTTTTACCATATCATTTATAATATTACGGTCATGATTATACCGAATAATTCCTGGTCATAATCATACCAATTCCATCTATACACTACAAGCTACAGATGACTTTCAACACAACACAAGCATGAGAATGATGACAATGATATAAGAATTAATCAAACGAAAATAAGGATAAATATTAAAGACTTTAAATTTATCCAAATATTATCAATCACTTAATAAACTCATAATCTAATATTATTAATATTATAACAATATTTTAATCACTTCTTATACTTATAAATAATTTATTTCAATTGTTTACACTTTACAAAATAATGCATTTAATCATTCAAAAATGGCATACTCATAAGATTTCATCACCAATGATCAAATCCCTCATCAAAAATCTGCATATACCCTATATAGGATTTCCGAGCCATAAAATCCTATTTTCTAACTTTGTTACTTCACATAACATATTTAACTCATTTACTCATAACTAGATCATTTTCATGAAAAATACCAAATTAGTGCCAAAACTATTTCTTTTCTGGGATTTAGCAGAATATAGTCTCATATTGAACATATATTTTTCTCGGAATTTTTAAAATTCATTTACTTTTTTTCAATAATCAATTTTTAATTAATTCCTTAAGAAATTAGCTAACTCAAGTTTAACTCCAGAAATTCCCAAATCTTGGAAGGATCTTACGCATGTTAACGTGGGCTTCCAGTTCAAATTTCATGGTCATCGGAGTTATAGAACTCTGGTTATAGCATTTTTCTTCGAAAAAACCTAAATATTGAAATAGTCATAACTTGTTCATTTTAAGTCGAAATGAGCTCATTTTTGGACAGGAGGTACTTTATACCATATATTTCCATGTCCCAAAAGGTAGGAATTTTTCTCACAAATTAAGTGGCCGAAAATGCCCTTTTAAATTTTTGGGCAGTAGCTTTTTCATATTTTGCAGCTTTTGACTCCTTTGCTAAAATTAGTCCAAACGAAAATCTACAACACCTTCTCCAGTGATTCCACCTAGATAAGTTAGAAAACTCACAGATATAACTCTAGAACTTAACCACACTCAAAAATTCAAAATATAATAGGAGATATGGTCAATTGAATTTTATATTCCATTTTCACCAAAATTTGATTTTCAACCCTTTGTGATTTCTAAGAAACTTTCATGTTTTCACATAATAACCAACATAACTTATCATAACACTTACTAATACTACATATACCCATGATTTTCATCAGTACAATGCTTTAATTCTGACTTTCATCATTATCCACGTAAACAGATCATTTCCACAATTTAATAAGGAAGGAATACAAAGGATCATTCACCATGCATGCGGTAATCCACATATACATGTTATTCCAACAGAATAATAAAGAATATAATAATAGAAGTTCTCTTCATGAATACAAAAGAAATAATACCCCTTACGACTACAACAAATAATATCTCTTACCTTAGAACAAACTGGATATATGAGTAGTGAAGTAGCAGAATACTTTTCTTCTTTCTCTCTATAGTTTCTCTCTCTAGAGTTTCAGTGAATTCGTAAGAAATAATGAAGGAATGAGCTTCTATTTATAGGAGAATGGACTGAATAGTAACTAATTTCTGAACGGTCCAGATTAATTTACTTTTAAACGGACGGTCCAAATTGGTTTACTATAAAATATTCTAATAAAACAAAATCTTTTAAATAAAATATAATATATTATATTTATAATCTAATAAAATGAATAACTTTATAAAAGTATTTTGTTTTATATAAAAAAATTTTACTATGCAAATACTATGCATAATAAAATATAATATATTCTAATTATTGTCTAATAAAATAAATAACTTTATAAAAGTATTCTGTTTTATATAAAAAGATTTTACTATACAAAATACTATGTATAATAGAATATAATATATTCTATTTATAGTCTAATAAAACGAATAACTTTATAAAAGTATTATGTTTTATATAAAAAGTTTTTCTGTTTTATTACATTAATAATACTAATAAAACAAAACTCCATTATCATTATTATAATTCACACTATTAATCGAACATGTCGTTCCCAGAAAAGAGGGGGCTTTTCAATAAGGATTTCTCCCTATTGGCGCGCAATTAGGTGACCAAACCTCTCCTTGGTAGAACTTCTAAACATCGTTACTATTGCAAATAATAATATTAATAACTTTGTTATCTCAATTATTGATTTAATAATATATAAAATATCGACAATAATTGAATCAAACTGAGTGACTTCTCACGTAAGCATTAATAATCAATACCGTGTGCTATTATGCAACCACGCGTATTTTACCACCGATTATTTTATGACAACTTGTTTACTTTGAAAAATTTTCAAATGTCACCCTTAACTTTAAACTTTTATCAATTTAATTATTCACCAAAATAGAAAAATTGAATAATTTTATTTCATAAAATTTGGGGTCTCACAATCTCCCCTTCTTATGAAATTTCGCTCTCGAAATTTACGTACGTAATTGGTATTTCGAAGAGATGAGAAACCCTTTGTGATTTCTAAGAAACTTTCCAACAGAAATCACCATGCATACGATAGACCGCACAGACAGGTTATTCCAACAGAATAATAATTAATGAAATCAAGTCAGGCATAATACGCACCGACAGGATATTCCAACAAAATGATAAAGAATGGAATAACAGAAGAATTTCACCATGTATGTGGTACTTCACATAAACAGGTTATTCCAACATAATAATAAAGAATGGAATAACAGAAGTTCTCTTCATAAATACAAAAGAAATAATATCCCTTACGAGTACAACAAATAACATCTCTTACCTTAGAACAAACTCGATATAGGAGTAGTGAAGTAGCAGAATACTTTTTTTCTTTCTCTCTATAGTTTCTCTCTATAGAGTTTCAGTGAATTCGTAAAAAATAATGAAGGAATGAACTTCTATTTATATGAGAATGGACTGAATAGTAACTAATTCCTGAACGGTCCAGATTGATTTACTTTTAAACGAACAATTCAGATTGGTTTACTATAAAATATTCTAATAAAATAAAATCTTTTAAATAAAATATAATATATTCTATTTATAATCTAATAAAACGAATAACTTTATAAAAGTATTCTGTTTTATATAAAAAGATTTTACTATGCAAACACTATGCAGGCACTATGTAAACACTATACATAATAAAATATAATATATTCTAATTATTGTCTAATAAAACAAATAACTTTATAAAAGTATTTTATTTTATATAAAAAGATTTTACTATGCAAAACACTATACATAATAGAATATAATATATTATATTTATAGTCTAATAAAACGAATAACTTTATAAAAGTATTCTATTTTATATAAAAAGCTTTTCTATTTTATTAATTACATTAATAATACTAATAAAACAAAACTTCATCATCATTATTATAATTCACACTATTAATCGACCAGGTCGTTTCCAGGAAAGAGGGGGCTTTCCAATAAGGATTTCTCCCTATTGGCGCGCAATTAGGTTACCAAATCTCTCTTTGGCAGAACTTCTAGACATCATTAATATTGCAAATAATAATATTAATAACTTTGTTATCTCAATTATTGATTTAATAATATATAAAATATCGACAATAATTGAATCAAACTGAGTGACTTCTCACGTAAGCATTAATAATCAATATCATGTGCTACTATGCAACCACGGATATTTTTCCACCGATTATTTTATAACAACTTGTTTATTTTGAAAAATTTTTAAATGTCACCCTTAACTTTAAACTTTTATCAATTTAACTATTCACCAAAATAAAAAAAAATTGAATATTTTTATTTCATAAAATTCGGGGTCTCGCATATAGAGTAAAGTTTACATTACAACTACTATGTGTTGCTATGTGACTAATAGTTGATGTGTATGATTATATAATTGTGTAGGGCACGTGAAGTGCAGATAACTGTAAACTGTTAAACTGTTATTGGTAAAAAACGATCAAGGCAAGTCTTTCGGTTCCTATTTTCTACGTGGACACGATGAACTATTTTAAATTGCATGATATGATATATGTGTTGTAAGCGAGCATGATATGTTATACATGTTGTAATCATGAAATGTTAAAGTCAATTTATGACTACGTTATTTTGGTTGAATAATGATGATTGAGTAAGGAACTCAATCTTTATATTTGTTATGTGAATTAAAGCATGTATGCCATGTTACTTTAATTATTAGGATATGTATGTTGAGCATATTGTTATGTGCTATGTGATGCATGAAAACTGTTAAAACTTGCTGAGTTGTCGAGCTCACTCTTGCAAATAATAATTTTTACAGGTTAAGATTTCAAGGTAAGGATATGTGCTAAGTGAATTATAGAGATCCATATTCACGAAGATTACTTATATTTTATAAGAAATGTATTTAATATTTTGAATGTAACATGTTGTTGAATTGTAAGTTGGGTTATCCGGTGTATATGGATATCTATTTATGATGTAAGACTTTGTATAGTCATTTTGTTGTAACGATTCATGATATAAATTTGAATCGAAGAGATGTAATGTAAAGGTTGCGATTTAGGGCAATACAGAAGGAAATGTATAAAAGTTTTAAATATTCCGCATTTTTAGTGATTTTAATATCGAATAATGATGTAAAGATAAATTAAAGTTGTATTGTTAACGATCGAGAAGGAGAATATTATTGTATGAATTTTTGGGGTCGTTACAGTTGGTATTAAAGTTGTAGGTTATAAACCTTAGGTAAGAGTACCCTAGGCTATAACCTTAGAGAATAAAGGAGAAGATGATAAAGAATAAGCTAAAATAGAGTTTGAACAATAAGAAGTAATTTAAGAAATTTATAAAGAAGGGATTAAAACATGCGTGAGAGGATTCAAAGAAGAATCTCATAGAGTTATAAGGAATATGAATGTGGGTTACCCAACTCCAATAATAAGGATGTAAGATGATAATAAATAGACAATGTCTATAAGAATAGAATGATAAAGAAGTTAAGAATAAAAAGATATATTTAAGTATGGTACAATCGTACTCTTTAATAGTTGATGTATAGTATCTGGGCTAAACGATTCCTTCATAGAGCAAAGGTATATACGAACTAGCAACTCGGAACCTAGTTTGTTGGTTGTTTGTGGGAAACCATTCAGCGTACTATATTGAAACTATTAGAGACTCGATGTGTACCAAGTGTAGAAAATGGATACGTATGATGAAAATTTGGAACTCGAATGAAATGTTGAGCAATATAAATGAAGTTGGAAATTCTTAAAGGAAGAATTGTTATATAAACAAGAAAATTCAAAGAAGAATCTTGAAGAGATATAAAGATAAGAAATGGGAGTTATCTAACTCCAATAGCCAAGATAACGAATAATGATGAATAGACAAAATTTGTAAGATTAAAAGCATAAATGAAATCGTAAATGATGAAAAGGGAAAGAAAGAGAATCGTAAAACAAAACGATCACGGGTGAAGAAAAGAATTTTAAGGGAGATGATTATAGAATCAGATCACGACGTGATCTGTTTAAGTTATAAAAGAAAGATGATATATAATATTTGAATAATTATAGTGTGATGTTATGAAGATAATGTACTATAAAATAGTACGTGATAAACTCACGAGGAGTTATAAATGATGAGGTACAAAAAATTCGTAAAGAGCAAAGAGCAAGTTATACGCAAGATAGAGTTAGGTGGTATTTCAATTGAGGACTCATGTGATGGCTGAGTTGTACAAACCTTTGTATGAGCGACTATTTTTTGCTTGTACTCAGTTTATCACGTTGATAATCATTGGAATGTTGGTGACGCACTATCAATGTATATGTGGCGAAAAGGTGATTCTTTTCTCATGTGTATATTTGATAGTTAGAAAATATTAAGATTAGTCAGATATTATTAGGATTAGGTGCGGTTCTTAAAACTAATACATATGGTAAGTTCGTAACTCATAATAATATGGTATGTTTTGAACCCCTTAACGAATGGATGCCTATGGTCTGACTAGGATAAGTTCATAAACTCATATAATTGTAGCAAGTTCCTGAACTTCCAATATGAGGTAAGTGTGATGAACTATACTGGGGGTATAAAAAGATTGCAAGTAGAAATACAAGAATATTTAGTATAAGAGCATTAGTGGTGCTAGAAATAAAAAGAATTAGTCAGTAACGAGGTAATGAATTAAAGATTGAAATTAACGGAAAAAATTAGATATTTCAAATCTTCTAGCTTTGCTAGATTTTTGAAATTTATTGACTTTGTGCCGATGGTTGTTCTTTTAGTTTTTGAAAATGTTGGATCACACTAGTGAACCGAAGAATTTTTAAAATAGTGCTATTATTCGCGTATCTATGTTGTTTGTTTCGGCTAGATAAAAAAATATTATTTTAAAATTTTCAAAATATATTTTAATTATATGTATCAGGTGATATGATAAACGATGGAGTCATCAATGTAATGGAACCTAGTGTTGGATGTGATCATATGATCGTCAGCCCACTATGGTGAGATGTAGTATGAAAACGTCATAATCATGACGCCATAAAAGGATTTTTGAGATTTCTTTAAGATATGAGAATATATATATATATATATATATGTATATGTATGTTTTTATTGATGTCCAAGTTGTTGTAGAAGTCTATGCTATTTGATTCAGCTAAACGAATATTGAAAGATGTTCACGAAATTCAAGCATTCTTTGTCAAACTATACCAAACCAAATTATTTTAAGAAGCAAAGGTGAACAACCCTATAAAAGGGGACATGTTATCGGAGACAATGGTTCTGAAAGTAACGCATATAGTCGTTACGATATTAAGATGTAATACGTTGTTCACGACGTAGTGGTACGATGGGTTGATCACCTAGAGTACTTGCAGAAGGTGTTTTCAGTCTTTGTGACTGATAAACATTCTGTTAAAAGGGTTTAAAGTGTGAAGAACCGGGGGTGAAGCACTATTAAACCAAGAGATGAGTTCATGGTCTTGTGAACTATCAACATGATTGGATAATCTTTTAAAATCCTGAGTTATTGATATTGCTTCCCAATTATTGAGCAATTGTGGAGAATTCATGTTATTCTGAAGTGAATATGGTAAGGATGATATTCCTTAGAAAAAAGTAAGTCGTAGAATGCGACACTGAATGATGAATATATTGAACAAGTGAGGAAATAAATTTTGAAATGAGAAGGAGATGACTTATCAAAAAAAATGTAAAACTTTTAACAGAAAAGTTTAATAATTGTAGAAAGATCTTTGTGGAAAGAAGTGGTTATAGAACCATGTGACAACCCGATATTTTCTATATAAATAAATCATAAATTTTGAGTATAAATATTTTTTTAAGGATGAGGATTTGTACAAGATAATGTATATATGTATTTATGTGGTAAATAAAAATATATTTATTACGTGGATATTTACAAATAATTTTATTTTAGAATTTATGATCATTATAAAGTATATTTTCTTCAATAATTAATTTTATTGTAGAAATATTTTTATTTTTTTTATTGTTCAAAGGAAATATGATATTATATTATTTAAATAATAAAAGGAATGGTTATTGTAGTTATTATAATTTATTTATATGAATGATATGTGTCAAGGTAATGTGCAATATATTTTTATATGTGATAAATAAAATTTATTTATTACATTAAGTATTGAAAATAAATTTATTTTTAGAATTATTGATTATTATCAATTATAAATTTTATACTAATTAATTCCTTATTGGAAATGCTTTTATTAATTATTTTCTATGAAAATATAATTTTATATTATTTAAATAAGATATGAAATGATTTTAGAATAATTATAATGATTATTTCATTATATGATTTTGTTCAGGATATTAAGTTAATTATTTTAACTTAATTTATAAGATTAATTATGGCAGATGAAATCAGTTATGAAATTCAAACCCTAATTCTGGGTATTGATCAAGGAATGATAATAATAATATTATGTTATTATTTGTCAGTGTTATAGATATGTATGGTTATGTGTGTAATGTTAATGTGTGGAACAGTTTTATTACATTAAGACCAAACCCTAATAATATTTCTATAAACCCTAATTCTGGTCTTGGAATAAGGAATGATAATAATATAATATTATTTGATTTTTTTTGTGCTATTAATATGTACTGTATATGTAAACCGATAATGGTTGGTCAATTATGGCGTTATATGACACACCCTAGTTTTATTATGCTAAACCCTAATTTGAGATCCAAATTAGAGTACATGATTGTTTTATAAATTGTGTTATATGGTTAATGTTGTGTATTAAATGATTATTAGGTAAACCCTAATTAAAATCAATGAACCCTAATTAATCTTTAGAGAAACCTTAATTTGAAAACCAAATTAGAGTATAAGATTATTTTGGAATTGTGATATATGATTTATGATATTTATTATAAATATTATTGTTAATTAGGAAAACCCTAATAAATGTTGGAAACCCTAATTAACTAGAAACCCTAATTCTAAAATTAGTAAACCTAATTTCTAATTTAGTAGCCCTAATTGCTAATTGAAAACCTTAATTGCTCAAGTGGCAAGGTTAATTATATTATAATACCCTAATGTTCATGTATAATTAGAAATTTAAATTATAATTAACAAAACCCTAATTTATAAAATTTTAGAAAACTAAAATTTTTTATTTTATTTTATTTTTATTTTGTGCAAACCCTAATTGCTAAATCCTACAAATGCTATGTACTAAACCTTAGGGTTAAACCCTAAGAGTTTGTCAATTTCCATTTTTGCCATAAAATATGTTGGACAAAAGACCATTATACCCTTTTGAGCATTAAATAAGCTAAGATATAGGTTTTGACATTTAGGTTGGGTTGTTAACCAACTCATACTAACCCTAACAACTCTTGATGACTCATATGGACAGCACACAGCCTCTAATCAGCAAATTCATGTATCATGGTTGCCTATGTAAAGATTTAAGGAGAGAGAAAGCTACTTTTGTTAGCCATTTTTATTCAATACTCAAACAATAACTTTTCTCTCTTGAACCAACGAATTTATCTAGCATTATTACTCCCAAAAACAGCCCCACGAAATTCATAATCAAAACAGCAACACAAAATCAGAAAATCAAACCAAGAAAGGTATAAACCCTACTTTAATTTCTGTCCAAATTTGTTGTTTGATTTTGTGTTTAAGTGTTTTAATATGTTGTTTATAGTTTCTAATGATGATCTGGGTTGCTAGATGTTAGATCCATAACATCTAGAGGCTCAGATTTGAAGATTTGTAAAATCTGGAAAAATGAGAAATATGGTCTGACAACAAAATGTCAGGTCCCATAGATCTAGTCCTGTTATGTGTTTTTGTCTTTTTAAGATTTGATCTGGCAGTATGCTGGAAGATCTTTGAACTGAAACTGGAATCAAAGTCAGATCTTAAGTTAGTAGAAATTTATTAGTGGTCAAACCAAGTTGACCGGCATTGACCACACGTTTCTGGGTAACCCAGAACGTGCCCAGAAAGTCTGACAGCTTGTTCATGCACTTGGATCTTCCTTCTGTTTATGTGTTAGACCTTGTTATTGTTGTAATATTGTTGTCTGGCGTCTAGTCTACATGAACATGCCTCTAGAATCATTATATCCTTCTCTTAATCAAAGAAATCAGTGGTCAAAGTAGTGAGGACGAAACTGCCGGATGAAGTTTCTGGGTAACCCAAAAACCTTCATAAGCAGTTTCGGACTACTACTTTGACCGGTCCATAATTGTTTTATGTGATGTTTTTAAAATGTTTTTATGTAATGAATCTGTAGACTTACATGTGATCTACATAATGAAGGCTTAATATCACTAAAACATTACAAGATCAACAAGTTGTGGAAGCCCAAAACGAGCCAGTCGAACTGTTCTCCATTTCTGGGTAACCCAGAAAATGAAAAACAACTCTGACAGCTTGTTCGTAGCTCTAGATCTACTTTGTTATGGGTTGTATGGCCATGTTAGTTGTTGGATCTTGTAGTCGTGCATTAGTACTACAATATCTGACTAATAAAATGCCCAGTAACATCAGGATCTGACCGGAAATCTTGGTCAAACTCGATACCTTGCAAACTGGCTATGAAGTTCTGGGTTTAGCCAAGAACACGAAGAACACATATAGCGACGGTTCTGTCGCTATAGGCAGTCTTCAGCGACACTTTTAATAAAATTAATTATTTTAATTCTAAAAATTATTTAAAAATAATATTTAATTTCCGAAAATTACAAAAATTATTTTAAAAATTATTTTTAAATTATAAAAATTAAATATTAATAATTTGAAATATTTTTATAAAATAGGTTGGTTTCCTATATCGGCCCTAGCCTGGTTTGCCTCCCACCAGAAGTTGGCCTCTCCTTTCATCAAATAGGTTGCAAAGGCAACCTTTTGACCCTCCTCCACATTTGTAATTACAAATGCTTTCTCAATTTCTTTCACCCAAGTTTGGGCTTCTATAGGGTCCGTAGTTCCCTTGAACTCCGGCGGACCTACACTTTTAAAGTCCTTAAAAGTAGTAGCTCGTACTACTCCAGGAATTACAGGTACATTAGCCTCCGTTCTATTAAATACAGTCGTTAAAAGATTAACGAACTCTTGCATTGGATTAACCGGACCACCTTCCGGTTGGTTAACATTAGCTTCTTGATTTCGGTGTCCCCTTCTTGGCGGCATTTCGCTGTTAAGAAAACAACATATCATTATTACTTTCCTTCTTGTGAGTTAGTTATTATTTGTGATAAAAATAATAACTCATACTCATTACTCAATATGTTCCATAAAAGAGGCTTATATTGATTAATAACTTGTAGTATAACACTACATTGTTTACATCATTCAGCCTTAGCTGATTATATTACTCAGTCTTAGCTGATTACATTACCATCCCGCAATTACTTTTCAAAAATTGGGATTTACAAAAGACTACCCTTGTTTATACAAAAGAGGGTTTTACGTCACTACTAGATACATAATATTTACATATCTACGTTACTCTAACTATTGTTAGATTACATCTGCCTTAAGGCATTCTCAAAATCTTTGCTGGCCAGACCGGCAATAACATCCCGACTGATGGTATGTCGTGTCTGTCCTGACTCTACCGGATACCCAGCCACTTGTTGCTGGAAATCCACATGAGAGCTCCTATGTATATAGGACATTCTTTCCAATCTCCTCTGTTTAGTCTTTAGCTCTTGCTTGAGCTCAAAGACTTCACATTTCAGCTCTCGGACCTTGTCCTTAGCTAAAACACGATCATCGTGTTCCTCCTCCCACATTCCCTCCATGCTAAGCTTGTCCTCACGGATAGCTTGGAGTTCCGCTTTCAACTCCTTTACCTCCTGGCAATAATGGACATTCCTATCCAATACCGTCATAAACAATGCTTTCATCGAATCCCCCGCAGATATCTCCTCGGCGGGTGGAACTTGGTCAAAGGACATTACGTCCACCTCCTCCTCTAGCATGCCATCGAAAATAGACATATAGTCTAAATTGTCCGAGTCTCCAGACTCTATTGCTACCACTTCTGGCTCTATCGCTACGGGATTTGGTAGTATCTCTACCCGATTAACCGAATCCTCGCTTACAACATGTATATTTCTATACATATCATTTTCTCCTGACATCTACAGTAAAACAATACAGTTTGATTAGTACATGTCAGTAACATAAATAAAAACATATACATACTATAATGCTTTTTATAAGGTTATCTTTCTTCTTTTACTTCTTTATTAAGGTTATGACTTAAGGTTCTAATTCCCTTTAAGTTTTATAACCTAGGCTTTGATACCAACTTGTAGCGCCCCCAAATCCGGGTATCTTACAACCCGACAGATGGTGCTATACTGTACAAACATTCATACATTCATTCAATTGAAAGTCTCAAAGAATGGACATAACTTATATATATTTAATTCAATATTTACATTTCCCAGGTTCTAAACCCGTTACAAAGGTTCTCTTGTCATAATATTCATTACATTACAACAATAGACCTATACTATTACATGACAGATTAATAATCTGCCTTAGCTTTTCCTTTATTCTTATTTGATCCTTCAGGACGTTCAGTCTTAGCTGCATTCATATGATTTAAGCAAGAGTGAGCATGACTAGCTCAGCAAGTATAACAATTTCAATAACAACATGCTTGATACATATGAATCATATATCTTCGATAACTGAACAATAGCTATGAAGTACTATTAATGATTCAAAATAGCAATTCATCTTTCCTTTCAAAATGTTTCACAATGAATAAATCCAGTAAAACATTTACTCCGGTCAAAGACCTTGAGTATTCATTCTTTCTTTGAAAAGGACAACCCGGACCAAAGTCCATAAGCCCGATATTACTTACGAGCACTTCTAGGTGATTAGCCTATTGTACTCTGTATTGATCAATACTACATCCATTAAACGTAAGTACGTTTAATCATTTGGCAACCTCATGTGCCTGTCGTTTTTACCGACAAAACATTTGTTTAACAATTCAGTCTTCTTTTGAAAACTGTCAGTAGTTGACAAAAGATATTAGCATTTGATAACAGATGAACAGATTATCAATAATCCACTCAATATGTTAAGTCTAGCCAAAGAAACTGGCTTTAACTTCATTATACTTCAATTCATGCGAAAGGATACATGAACATCATAAACTTGTTCAGATTGAACTGAAACAAGTGTTAGAATACTTGCCTTTAGCGTCTGCTACTGTGTATTTTACTTTACGTTCAAGTCTTTCAAGTCTCTACAATACATGATCACATAATGCCTTACATTAGGTCACATATAATCAAGTATGTATCTAAATATATCTTATCCTTCATTTCAATCTAATTATAGATTAGATTTCATTCTTATGCGTTTTGACTTATCGTCCGCTTTACACTCATTCGACTTGATTATATTAACCATTCTTCATTACTTTTAAGTCCTAACAATATCCCAACAATGTTACTTTAAGTTTGTTTAAGGTAGGTGTAGTTCAATCTCCTACCATCCCCTTCCTTTCCCTTCATTTTTATTCTTTTATATCAATGTTCTGTGCCTGGCGCCGCGGCGCGGACATTACACTTGTAACTCGCGCTGCGGCGCGAATTAGCAGTAGCCGAGTCCCAGATGTCGCGCTGCGGCGCGACCAAAAAGGCTGAGGGTTGGCGCCGCGGCGCCAACTCTGTGCACCAGAAAATTTTTCTAACTTTTAATTTTTTTGAACTTCCCGGACGCATAAATTCTTCGTTTTAAGTCCGAATTGGCTCGTTCAAAAGCCTACGGTTCACAAATTATGTAATCTACGCGCTCCTGCAAGAATTTTATCTATTTGACTTCGTTTGCTAAAAATTCACCTATTGGTTCATTTTTTAACGAAAACGATAAACGTTCGTGAACGTTAAACGCTCGTTTCTTCGTTTTAAGTCAGAATTCGTCCATTTTCGAGTCCACAACTCTTAAATGACAAACATGACTTGTCTCCATTGGAAAATACAATTTTTGAACTCAAACTCAAAATTTGACTTCCATTCCGGGAAATTTATGAATTCGACGATTATCGTCTAATCGTGCGATTTCCGACAATTCTTTGTTCTTAGAACTTGTTCAATACTACCTATGAATTCCATTCATCATGTGAACATCTCAACATATTTAATACAACAACTTATATTCATTGTTGGATTTTGACTTATTTCTTCATAAGCTTATAACTTTATAAACTACTTATGATCTCATCTTTCATGACTTATGATAATTAAAGTTTCTTAATCATCATATATGCTCTCAACATATAACTTTTCTTATGTATTCTTGATACATATGATCATACAAGTTCTTTTACTTTCATATTACTTCAACTAACAACCTCACATAGGTTTATCACTTATGCTAATTCAAATGACTTATTACCAACTTATGTGGCTTAAGTTCATTACTTACACATACTTCTTACTTTTTATCATTCATGTTCCTCAATCCAAACTTTTATTATCAACCTATCATGTTAGAGATAGAAGATAATTGGAGAAGAGGTCTTACTTTTGAAGTCTTTGATATGAAATCTTCTTCTTCTTCTTGGCTTATGGAAGTAACTTATTTGCAACTTAATTCTCCTAACACTTAAGCACTTTGAGAGAGAGTGATTGGATTATTTGAACAACTATTAAAAGACTTGCCAACCTTCACTATTTATAGAATTCCTAAGGTTAGGGCAATTTAGTCAATTTCATCATCCCACCTCCTTTTTGCACCTCCTTACTATTCATTAATTGGCTAGCTCTAATCTTATCCTTTGCTTGGCCACTACTCTTAATACTTGATCATTACATAACTTGGTCATTACTCATATAACTTGGTTACCACTTAACTTGGTCACCACTTTTCTTGGTCATTACACCTTAACCATATTAATATGGATTTCCTCATAGGGTCAATCCATTCATTAAATCCTAGCTTGGGCTTGAATCAACTTAATCTTTGGGCTTTGCTTTAATAAACTTTTATATGTTTAGTAATTCATAAGTTGGGCCTTAACCCTAAATTCACTTGGGCTTGTAACAACTATAAACAATCTTCCAAGTCCATTACTAAGTCATAATACAAATACATATAGTTTATGTATTACTCTCGTATTCTAATTCATATAGAATTTATATACGATAATGCATTCTTCTTTCAACTCATATAATACTTTGTATTATACTCGTTTCCATTCCTTGTACAATACTCACGTATCACACCATCATTCCTTAACGCAATAGTTCTTCATTTTTCCTTACGTTCTCGATTTAAGTCCGCAAGCGAAATATTACGTTTTCCATAACTAGATTATTATTACATAATCCGTCTTACTTTAATATTCTACCATTACGTATTTCTCGGAAATTCAAAAATAAATCCCAAACAAATACCGATGAATAGTGTTTTTCGGAAAATTTCTCGGAAAACTTTTATTTTCGTCTTGGAAATTCCAACACCTTAAATCCTTCACATAGTTCAAATACTACGATATTCCAATATCAATAGGTTACAAAACGACAACCATCTTGATATCCCACATAATATGATTTTTATTATTATTTAATTTAATAAAATCATCTTACATAAAAATCCGAATTTCTCGGTCGTTACATTCTTCCCCCCTTATAAAGATTCTGTCCTCAGAATCTCGTTTTTTTTTAATTAAATAAATGAGGAAAGTTTTTCTTCATCTTTTCTTCTAACTCCCACGTTGCTTCTTCAGCATCATGGTTTTTCCATAACACCTTCACTGATGGTATTACTTTGTTCCTCAGAACTTGTTCCTTTCTATCGATGATTTGAACCGGCGATTCTTCATATGTTAAATCCTTCTCGATATGAATCGGCTCATACTCGATTACGTGTTTATAGTCCGGCTTATACGGACGTAATACAGATACGTGAAACACGTTATGTATTCTTTCTAGGTCTGGAGGTAATGCTATCTTGTAAGCTACCTCTCCCACCCGGTTTAATATTTCAAAAGGTCCTATAAACCTTGGACTTAACTTTCCTTTCTTTCCAAAGCGTATCTTTCCTTTCCAGGGAGATACCTTCAGAAACACATACGAACCTACTTCGAACTCTCGATTCAATCGATGTGAGTCCGCATACTTCTTCTGTCTGTCTTGAGCCGTGACAAGACGCATCCGAATTAACCTTACTATATCCGCTGTTTGCTGCACCAATTCTGGTCCTAGCATCCTGCGTTCTCCCACCTCATCCCAACACAATGGTGTTCTGCATCTTCTTCCATACAGAGCTTCATAAGGCGGCATACCTATGCTTGCATGATAACTATTGTTATAAGCAAATTCTACCAGTGGTAGGTGATCATCCCAACTACCCTTGAAATCCATGACGCAAGACCTCAGCATGTCTTCTAACGTTTGAATTGTTCTCTCGCTCTGCCCATCAGTTTGTGGATGATAAGCCGTGCTTAACTTTAACTGTGTTCCCAACTGTTCTTGTAAACTTCTCCAGAAGTTCGATGTGAATCGTGGATCACGATCTGACACAATCGATATCGGTACTCCATGTCTGGAAATAACTTCCTTGACATAAAGTTTAGCTAACTGGTCTAAGTTATACTTGACCCTAATTGGTAAGAAGTGAGCCGATTTCGTCAATCGGTCGACTATTACCCAAATAGAATCGTACCCTTTTGACGTTGTTGGAAGTCCTACCACGAAATCCATCGAGATATGCTCCCATTTCCATTCTGGAATCTCCAATGACTGTAGCAAGCCACTGGGTCGTTGATATTCGGCTTTAACTTTTTGACAAGTCAAACATCTACTTACATACTCTGCTATTTCCCTTTTCATGTTTGACCACCAAAAACTCTGTCGAAGGTCTTGATACATCTTAGTGCTACCAGGATGTATCGAGTACCTTGAACTATGAGCTTCTTGTAACACTTGTTCCTTTAATTCCGTCTCATTCGGAATCCAAATTCTTCCTTCAAATCTTAATAATCCTTCATTATCAAGACTATACTTATCATCCCCTTTATCGGATAACCACTTCTTCATTTGGTTACACTCATCAGTCTTGAGTTGTACCTCCTTGACCCTCTCTACAATGGTAGATTGTCTCTCCGTTGCAAAAAGTATCTGCCCCGATTCACTCGGAATTTTCACTTCTATTTCCATCCTAGCCATCTCTGTTATTAACTCATTTTGAGTCGTTAACATAGACAACTTTTCCCGACCCTTCCTACTTAAGGCGTCGGCAACTACATTGGCTTTACCAGGGTGATACAGAATTTCACAGTCGTAATCCTTTATCAACTCCAGCCATCTTCTCTGTCTCATATTCAACTCCTTCTGAGTGAAGATATACTTTAGACTCTTATGGTCTATATATATCTCACATTTCTCCCCATAAAGATAATGCCTCCATATCTTTAGGGCAAATACTACCGCGGCCAGTTCCAGATCATGAGTAGGGTAAACTTTCTCATAATCCTTCAACTGCCGTGATGCATACGCAATGACTTTGCCATGCTGCATGAGCACACAACCAAGCCCTCTATGCGAAGCATCACTATATACTACAAAATTTCCTGTGTCATCTGGCAATGACAAAACAGGTGCTTTACTTAGTCTTTTCTTTAGTTCCTGAAAACTGTCTTCACATTTATCCGTCCATACGTATTTCACCGTCTTCCTTGTTAAATTAGTCAACGGGGTAGCTATCTTCGAAAAATCTTGGATAAATCTTCGATAGTAACCCGCTAACCCTAGGAAACTCCGCACCTCAGTTGGCGTTTTCGGTTGTTCCCAGTTCATCACTACTTCTACCTTTGCTGGATCCACTGAAATCCCTTCCTGATCAATGACATGACCTAAAAACTGTACTTTCTCCAGCTAAAATTCACACTTAGTGAATTTCGCATATAACTTCTCCTTTCTTAGTGTTTCCAACACTAATCTTAAGTGTTCAACATGATCTTCTGGCGTCTTTGAATAGACTAGAATATCATCAATAAACACAACCACAAACTTGTCCAAATAAGATTTGAACACTCTGTTCATCATGTCCATAAATGCAACTGGTGCATTTGTCAACCCAAATGACATCACCAGAAACTCGTAATGACCATAACGAGTTCTGAATGCCATCTTTGGTATATCCTCTTTCCTTACCTTCAACTGGTGATACCCCGTCCGTAAATCTATTTTAGAAAAATACTTTGCCCCTTTTAACTGATCAAAGAGATCATCAATCCTGGGCAATGGGTATTTATTATTTATCGTTAATTTGTTCAACTCTCGATAGTCGATACAAAGTCTTAACGATCCATCTTTCTTCTTGACAAACAACACTGGTGCACCCCACGGGGAAACACTTGGTTGAATGTACTTTCTATCCAACAGCTCCTGTAATTGAACCATTAGCTCTTTCATTTCCACCGGCGCCATACGGTACGGTGCCTTTGACACTGGTGCCGCTCCTGGCATAATGTCTATTACAAATTCGATCTCCCTATCAGGTGGTAAACCCGGTAACTCACTTGGAAATACATCCATGAATTTGTTTACTATAGGTATTTGTTCCATGGTTGTTCCCACTCGCTGGGTATCAACAACATGGCACAAATAACCCACACACCCCTTTCTTAAGAGTTTTCTAGTTTGTGTCATCGTAAGACAACACGATCTCCCCGGTGATTTATTACCGTAGAATACTACAAGAGGTTGCTTCAACGTTCTGATGCTCACACGTTTCTTTTGGCAATCTATAATTGCTCCATGGTTAATCAACCAATCCATTCCGAGGATTACATCAAATTCTCCCAGCCTTATCGGTATCAAATCTATCGATAACTTACATCCATGTATATCTACGCAACAACTCCTATGAATACTATCCACAAGAATTATCTCTTCATTTGCTACCTTAATGTTCACAGGTATAGGCAACTTTTCGGGAAATAATTCTAATCGTCTAGCAAAATCACATGCTATAAATGAACAAGTAGCACCCGAATCAAATAGCACATATGCATTAATGTTATTTATTGGGATAATACCTGCAACTACGTCTCCGGATGCCACCGCATCTTGGACTGTCATATTAAAAGTACGGGCCATTGGTCTACCCGGCTGAACTGGACCGCTAATAGCTAATTTTCCACTATTAGTGCCCTTATTTCCTTCCATACCCTTCTTCGGGTAATTCTTTGCTATGTGGTCAGTTGATCTACATACAAAACATCCGTGATTTTTCTTCGGATTTGGACAGTTAGGCGAAATGTGCCCGCTCTGTCCACAATTATAACATACGGCCTTTCCTTTGAGACAGACTCCCAAGTGAGTCTTCCCGCAGGTTTTACAGGCCTCCATCCTTCTTTTTGAATCGCCTTGTTTCACTCCGGTATTCCCAGAGTTAAAACCCTTTCTTTTCTGACCGTCGCCACTACCACTGGCTCCTTCGGTCTTAATTCCCCCATCAACTCTTCCTTTATTTTTCTTATCTTTGTGGTACTGGCTTAAAGCCTCATTCCCACCTTCGGCTATTATTGCCTTCTCTAATATGGTTCCAAAGGAAGTACTTTGGAACACAGAGATTCGGCTATAGAGCCAGGGTTTTAAGCCCTGCTCGAATCTTCTAGCCTTTCTTACTTCAGTGTCCACTAGATGTGGAGCAAATCGTGCCAGTTCATTAAACTTGGCGGCATACTGGGGAACTGTCATATCCCCTTGCTTCAATTCCAGAAACCTCATTTCCATTCTCCCTTGCATACTCGTGGGGAAATAATTCTCGAAGAAAATCTCCTTAAACCTCTCCCACGTTAGGTTTCCTATATCGGCCCTAGCCTGGTTTGCCTCCCACCAGAAGTTGGCCTCTCCTTTCATCAAATAGGTTGCAAAGGCAACCTTTTGACCCTCCTCCACATTTGTAATTACAAATGCTTTCTCAATTTCTTTCACCCAAGTTTGGGCTTCTATAGGGTCCGTAGTTCCCTTGAACTCCGGCGGACCTACACTTTTAAAGTCCTTAAAAGTAGTAGCTCGTACTACTCCAGGAATTACAGGTACATTAGCCTCCGTTCTATTAAATACAGTCGTTAAAAGATTAACGAACTCTTGCATTGGATTAACCGGACCACCTTCCGGTTGGTTAACATTAGCTTCTTGATTTCGGTGTCCCCTTCTTGGCGGCATTTCGCTGTTAAGAAAACAACATATCATTATTACTTTCCTTCTTGTGAGTTAGTTATTATTTGTGATAAAAATAATAACTCATACTCATTACTCAATATGTTCCATAAAAGAGGCTTATATTGATTAATAACTTGTAGTATAACACTACATTGTTTACATCATTCAGCCTTAGCTGATTATATTACTCAGTCTTAGCTGATTACATTACCATCCCGCAATTACTTTTCAAAAATTGGGATTTACAAAAGACTACCCTTGTTTATACAAAAGAGGGTTTTACGTCACTACTAGATACATAATATTTACATATCTACGTTACTCTAACTATTGTTAGATTACATCTGCCTTAAGGCATTCTCAAAATCTTTGCTGGCCAGACCGGCAATAACATCCCGACTGATGGTATGTCGTGTCTGTCCTGACTCTACCGGATACCCAGCCACTTGTTGCTGGAAATCCACATGAGAGCTCCTATGTATATAGGACATTCTTTCCAATCTCCTCTGTTTAGTCTTTAGCTCTTGCTTGAGCTCAAAGACTTCACATTTCAGCTCTCGGACCTTGTCCTTAGCTAAAACACGATCATCGTGTTCCTCCTCCCACATTCCCTCCATGCTAAGCTTGTCCTCACGGATAGCTTGGAGTTCCGCTTTCAACTCCTTTACCTCCTGGCAATAATGGACATTCCTATCCAATACCGTCATAAACAATGCTTTCATCGAATCCCCCGCAGATATCTCCTCGGCGGGTGGAACTTGGTCAAAGGACATTACGTCCACCTCCTCCTCTAGCATGCCATCGAAAATAGACATATAGTCTAAATTGTCCGAGTCTCCAGACTCTATTGCTACCACTTCTGGCTCTATCGCTACGGGATTTGGTAGTATCTCTACCCGATTAACCGAATCCTCGCTTACAACATGTATATTTCTATACATATCATTTTCTCCTGACATCTACAGTAAAACAATACAGTTTGATTAGTACATGTCAGTAACATAAATAAAAACATATACATACTATAATGCTTTTTATAAGGTTATCTTTCTTCTTTTACTTCTTTATTAAGGTTATGACTTAAGGTTCTAATTCCCTTTAAGTTTTATAACCTAGGCTTTGATACCAACTTGTAGCGCCCCCAAATCCGGGTATCTTACAACCCGACAGATGGTGCTATACTGTACAAACATTCATACATTCATTCAATTGAAAGTCTCAAAGAATGGACATAACTTATATATATTTAATTCAATATTTACATTTCCCAGGTTCTAAACCCGTTACAAAGGTTCTCTTGTCATAATATTCATTACATTACAACAATAGACCTATACTATTACATGACAGATTAATAATCTGCCTTAGCTTTTCCTTTATTCTTATTTGATCCTTCAGGACGTTCAGTCTTAGCTGCATTCATATGATTTAAGCAAGAGTGAGCATGACTAGCTCAGCAAGTATAACAATTTCAATAACAACATGCTTGATACATATGAATCATATATCTTCGATAACTGAACAATAGCTATGAAGTACTATTAATGATTCAAAATAGCAATTCATCTTTCCTTTCAAAATGTTTCACAATGAATAAATCCAGTAAAACATTTACTCCGGTCAAAGACCTTGAGTATTCATTCTTTCTTTGAAAAGGACAACCCGGACCAAAGTCCATAAGCCCGATATTACTTACGAGCACTTCTAGGTGATTAGCCTATTGTACTCTGTATTGATCAATACTACATCCATTAAACGTAAGTACGTTTAATCATTTGGCAACCTCATGTGCCTGTCGTTTTTACCGACAAAACATTTGTTTAACAATTCAGTCTTCTTTTGAAAACTGTCAGTAGTTGACAAAAGATATTAGCATTTGATAACAGATGAACAGATTATCAATAATCCACTCAATATGTTAAGTCTAGCCAAAGAAACTGGCTTTAACTTCATTATACTTCAATTCATGCGAAAGGATACATGAACATCATAAACTTGTTCAGATTGAACTGAAACAAGTGTTAGAATACTTGCCTTTAGCGTCTGCTACTGTGTATTTTACTTTACGTTCAAGTCTTTCAAGTCTCTACAATACATGATCACATAATGCCTTACATTAGGTCACATATAATCAAGTATGTATCTAAATATATCTTATCCTTCATTTCAATCTAATTATAGATTAGATTTCATTCTTATGCGTTTTGACTTATCGTCCGCTTTACACTCATTCGACTTGATTATATTAACCATTCTTCATTACTTTTAAGTCCTAACAATATCCCAACAATGTTACTTTAAGTTTGTTTAAGGTAGGTGTAGTTCAATCTCCTACCATCCCCTTCCTTTCCCTTCATTTTTATTCTTTTATATCAATGTTCTGTGCCTGGCGCCGCGGCGCGGACATTACACTTGTAACTCGCGCTGCGGCGCGAATTAGCAGTAGCCGAGTCCCAGATGTCGCGCTGCGGCGCGACCAAAAAGGCTGAGGGTTGGCGCCGCGGCGCCAACTCTGTGCACCAGAAAATTTTTCTAACTTTTAATTTTTTTGAACTTCCCGGACGCATAAATTCTTCGTTTTAAGTCCGAATTGGCTCGTTCAAAAGCCTACGGTTCACAAATTATGTAATCTACGCGCTCCTGCAAGAATTTTATCTATTTGACTTCGTTTGCTAAAAATTCACCTATTGGTTCATTTTTTAACGAAAACGATAAACGTTCGTGAACGTTAAACGCTCGTTTCTTCGTTTTAAGTCAGAATTCGTCCATTTTCGAGTCCACAACTCTTAAATGACAAACATGACTTGTCTCCATTGGAAAATACAATTTTTGAACTCAAACTCAAAATTTGACTTCCATTCCGGGAAATTTATGAATTCGACGATTATCGTCTAATCGTGCGATTTCCGACAATTCTTTGTTCTTAGAACTTGTTCAATACTACCTATGAATTCCATTCATCATGTGAACATCTCAACATATTTAATACAACAACTTATATTCATTGTTGGATTTTGACTTATTTCTTCATAAGCTTATAACTTTATAAACTACTTATGATCTCATCTTTCATGACTTATGATAATTAAAGTTTCTTAATCATCATATATGCTCTCAACATATATCTTTTCTTATGTATTCTTGATACATATGATCATACAAGTTCTTTTACTTTCATATTACTTCAACTAACAACCTCACATAGGTTTATCACTTATGCTAATTCAAATGACTTATTACCAACTTATGTGGCTTAAGTTCATTACTTACACATACTTCTTACTTTTTATCATTCATGTTCCTCAATCCAAACTTTTATTATCAACCTATCATGTTAGAGATAGAAGATAATTGGAGAAGAGGTCTTACTTTTGAAGTCTTTGATATGAAATCTTCTTCTTCTTCTTGGCTTATGGAAGTAACTTATTTGCAACTTAATTCTCCTAACACTTAAGCACTTTGAGAGAGAGTGATTGGATTATTTGAACAACTATTAAAAGACTTGCCAACCTTCACTATTTATAGAATTCCTAAGGTTAGGGCAATTTAGTCAATTTCATCATCCCACCTCCTTTTTGCACCTCCTTACTATTCATTAATTGGCTAGCTCTAATCTTATCCTTTGCTTGGCCACTACTCTTAATACTTGATCATTACATAACTTGGTCATTACTCATATAACTTGGTTACCACTTAACTTGGTCACCACTTTTCTTGGTCATTACACCTTAACCATATTAATATGGATTTCCTCATAGGGTCAATCCATTCATTAAATCCTAGCTTGGGCTTGAATCAACTTAATCTTTGGGCTTTGCTTTAATAAACTTTTATATGTTTAGTAATTCATAAGTTGGGCCTTAACCCTAAATTCACTTGGGCTTGTAACAACTATAAACAATCTTCCAAGTCCATTACTAAGTCATAATACAAATACATATAGTTTATGTATTACTCTCGTATTCTAATTCATATAGAATTTATATACGATAATGCATTCTTCTTTCAACTCATATAATACTTTGTATTATACTCGTTTCCATTCCTTGTACAATACTCACGTATCACACCATCATTCCTTAACGCAATAGTTCTTCATTTTTCCTTACGTTCTCGATTTAAGTCCGCAAGCGAAATATTACGTTTTCCATAACTAGATTATTATTACATAATCCGTCTTACTTTAATATTCTACCATTACGTATTTCTCGGAAATTCAAAAATAAATCCCAAACAAATACCGATGAATAGTGTTTTTCGGAAAATTTCTCGGAAAACTTTTATTTTCGTCTTGGAAATTCCAACACCTTAAATCCTTCACATAGTTCAAATACTACGATATTCCAATATCAATAGGTTACAAAACGACAACCATCTTGATATCCCACATAATATGATTTTTATTATTATTTAATTTAATAAAATCATCTTACATAAAAATCCGAATTTCTCGGTCGTTACATTTGTGATGTGATAACTGTGAAATGTATGTGATAATGTGATTAGGTTATGTGCTGACTGCGAAATACAGTACTATGTGTTAAGGTATATTGTTCTAATCGAATAAATGATTTGATTAATGATAGGTCGTGATAGAAAAGATAAATCTAAGTTGCGTAATTATAAGCAGCGCATCAGGCAAGTATCCTACCTTTGCATTTTCTTTATGCAATGGACAAGTGTAAGAATGTTTCAAAATTATACTATTACTGTACAGATTGTTAAACCTATATTATATACACCCATTGATTATCAACATGTTTGTATATGATAATTCAGATATATATTATGTTCGTTAATTGCTATAAATGATTATACAAGTGTCCCCACTTGGATAATCATTGTATTTAATCACATGTTGATACACCTTTGATTGATATATATATATATATATATATATATATATATATATATATATATATGTTGAATTATATAAGACCTTTGTTATGAAAACCCGACAGGTATGAACATCCCGATAATGGGAAAATTTTAATGCGCTACGGTGGACAAAGGATGAACGATAATATCGTTCTAGCAATGTAGTATTGATCAATACAGGGCCCATGGACTGTACACCCTCAGGCCCGTAAGCAATGGCCGGTTTACAGATGAATTTCTGTTTAAACCCTTTCAAAAATGAAAACAATGTTCATAGTATGTCACAGAAACCCCATGTATAGTCAATACACAGTTTCAAAAATTTGAACGAGGGTTGTTATGTTATTATTATTGGTACAAATTACTTCACAACTATTGACTGGTTGTAGAAGAATATTATAAAGAAAACATTTAAATTCTTTCAACTTATATATATATAAATACTTGTTGGGCACTCAAATGCTCATCCTTGCTTAAATTTAAATGTTTTCAACTAAGTGTGAACGACCCGAAGTATCCGCCAAGATCAAGGGGAAGGGGAAAGTTGATGAATGACTTTTTATGCTATCTTCTATAATAGTTTAACTTTATTAGGATATGGATGATAAATATTATTATTATCATGTAATGAATGTTAAAGGTTTCGTACTTGGGATTTGGGAAACTCTGATAATATGTAACTTAAATTTAATAAATCTATATTATTGTTATTATTATTGTATTATTCCTCTCATAGAAATGGTATCGTGAAGTACCAAATTCAGGTTTCAAGTATCCGAATTTGGGGACTTTATATTTGGTATCAGAGCTATAAGGTTAGAAACATTAGGTGGGTTAGACCTTATGCTATAACCTTAGAACAGAGGGAAACGTTGAAAATATAAATAACTCATATAGAGTTTAAAAAAAGAGATGAATTGAATAAATTCATCGTCAAACAAAATAAAAGATAATTTATAAAACCTTTATGTGTTGTTTGTATTTATTATTTGTTAATCAAGATATTTTGTGTATAGCTGTTAGATAGAAAGAATTAGGATACCCTTAAGTCGTAAAGAATAAGTCAACGTCCATGACTAAACCAATATCAAAGCTAATAGCTGTAATAGAGGCTCACATTGAAAGCTACCTCAAAGAGGTGGTTATTTTGGAAAGTATAGTACTGGATCAAGAAACGCTAAGTATAACTGATAGGTAAAGTATATTTAAAGGATATGTGGTTAATGTTGAGTTCTTAAACTCGTATATTTATGGTGAGTTCTTAAACTCGTATGTTTGTGATGAGTTCTTAAACTCATAATGTGTTATAAGTTGTGACAAATTAGGTATAGTTGTGTGTGAATGGATATTGAGGATAATGGAAATAGATAGGTTACCAAGAAATTGATCGTTAGTGAATGTGTAATGAATAGGTAGTATTAGTACTAGTTGAATATGTATGATTTTAGGTGGTATATATGATAGGTATGTTGGTGTAATGTAATATTTTGTATAAGTTATGGCAGCAATTCCCGACTTTCAAGTCACAAAGGGATAGCGAATGTTTAGAGCACAATGTGCTAAGGCATGTCAAGTGTTATGAATATGAGTCTATGTTGGATTAATGGGATAAGTTGGTATAAAGATAGTAGATATTTATTTGGTCGCTAGTTATTATAATAGACCGAGTTTTCAAAATCTAATATTTTGAGTACATGATTATTTGAATAGAAAGTTTTGCGTTATATGTTAAGCGTTTACGATAAGGCTTAGAATGTAAGAATAATTTATGAAAATGCCGTCAAAACGAAAACGAAACCAAAGGAAGAAAAACCTGTCAACAAAGCTGGAAGACAACCAGACCCGACACAGAATTTTGCGAATGCGGACGATCAAGCTATGCAGAACGAAATACCAGTCGCGGGAAATCAACTAGACAATCGATCGTCAAACTTCAAAGACTTCAAGACAACCGGATCGCCAGGATGTAGAAGATCAACCGACCCTGTTAAAGCGTATGTGATAGCTAGGATAACGGTGGGACAAAAGATAACTTTTGTCACCTATATGATAAAAGAAGATAATTTCAATAAATAAGCCAGGAATGTGATTAAAAGAAAAGTTTGTGTGTGGAAAGTAAGGACAGAAGGGATATATATCTTTCCAAAATGTCCCAATCCAAGAATGTATAGTGAATGTGTTGTGTGCGAATCAATGAAGCATAAGGTGAAAGACTGTCTAAGAAAGGAAATGGAGACAAGGAATGCGAATACGGAACAAGGCAGCAGGACATTTGCGACAACGGGACCAACTTCAACAAACAAAAAAAAACAAAATCAACCGCAAGCGTCTTCAGCGGGACTGTTCAGGATTCGGTAGCAGTCGGGGATGCAACTCCAGGTATTAATCTAAACCAATTTTTATTTTCTTATTATATTTTTATATATAGTAAATTATTTTTATAAATTATTTTGAAGGAGGAAATAATTTGAGTTCTCTTAGAAATCAAATTTCTGTTTAAGGAGATAGATAAACGTTATGCTGAATAGTTAAAGATCGATTCGATCAATTATGATCGAGATCTAATTATAATGATTGTGTATGTTATGTACCCTGGTATGTATAGATTTTAAAAGGTGATTCCGGGGACGGAATCTTTATAAGGGAGAGTGAATGTGACAACCCGATATTTTCTATATAAATAAATCATAAATTTTGAGTATAATTTTTTTTTTTTAAGGATGAGGATTTGTACAAGATAATGTGTATATGTATTTATGTGGTAAATAAAAATATATTTATTACGTGGATATTTACAAATAATTTTATTTTAGAATTTATGATCATTATAAAGTATATTTTCTTCAATAATTAATTTTATTGTAGAAATATTTTTATTTTTTTTATTGTTCAAAGTAAATATGATATTATATTATTTAAATAATAAAAGGATTGGTTATTGTAGTTATTATAATTTATTTATATGAATGATATGTGTCAAGGTAATGTGCAATATATTTTTATATGTGATAAATAAAATTTATTTATTACATTAAGTATTGCAAATAAATTTATTTTTAGAATTATTGATTATTATCAATTATAAATTTTATACTAATTAATTCCTTATTGGAAATGCTTTTATTAATTATTTTCTATGAAAATATAATTTTATATTATTTAAATAAGATATGAAATGATTTTAGAATAATTATAATGATTATTTCATTATATGATTTTGTTCAGGATATTAATTTAATTATTTTAACTTAATTTAAAAGGTTAATTATGGCAAATAAAATCAGTTATAGAATCCAAACCCTAATTCTGGGTATTGATCAAGGAATGAAAATAATAATATTATATTATTATTTGTCAGTGTTATAGATATGTAAAGTTATGTGTGTAATATTAATGTGTATAACAGTTTTATTACATTACGACCAAACCCTAATAATATTTCTATAAACCCTAATTCTGGTCTTGGAATAAGGAATGATAATAATATAATATTATTTGATTTTTTTGTGCTATTAATATGTACTGTATATGTGAACCGATAATGGTTGGTCAATTATGGCGTTATATGACGCACGCTAGTTTTATTGTGTTAAACCCTAATTTGAGATCCAAATTAGAGTACATGATTGTTTTCCAAATTGTGGTATATGGTTTATGTTGTGTATTAAATGATTATTAGGTAAACCCTAATTAAAATCTATGAACCCTAATAATCTTTAGAAAAAACCTAATTTGAAACCCAAATTAGAGTATAAGATTATTTTGGAATTCTGATATATGATTTATGATATTTATTATAAATATTATTGTTAATTAGGAAAACCCTAATAAATGTTGGAAACCCTAATTAACTAGAAACCCTAATTCTAAAATTAGTAAACCTAATTTCTAATTTAGTAGCCCTAATTGCTAATTGAAAACCTTAATTGCTTAAGTGGCAAGGTTAATTATATTATAATACCCTAATGTTCATGTATAATTAGAAATTTAAATTATAATTAACAAAACCCTAATTTATAAAATTTTAGAAAACTAAAATTTTTTATTTTATTTTATTTTTATTTTGTGCAAACCCTAATTGCTAAATCCTACAAATGATATGTACTAAACCTTAGGGTTAAACCCTAAGGGTTTGCCAATTTCCATTTTTGCCATTAAATGTGTTGGACAAAAGACCATTATACCCTTTTGAGCATTAAATAAGCTAAGATATAGGTTTTGACATTTAGGTTGAGTTGTTAAACAACTCTTACTAACCCTAACAACTCTTGATGACTCATATGGACAGCACACAGCCTCTAATCAGCAAATTCATGTATCATGGTTGCCTATATAAAGATTTAAGGAGAGAGAAAGCTACTTTTGTTAGCCATTTTTATTCAATACTCAAACAATAACTTTTCTCTCTTGAACCAACGAATTTATCTAGCATTATTACTCCCAAACACAGCCCCACGAAACTCATAATCAAAACAACAACACAAAATCAGAAAATCAAACCAAGAAAAGTATAAACCCTACTTTAATTTCTGTCCAAATTTGTTGTTTGATTTTGTGTTTAAGTGTTTTAATATGTTGTTTATAGTGTCTAATGATGATCTGGGTTGCTAGATGTTAGATCCATAACATCTAGAGGCTCGGATTTGAAGATTTGTAAAATTTGGAAAAATGAGAAATATGGTCTGACAACCAAATGTCAGGTCCCATAGATCTCGTCCTGTTATGTGTTTTTGTCATTTTAAGCTTTGATCTGGTAGTATGCTGGAAGATCTTTGATCTGAAACTGGAATCAAAGTCAAATCTTAAGTCAGTAGAAAGTTATTAGTGGTCAAACCAAGTTGACCGGCATTGACCACACGTTTCTGGGTAACCCAGAACGTGCCCAGAAAGTCTGACAGCTTGTTCATGCACTTGGATCTTGCTTATGTTTATGTGTTAGACCTTGTTATTGTTGTAATATTGTTGTCTGGCGTCTAGTCTACATGAACATGCCTCTAGTGGTCAAAGATATCAAAGAAATCAGTGGTCAAGTAGTGAGGACGAAACTGCCGGATGAAGTTTCTGGGTAACCCAGAAACCTTCATAAGCAGTTTCGAACTACTACTTTGACCGGTCCATAATTTTTTTATGTGATGTTGTTAAAATGTTTTTATGTAATGAATCTGTAGACTTACATGTGGTCTACATAATGAAGGCTTAATATCACTAAAACATTACAAGATCAACAAGTTGTGGAAGCCCAAAACGAGCCAGTCGAACTGTTCTCCATTTCTGGGTAACCCAGAAAATGAAGAACAGCTCTGACAGCTTGTTCGTGGCTCTAGATCTACTTTGTTATGGGTTGTATGGCCATGTTAGTTGTTGGATCTTATAGTCGTGCATTAGTACTACAATATCTGACTAATAAAATGCTCAGTAACATCAGGATCTGACCGAAAATCTTGGTCAAACTCGATACCTTGCAAACTGGCTATGAAGTTCTGGGTTTAGCCAAGAACACGAAGAACACATATAGCGACGGTTCTGTCGCTATAGGCAGTCTTTAGCGATACTTTTAATAAAATTAATTATTTTAATTCTGAAAATTATTTAAAAATAGTATTTAATTTCCGAAAATTATAAAAATTATTTTAAAAATTATTTTTAAATTATAAAAATTAAATATTAATAATTTGAAATATTTTCATAAATATTAGTATTTATTTAAATATTATATATAATTTATTTATTTATTAAATGCATTAAATAAATTAATTAAAAAATGATTTTATTATATTAAAAATCATTTTAAATGATAATAAGGTATTTAATAATATTTTAAGTTATAAAATATAACTTTTAATATTTAAAGGTAAATTTTATTAATTAATTAATATTAAAGATATTAAATATATTTAATAAATATATTAAATAATTTAGTTTAAAAATGATTTTAATATTATAATAATCATTTTAAATGAAAATAAAGTGTTTAAAAATATTTTAAGTTATAAAATATAACTTTTAGTATTTAAAAGATAATTTCATTAATAATTTAATATTAATGATTATTAATTTATGATTAATGATATTAAATTTATTTAATAATTATATTAAATAAATAGTTTAAAATGGTTTTATTACTTTAAAAAGGATATAAATGAATTAAAAATATTTTAAGTTATAATTAATAACTTTTAATATTTGGATAAATAGTTCATTAATATTTAAATATTAATGGTAATTATTTAAGAATGATTTTGAATGTTTTAAAAATCATTTAAGGGTAATATAAGTACTTTAAAAATATTTTGGGTTATTATACATAACTTTAATATTTTGGCAATGGTTTTATTAATAATTTAATATTGATTAAATGTTAATGATAATAGGATTGTTTGATATTTAATCATTTAACAATGATTCTAATATTTCAAAAATTGTGATAAATGATAATAATTATTTAAAAAATTATTGTAAGTCATTTAAAAATGATATGACTGTTACTTAAATAGTCTAAATAGATATTAAGGTGCAGGATAGAGTCTTAGACTCGATAATTATCCGATAAAGCTGTCGGTAAACCGACATGTTTTAGAAATTGATCTGGATTTACATAATGTGTCTGTATATGTATTTGTTTGTGATGTGATAACTGTGAAATGTATGTGACAATGTGATTAGGTTATGTGCTGACTGCGAAATACAGTACTATGTGTTAAGGTATATTGTTCTAATCGATTAAATGATTTGATTAATGATAGGTCGTGATACAAAAGATAAATCTAAGTTGCGTAATTGTAAGCAGCGCATCAGGCAAATATCCTACCTTTGCATTTTCTTTATGCAATGGACAAGTGTAATAATATTTCAAAATTATACTATTACTGTACAGATTGTTAAACCTATATTATATACACCTATTGATTATCAACATGTTAGTATATGATAATTCAGATATATATTATGTTCGTTAATTGCTATAAATGATTATACAAGTGTCCCCACTTGGATAATCATTGTATTTAATCACATGTTGATACACCTTTGATATATATATATATATATATATGTTAAATTATATAAGACCTTTGTTATGAAAACCTGATAGGTATGAACATCTCGATAATGGGAAAATTTTTATGCGCTACGGCGGACAAAGGATGAACGATAATATCGTTCTAGCAATGTAGTATTGATCAATACAGGGCCCATGGACTGTACACCCTCATGGCCCGTAAGCAATGGCCGGTTTACAGATGAATTTCTGTTTAAACCCTTTCGAAAATGAAAATAATGTGCATAGTATGTCACAGAAACCCCATGTATAGTCAATACACAGTTTCAAAAATTTGAACGAGGGTTGTTGTGTTATTATTATTGGTACAAATTACTTCACAACTATTGACTGGTTGTAGAAGAATATTATAAAGAAAACATTTAAATTCTTTCAACTTATATATATAAATACTTGTTGGGCACTCAAATGCTCATCCTTGCTTAAATTTAAATGTTTTCAGCTAAGTGTGAACGACCCGAAGTATCCGCCAAGATCAAGGGGAAGGGGAAAGTTGATGAATGACTTTTTATGCTATCTTCTATAATAGTTTAACTTTATTAGGGTATGGATGATAAATATTATTATTATCATGTAATGAATGTTAAAGGTTTCGTACTTGGGATTTGGGAAACTCTGATAATATGTAACTTAAATTGATAAATCTATATTATTGTTATTAATATTTGGGGACTTTACAAACCCAATGAATGAATAAAGTATTAACGTAAAATCTATTTTAATAGATTGATTGAATGAAGATTAATAAATAAAATTTTGAGGACGAAATTCTTAGAAGAATGAGTGAATGTAATATCCCGAGTGTTTATGATAACGATCCTTAGAGAAAGAAATGAATGGGTTAAAGAATATATAATACTCAAAATATAATTGAGTTTAAGTGAAACTTATGAAATAAAACCTAGAATTTGTTGAAGTAATGAATGTAGTAGGAAATATAAAACCTATATTAAGGTAATGTGTTGAAGATATTCAACGATAAATTTTGAAAAGAGATTTGATGAAAACCGAGTAAGGGAGATTTCTTTGATTCCTAGGACGGAATCCTTATAAGGAAGGAAGGATGTGACAACCCGAATTTTCATAATGTATTAAAATAAGAATTTAATAATTAAGATTATTATTATGAGGTGTATATATTTTGAATTATGTGATTTGGTGTGAAGAGAATTATATATTCATATGTTAGAGAATGTGAGATTTAATAGTTAATTAAACTATTAAAGAAATTAAATAATATTAGTTAATTGAATTAAGTTGAAATTATGTTATGAGATAATATAATTTTAATTGTTATGCCTTGTGGGCAATGGAAATTATTATGAGTTAAGTTTCATAAATAGTGTGAATAATTCACTTAATTCAAATAGTGAATTAATACAAGTATAATTGATTTAATAAAGTGAGAAGGTAATATATTACATGAAAATATAAATGTTAGTATAATGCACGTAAAATATTTATTAAGTACATTAAATATTTTAGTTGGAAACTTTATGGAATAAAATGAATATTTATGGTATTAAATAAATATTTGATAAAAATTGTTATGGGATAGTTTATTTAAGTGTGATAAAATAGATGCGATTTATACATATTTTATTATGTGAGTATAATGGTGATATTCTAATTTAATTAAATAATTAAATTAGAGGAGTGAGAATTTGTTAAATAATATTATGATTATAATGGTTGAATAGAAATTATAATTTTACTGATAAGGTTAATTTTATTTCTTAAGAAATTAAAGATACATAATCTAGTTTATATTTCTAGTTTATGTGTTCTTACGTTTCTTTTAAAATTGGGGTTTTGGTTAATGAATTTGTGGGTTATGATGTTATATATGTTATTAGATTTTATAATTTTATAATGGTCATCTAAAAATAATTTTTCAGAAATCAAATTCATGTATTTATGCTAAAGAAGGGGAATTTGGGTTTTGATGGTAATGTGTGTTTTGGTGTACTTTGAGATTAAAATTGATGATGAATTCGTGATTGAAACTTTAAATTGATGGATGATTGTTGTTCTCCTCTATAAAACAAAAACAACGCAACTTAAACGGATCAAATTGGTTAAGAAACGAATTCATGATGAATGAATACACTTAGCATATTAAAAATATGAAAAGTTAGTATAATCCAATTAGAATTAGTATAAAGTAAGTCCCACATCGACTAAATTGAGAACTTTATCCCTTTTTAAACCTATAAATAGAAGGGCTTGGCCCTTTGTTACATTCACTAACAATAAGGCCTACAATTTTGGGAAAGGCTTTGTTGTTGGAGGATTTTTTATAAAGATCTCCTTAGTTAAATCTTGGTCGAGTACGTATTCAGTTTGTGAAATTCATATTTTTGGGTATGTTTCTTATTTAATTTTTGATAATGTTATTATTTTAAATATTTTATTTAGTTTGTTAGTTAAAGTTTGAATTTTGGAAGTTTGGTTAGTTTTGTTAGTAAACTAGTTAGTTTACTATGTTTATTTTGGTTTGGAATTGATTATGTAAATGAGTTCTAATGATTGTAATTAGAGATATGGAGCCGAGACCATAGATGAGTCTGATTATGTTAAATAAGACTTTTGACGCCCCCAAAATAGGTATACAACACCCGTTCTGAGTCGCCAAAATATATGGTACAGTAATAACTACAACTTTATTAATACAATTGTCGTGCAAAATACGACAACACATAAACTGTGAGTTTAAATACAAATATTGTCAGCTAGACAATATCCACACTCAAATAAGTCTTCATTACAATTATTGATACATTATTTTATAAAAATAGTGAGGACTACTAAAACAACTCTCTAGAACCATCATTCCACACCCCGACTAGAACTCGCTACATTCTCGTCTCTTGAGAAGAAAAATGGAACAAAAAGGAAAAGGATGAGCTTAACTAGCCCAGTAAAGAATATTATGACTAAGATAATATAGAACAAATTATCTTTAGTCTTCAACAGGGAAAAATATTATAAAATACAATAGACAACAAGTTTCAGATCAATATTTGCAATAGAAATAATAATTCATAGATGAGTTACGTAGAGAATAAAATCTACTATAATCTATGAATTTAAAAGTCCATCATTAATATTTTATCCATGTAACATCAATCAATATTCATCTTGAATCAAATATTCATCTTTACACTATAGGCCAAAGATATTAATCAGTTGGTCATGTTCATATCAACACATGTTCATCTTTGCACTACAAGCCAAAGATATCCATAAGAAAATCATTAATCTTTACACTACAGGCCAAAGATATTCAGTAATATCATCATTTAGGACTAAGAATGATGAAAAATATTTTAAAAAAATCGAATCCAGTGAAACAAAAGAACAAATATTAAGAATTCGTACTTTAAATCATCCGAGTTCAAAAATACTTCATAAATAATCATAGTAAAGTAAAATTCAAGAATGATCAAAACATTGATACAATCAAAGCTAGTATACATAATAGATATCTTGGAAAAAAATCAAAAATTTAATTTTTCTGTGAATAGTGACGTATTCGTGAATAGTGTCGTATACGTGAATAGTGTCGTACACGTGAATAGTAACCCCGACACTGAAAGACAAGAATTTCACAAGAAAAATCTTTCCAATATTCCATCATAATGATATTGAAGGAAATAATATCATTTATAAAAAAAATAATATCAAATATAACGCTGAAGGAACTTGCACCGTATAGCAACACTCAAACTATCAAAATATTCACAAGAATACGCTCGATACTATAGAGAGAGAAAACTTCAGTTTCTGGTGTGATTTTCAATTCTAACCTAAGCACCCTATTTATAGGAAAATACTTAGAACACCAAAGCAGAAAATTTAATAAATTAATAATATTTTCAAAACTTATTCCTACGCACACCTTACCAGCTGATTTCAACCATTTAACAGATGCCCACAAATTAAAAAAAATGTTTTTCTCTTAAAAAATATTTAAAACTTCAAAAATCAATTATTTCGGAACTTCAATACCTCATAATAAATAGCCCTTTTATCAGAAAAATTCACATCTTATGTCCATTTCATAGAAAATTTAATCATCTATAACTTTGCAGATGAATTTTTTTCCAAATTCCAAGCCGAAATCAAATTTTACAGGCTATAATCAAATTTTAGTCAAGAAATGGGATCCACGAACATGAAAAACATGTTTTAAATATTTTTAGTAACAAAAATATTCATCCTCCTCATATACTCATATATCCTACATTTATTGTAAAAATATCACCATTATTATATTATTAAAATATAATAATATATTTAAATAAATTATTTATCAGGAAAGAAAAATATCAATTTTTCAACAATTGTCACTTTAAAATTTTCTCCATCTATATCCACATAAAATGAATATTTTTCTTATCATATAAATCAATAATTAATTATTCACAAATAATATTACAGAATCACAATACTGTCAATCAGGCCGTTCCCAGGAAAGAGGGGACTTTCCAATAAGGATTTCTCCTTACTGTCGTGCAATTAGGTGATCAAACCTCTCTTTAGACAGAAATTTCTAGACATTGCCAATAATTTTATCTAATAATATTATTCAAATAATATGAATCATTAATTCGATAAAGGAAAATACTGTGTAATGACAATTATTAAAACAACAATAATATAAAATATCAACGTAGCAATTATTGAATCAATAATATAAAATATTGAATAGTAATTACTGCAATAATTATTGAGTAGTGCCTTCTTATGTAAGAATCAATAATTGATGCAATACCATGTTCTACTGTGTTTTAACCACCAGGTGTTCCAACAGTATTAACGGTAACAACTACGCCGTTATTTATAAACAACTTATACTTGTCGTTTTCTTCATCCAAGCACTTTCTGTTATGGGGCCCACACAAGGCTTCGTCGTCGTACGAATATTCCCCGGCGGTAAGAATATTCCACAACCAAACGAATATTCCCCAACAACAATGAATATTTTATAACCACTTGCTTATTTGAAATATTTGCGCATTTTACCCATAACTAACCACATTAATCAAATCAACCCTTACTATTTTCAAAATAATAAATAGAGGAAATTCAATTACATTAATAATAAGTTGGGGTCTTACAACCTCCCCTCCTTATGAAATTTCGTCCTCGAAATTGACGTACGTACTTGGTGTTTCAAAAAGGTGAGGATACCTCGCTTTCATTTCTGTTTCCAACTCCCAGGTCATTTCCTCAATAGCATGGTTCCTCCATAAAACTTTGACTTGTGGAATGACCTTTTGCATAGGACATGCTCCTTCCTATCCAAGATCTTGACAGGTACCTCTTCATACGTTAAGTATTTGGCTAACTCGTCCGGTTCTAACTCAATAACGTGGTTCGAGTCTTTCACATATTTACGTAGCACAGATATGTGAAAAATATTATGAACACAAGACATACTTGGAGGTAATGCGAGTCTATATGCCACATTTTCTACTCGGTCAAGAATCTGAAATGGACCAATAAATCATGGATTGAGCTTTCCTCTCTTCCCAAATCTTGTAACTCCCTTCCATGGAGCCACACACAACAATACATGATCCCCAATACTAAATTTCACGTCCTTTCGATGAAGATCCGCATAACTCTTTTGTCAATCCTATGCCGTTTGTATATGTTGTCGAATCATTTAGATCTTTTCTGTAGTCATACGTACCAACTCTGGTCCCAACAATGTCGCTTCACCCACCTCGTCCCAACATACTGGAGAGCGACACTTCGTCCATACAATGCTTCAAATGGGGCCACACTTATTCTTGCCTGATAACTGTTGTTGTAGGAGAATTCCACCAATGGTAAATACTTATCCCAACTCCCTTGGAAGTCTAGGACACAGAGTCTTAATAGATCTTCAAGAGTTTGAATAGTCCTCTCTGATTGTCCGTCCGTTTGAGGATGGTATGCCGAACTGAATCGTAAATCCGTGCCCATAGCTTTTTGCAAGCTAACCCAAAATCGTGAAGTGAATCTTGGGTCACGATCTGAAACTATGGATACTGGCATGCCATGCAATCTTATAATCTCATTTACATACATATGAGCAAGTCATTCAAGGGAATAAGTCTCCCGTATTGGCAAGAAATGAGCAAACTTGGTTAATCTATCAATAATAACACAAATAGCATTTATGCCTTAAGAAACCGTGGGAAGACCCGTAACGAAATCCATGGTAATGTGTTCCCACTTCTATTTTGAAATCTCAAGTGGTTGCAATGGACCCTTAGGCACTTGATGCTCTGCCTTTACACGTTGACAAGTTAAACACCTCGAGATAAACTCTGCAATCTCTCTCTTCATATTGTTCCACCAAAATATATGTTGAAGATCACGATACATTTTGGTACTTCCAGGATGGATTACAAACGGTGTATAGTGTGCTTCTATCATGATCTTGTACTTCAAATCAGAGTCGTTAGGAACACAAAGTCTGAAGTGTACTCGAAGTATTCCTTCTTCATCGATTCTTGCTTCTGGAATAGCACATTCTTGTACTTTCTTCTTCATACGCATTAGCTCCGGGTCTGTGGCTTCAGTAACTTTAACTTTATCGATTAAAGTTGGTTCTATGCGTATAATTGACATCATCGCACTCGTTCCTGCATATGATCTTCTACTCAACGCGTCAGCTACCATGTTTGCTTTTCCAGGAAGGTATTAAATGGTGTGGTCATAATCTTTTAATAGCTCGAGCCAACGTCCGCATGTTGAGTTCCTTTTGGGTGAAGAAATATTTGAGGCTTTGATGGTCTGAATATATCTCCACTTTCTCCCCATATAGATAGTGCCTCAAGATCTTTAGCGCGAAAACAACTGCTGCCAACTCTAGATCATGAGTAGGATAATTCCTCTCATACTCTTTAAGTTGTCGCGAGGCATAGGCTATGACTTTCCCACGTTGCATGAGAACACATCATAGCCCTTTGCCTGAAGCATAGTTGTAGATAACAAATCCATCCGAACCAGATGGTATTGTCAGAACAGGTGCCGAAATGAGTCTCCCCTTAAGCTCTTGGAAACTCTTTTCGCATTCCTCGCTCCATACGAATTTTGTATCTTTCTAAGTCAGCTGAGTTAACGGAGTAGCGATTCGAGAAAATCCTTCCACAAATCTCCGATAATAACTAGCTAAGCCCAGAAAGCTACGTACTTCGGTTACCGACTTCGGTTGCTCCCAACTTTGTATTGCTTTAATCTTTGCCGGGTCAACAGATACTCTATGTTTTGACACCACGTGCCCAAGGAATGCTACTTCCTCAAGCCAGAACTCGCATTTCTTTAACTTGGCATATAGCTTGTTTTCACGAAGCCTTTAGAGTACCAGCTTCAAATGGTGCTCATGATCTTCGCGGCTTTTGGAATATATGAGGATGTCATCAATAAAGACAACAATGAACTGATCCAAATATTCCTTGAATACTCGGTTCATCATCTCCATGAAAGCCGCAGGAGCATTAGTCAATCCAAAAGACGTGACTAACACTACTACAAAACAGTAAATAGACAACGCGGAAAAAACGTTGTGGTTTCAGTCAGAAAAACGTCGTGGTTAAGGGTGTTGTCTATTTGGCACCCTTACACAGCGTTTTTAAAACGTTGTAGTTAAGCACAATACACAACGTTTTTTTAAAAAAACGTTGTAGATTTATTTTCCAAAAATTAGCAGATGCTTAAAAACGTTGTAGAAAGTATGATTCCACAACGTTTTTTTGACAAAAATATTGTTATTTAGTATATCAGACAACGTTTTTTAAACGTTGTAGATAAAAAAGAAAAAAGAAAAAAAAGATTTGGTTGTAACCAAATCTGATCCCATAAATATTTGTAACATTGTAACCAAATTTATATATCCAAATAAACATAATTCTTATGATAACATTGTAACATTGTAAAACACAATATAATTGCTGCTGATCCCATAATTCCTAACCAAATTTATATATCCAAATAAACATAAATATTTGTAAAACACAAGATAACTAGTACTTTCTTATGATAACATTGTAACATTGTTATCATTGTAACATTGTTGAAACAAGCTGCAGCAGACATAACATAACTGAAGATGGTTGCCACAGACTACAAGAAGACAAAAGCCAACACATCAATTGTAGTCTAGCATGACTGTGACCCAAATGCCAAAATATCTGAACTACATAGATAAACCTTCTATTAAGTAATCAAATGATTCCTATATGATTGCTTGAATAACTAAAAATAAATACAACATGATACCTTATAAACCAGCAAGGAGTAAATACAGAGGCCAACAACAACAACTGTAGCCAAAATGCCAAGAAATCCCAGCAGCACACGGCATACAACTGCCCAACCTCCCACACAACCAGCAGCACAACACACAGCAACAGAACAGCCGCCGAGAACTGCAGCAGAAGCCATTCAAAGTGCAGCAGAAAGTCAAAAGAAGCAGCAGTTAAATGATATAGCAGTAGCAGCCCACAAGTCCAACAAAAATTTGGAGCAGTAGCAGAGCAACAACTATGTCATAGCATAACCACAAGCAGGACCCAGCAGCCTTTTACCAAAAGAGCTAACAGCATAACACATACAGAATGACGTTGCATATGCCAGCCCATGCAGCGCACCCCATACAACTGACTACAGAAGTAAAAACATCTGCTGCAGACAACAAGACCCAAACAGACCCAACTTTGCATACCCAACAATAGATATATCAAATAATCTAACAATAAGAAATAGCTAAAAGAAAAAACACTCTGATTGATGACAATAACTAGTAAATCCATTATAAGAAAATTATAACATAAATATGAAATTGACAATTTAGGTGAATTCTTTTTCTCAATTCCATAATTAAGGTAGACAAAGTCTCATTAGACATATTACCATAACAATGACAAAACGATCAATAGTTGGCTCTGGTCCAATGTGAGCTCCTGCACCCAAAAAATTAAAATGTTAAGAGTAGATATTGTAAGATTGTAGCACTATTGTAAATTAGTATTATATGCAAAACAGGAAGTCTCAAGAAATGTACAGCCTAACTGACCTAGGTAGTTGCATTTGAGCAAATGTTTAAGAAATGTTGTTTTCCCAGTTGAGTACTGACCCAAGAGCTTAACCATGGCTTTAGCATCAAAATCACTATTTGTCTGCACATAGACACATCAGATAACAATATATAAAGATTCATCAAAACTTCATGCCCAACACAAACTCAAAATATTTCTATTTTTCGATCTACTCACCAATAAGGGAAATACAAAATGGGATTCATGACACCATTAAATTACAACTGAAGCCTACAACTTCATACAATTGAATTAGTTAACTCACCTCATTAACATTCAGCACATTAACCCCATTATATATCTAACCTCGAGTAGAATTGGGCCTCATTTTGTCATATGCCTAAAGAAATCCCAGAACACAACTGTTTCCTACGAATAATTTCGCAAGGATATGAAATTTAAGAAGATAAAAGAAAACCTACATAACTTGCTCAAATCATCAAAAATTTGCCAAATCCCTGAATCCAAAACACCCTCTAAGAAAGAAAAAACACGTAATCACAAATATATCTAGAATGAATCCCTAGCCAGTCAAAGCATAAATTTAAAACAAAAGGACAAATTCAAATGGGAAAATGGAATAAAAACTAGAACCCAATTATAAGAAAAGGCAAGCAAACGAAGTTTTAAAAAAAATATTAGAGAGACCGACCTTGACATGGCGACGAATGTGTTGCTTCTCTGAAATGGGTAGGGACTAACGTGCTCAGAAGGTGTATTGCGAGCATTTTCTGCAGATTGTTGATGAAGAAGACGAATTGACCATATGGGTTCGTTTGAGAGGGGAGCCTCAGACGATTCTGCCGCCGGCGAGTTTAATCTGGTTCTTGAGATTTTTGATTGGGTTAAGATTATGAGGATTGGATTAGTATTTGGTAAGGTTCGATCTCAACTGAGCCTGATTTGGTTCCTTGCGGTGGCTTTAGCCTTTGGGGCTTGGCTTCCACTGTTTAGCGTTCTTTCGTGACCTTTTCCTTCTCCTTTCTATTTTGTTGGACAACATTTTCCTTTAACTTCTCACACGGTCACACATATATATCTCCAAGCACATGGCTTTATCAAATTCATGAAAAGTCAGTAAAATGAGCAAGAGAAATGATGTAGAACATAGTCTATTTACTTCATCAAACTACAGTAACAATTACCCAAATCAACTAGAACAGATTTGTGTCGATTTAGTATCAAATGTACGATTAAACCATAAAAATGAACAACTTAAAGCCAGCAGAATACTTACCAGAAAAATAATCTCCGATTTCTGAGGCTTCTCCTCCCAAACCACCACATCTTTACCTCCAATCACAGGCAACATCAATGGCGGCGGAAACGACCGACAAGAAATAACGATCAAACAACAGCGAGAGAGCGGAGACGAGGCTATAGAACTGGACGCACCTTCGGCATCGAACCGACGATAAGAGAAACTACTAGAACTCTCAGACTCACTGACATCTGCACTCAAACTATAACACAATAGGAAAAGAGAAATGAGAGTGGCTAGGGTTTGGAGGAAGTAAACAGACTGGAGAGAGAGAGCGCGAAAGGAGTAGAGAGAAAGGGACTGAGGAGATTGAAATGAACGATGTTTTTATATTTTAAGTTTTCACTTGACCCAATTTTTTGTTCCGTGTTTTTGTATATACATAACGTTTTTTTTTTAAAAACGTTATCTAATTAAAACAAAAAAATGCTCTTTTAAATAGACAACGTTTTTGCATATATATCTACAACGTTATTTCTAAAAACGTTGTAGAAAAAAAAATCACAACGTTTTTATAAAAAACGTTGTCTATTAAGCGTTGTCTATTAGGTACTTTGTACTGGTGTAAGAATTCATAATTCCTGTACCGAGTTCTGAAAGAAGTATTTGGAATATCCTCAGTTCTAATCTTCAGCTGATGATATCCAGAACAAAGATAGATCTTTGAAAAGAATTGTTCTCCTTGCAACTGGTCAAACAGGTCATCAATTTGGGGTAACGGATACCTATTCTTGATGGTGACATGGTTCAATTCTCGATAGTTAATACAAAGTCGCATACTCCCGTCTTTCTTCTTTACAAATAAAACAGGAGCACCCCGAGGAGATGTACTAGGACGAATGAAACCGATGTCTAACAACTTCTGTAATTGGACCTTTAACTCCTGAAGTTCAATAGGAGCCATTCGATATGAGGTTTTAGAAATGGGCTTTGTACCAGGTTCAAGATTAATAAAGAATTCAACTTCACGTTCTGGGGGTAGACCGGGAAGTTCTTCAGGAAATACGTCAGGAAATGTACTAACAACAGGAATATTATTCAAATCTGATGTGTTTTTATTTAAATCCATAACATGGGCTAAGAAAGCTTGACATCCGTTTTTCAATAAACGAATAGCTTTATGACTTGATATGACAGTGATTGATTTTAGTGGTTTAGTTACTTGAATTCGTACAACAGGTTGGTTAGAAATATAAAAACTAACAACCTTACAAAAATAATCGATTTTGGCATGATGAGTAGTTGACCAATCAATCCTTAAAATCACATCAAAAGTAAGTATTTTTAAAGAGATAAGGTCAACAGGTAATGTGATGGTGCAAACTTGGATCGAACAAGATTTATAAACAGTGGATGTAATAAAAGTTTCTCCTAACGGAGTCTCCACAGATAGGTCAAAGTCTAATTTCTCCGGAGTCAAGTTTAAACGTTGAGCACAAGCAGGAGAGATAAATGAATGGGTACCACCGGTATCTAATAATGTATAAACTTTGCAAGAATTTATGATTAGCTTACCCATGATCACCTCGTTTGGGTTCATTGCATTTTGACCAGTCACAACAAACGCTCTTTCAGGAACCGTTGACTTTGACTTTTCTGGGATAGCCTTTTGAGTCACCATCCCCACTGGACTTGGTTTTGCTATAGTACAATCTCAAGTGATATGTCCTTCCTTTCCTCAATTATAACATACCTTGAACTGTTGTGGGCAGTTTTGGCCCTCTTTCCCGCATTTATAGCATACGACCGGTGGTCGTTCTCCTCCATTAGAACCAGTTGCTGCTGGTGCTGACGTCTTCACATTGTCATTGTTGAATCTCCTCTTTTTAAAATCTCCCCCCGACTCGCTTCTTCTATTTTCATGGTCATGATTACAACCAGAGTGGTTACCGCCTTTTTCCGTATTTTTCTTTCTCCACTGGTTATCGTTATTCTGATGACTGCTGTCACCAGTATGATCCTGGTTGTGGTCCCTCGGTTGAACGTACTCTTTATCTCACTCTAATAATTGAGCCATCTTGACAACATCTGAATAGAGAGAAAATTTATGAGAAATGAGATATTGACGTATGTCGGGTTTCAAACCTCTCAGAAACATTCGCGTCATACGTTCCTCATTCTCCACCAAATGAGGTGCAAACCTAGATAACTCTGCAATCTTCGCCTCGTACTGGGACACCGTCATGTTGTTTTGTTTCAATCTAATAAACTCCACTTCCTTCATATGACGAATACGTTTAGGAAAATACTTGTCATTGAACAGTTTCTGAAACGTCTCCCCAGACATGCGGAGTGCGGCTTGATGCGTACGCTTCACAGATTCCCACCAGTAATCTGCCTCATTACGGAACATAAAGGTGGCGAATGGAACCTTCTGTTCCTCCGTGTATCCCAAGAAATTGAATATCTTGGTAATTTGTTTGACCCACGTTTCTGCCTTAATTGGATCCGGCTTTCCCCAGAATTCTGGTGGTCCCAACTCTCTGAACAGCTTGGCTGTGACAAACCATGTGTTGTTATCATTTTCACCTGTATTTTGTGCACGAGTCTCCCTCGTATGATTCTGCATGAACTGCAAAAAGCTTCTAAACATTACGTCATTCATCGTCTGATCACTGGTGTTGTTTACAGGAGGAACATTGCCGGCCTGTTGCACGTTCTCCTCATTGTTGAGTAAAGGAGTCTCCATGGTCTCATTTATTCCACTATTAACATTCTCATTTGCCATTCTCAAATACTGCCATAAAACAAGGGTTAATTAAAGAAATTGATATGCAACATAATAACCCTATACTCTGACCAACCAATAAATAAGCTTAGGTAGGACACACTAGCGAAGGATTTACTCGTCTCTCCCCTCCTATCTCTATTCCCCGATCTCCACCAGAAATCATATCCCTAAGCTCTGATACCAACCGTGACGCCCCCAAAATAGGTATACAACACACGTTCTGAGTCGCTAAAATACATGGTACAGAAACAATTATAACTTTATTAATACAATTATCGTGCAAAATACGACAACACATAAACTGTGAGTTTAAATACAAATATTGTCAGCTAGACAATATCCACACTCAAATAAGTTCTTATTACAATTATTGATACATTATTTTATAAAAATGGTGAGGACTACTTAAACAACTCTCTAGAACCATCATTTCACACCCCGACTAGAACTCGCTACATTCTCGCCTCTTGAGAAGAAAAATGAAACATAAAGGAAAAGGGTGAGCTCAACTAGCCCAGTAAAGAATATTATGACTAAGATAATATAGAATAAATTATCGTTGGTCTTCAATAGGAAAAAATCTGATAAAATACAATAGACAACAAGTTTCAGATCAATATTTGCAGCAGAAATAATAATTCATAGATGAGTTACGTAGAGAATGAAATCTACTATAATCTATGAATTTAAAATTTCATCATCAATATTTTATCCATGTAACATCAATCAATATTCATCTTGAATCAAATATTCATCTTTGCACTACAGGCCAAAGATATTCATCAGTTGGTCATGTTCATCGCAACACCTGTTCATCTTTGCACTACGGGCCAAAGATATTCATAAGAAAATAATTAATCTTTACACTACAAGCCAAAGATATTCAGTAATATCATTATTTAGGACTGAGAATGATGAAAAATATTTTAAAGAAAATAAATTCAGTGAAATAAAAGAACAAATATTAAGGATTCGTACTTTAAACAATCCGAGTTCAAAAATACTTCATAAATAATCATAGTAAAGTAAAATTCAAGAATGATCAAAACATGGATACAATAAAAGCTAGTATCCATAATAGATATCTTGGACTAAAACCGAAAATTTAATTAATTTTTTTGTGAATAGTGCCGTATTCGTAAATAGTGTCGTATACGTGAATAGTGTCGTACACGTGAATAGTAACCCCGACACTGAAAGACAAGAATTTCACAAGAAAAATCTTTCCAATATTCCATCATAATGATATTGAAGGAAATAATATTATTTATAAAAAAAATAATATCCCTTATCTCGAAATGAATAGTACTTCTGGCTGGAATATCAGATATAACGCTGAAGGAACTTGCACCGTATAGCAACACTCAAAGTATCAAAATACTCACAAGAATACGCTCGATACTATAGAGAGAGAAAACTTCAGTTTCTGATGTGATTTTCAATTCTAACCTAAGATCCCTAATTATAGGAAAATGCTTAGAACACCAAAGGAGAAAATTTAATAAATTAATAATATTTTCAAAACTTATTCCTACGCACACCTTACCAGCTGATTTCAACCATTTAACACATGCCCACAAATGAAAAAAAAAACATTTTTCTTTTAAAAAATATTTAAAACTTCAAAAATCAATTATTCTGGAACTTCAATACCTCATAATAAATAGCCCTTTTATCAGAAAAATTCGTATCTTATGTCCATTCCATAGGAAATTTAATTATCTACAATTTTGCAAAAGAAAGTTTTTTCAAATTCCAAGCCGAAGTTGACCGAAATCCACATACGAACGATTTTACAGGCTATGGTCATATTTCAGTCAAGAAATGGGGTCCACTAACTTGAAAAACATGTTTTAAATAGTTTTAGTAACAAAAATACTCCTCCTCCTCCTCCTCCTCATATACTCATATATCTCACATTCATTGTAAAAATATCATCATTATTATATTTTTAAAATATAATAATATATTTAAATGAATTATTTATCAGAAAAGATAAAATATCAATTTTTCAACAATTGTCACTTTAAAATTTTCTCCATCTATATCCTCATAAAATGAATATTTTTCTTATCATATAAATTAATAATTAATTATTCACAAATAATATTACAGAATCACAATATTGGCAACCAGGCCATTCCCAGGAAAGAGGGGACTTTCCAATAAGGATTTCTCCTTACTGGCGCGCAATTAGGTGACCAAACCTCTCCTTAGACAGAACTTTCTAGACATTGTCAATAATTCTATCTAATAATATTATTCAAATAACATGAATTATTAATTTGATAAAGGAAAATATTGTGTAATGACAATTATTGAAACAATAATAATATAAAATATTAACGCAGCAATTATTGAATCAATAAAATAAAATATTAAACAGTAATTACTGTAACAATTATTGAGTAGTGCCTTCTTATGTAAGAATCAATAATTGATGCAATACCGTGTTCTACTGTGTTTTAACCACCGGGTGTTCCAATAGTATTAACGATAACAACTACGTCGTTATTTATAAACAACTTATACTTGTCGTTTTCTTCATCCAATCACTTTTTGTTATGGGGTCCACACAAGGTTGCGCCGTCGTACGAATATTCCCCGATAGTAAGAATATTTCACGACCAAACGAATATTCTCCGACAACAATGAATATTTTATAACCACTTGCTTATTTGAAATATTTGCGCATTTTACCCATAACTAACCACATTAATCAAATCAACCCTTATTATTTTCAAAATAATAAATAGAGGAAATTCAATTTCATTAATAATAATTTGGGGTCTTACAAGACTTATTTGTAAAGAAAGTTGGGTTGGAACGAGTCGAGGCGAGTTTTGGATGCCAAAATGAGAAATCCAAAAAACTAGTGGACTGCTGATCTAAAAATGAAAATTCGGGATTAGCTAGAATATTTAGAAATTTTTGGGCTTTTGGTATGTTATAGTACACTGAATAAGCTTTCCATAAACTCCAGAACTGACTAATGCCGACTTCGGAGTAAAGAGTTATGACCATTCAAAGTAGTCGCATCAAAACTGTTTAACCAACTCGGGGCAGTCACCTTGAACTAATTTTCTGGAATTTTTTGTTTAGAATTTGGAAAAGTTCAAAAAATAAAAGTTGTATTCCCAGAAGTTAGCTTCGCGTGGGCTCAAGAATCGCTCAAAAATGTTTTGAAACGAAAAAGTTATGACTGTTTTAGCGAGAGAGGGTAAAGCTGGGAAAGAATGAAAAATAGTTTTGAACTCCCCTTTTTGAACACTGTTTTGGACTGTCTATCTTATCCGAAATGGGTGTCCAATAACTTTTAAAAATAGGTTAATATGATGTTTACAACATATCTAAAGTTGGATGTCATCAGACTTATGAGATATAGAGTAAAGTTTACATTACAACTACTATGCGTTGCTATGTGACTAATAGTTGATATGTATGATTATATAATTGTGTAGGGCACGTGAAGTGCAGATAACTGTAAGCTATTAAACTGTTATTGGTAAACAACGATCAAGGCAAGTCTTTCGGATCCTATTTTCTACGTGAACTTGATGAACTATTTTAAATTGCATGATATGACATATGTGTTGTAAGCGAGCATGATATGTTATACATGTTGTAATCATGAAATGTTAAAGTCAATTTATGACTACATTGTTTTGGTTAAATAATGATGATTGAGTAAGGAACTCAATCTTTATATTTTCTATGTGAATTAAAGAATGTATGCCATGTTACTTTAATTATTAGGATATGTATGTTGAGCATATTGTTATGTGCTCTGTGATGCATGAAAACTGTTAGAACTTGCTGAGCTGTCGAGCTCACTCTTGCAAATAATAATTTTTGCAGGTTAAGATTTCAAGGTAAGGATATATGCTAAGTGAATTATAGAGATCCATATTCACGAAGATTACATATATTTTATGAGAAATATATTTAATATTTTGAATATAACATGCTGTTGAATTATAAGTTGGGTTATCCAGTGTATATGGATATCTATTTATCACGTAAGACTTTGTATAGTCATTTTGTTGTAACGATTCATGATATAAATTTGAATCGAAGACATGTAATATAAAGGTTATGATTTAGGGCAATACAGAAGGAAATGTATAAAAGTTTTAAATATTCCGCATTTTTAGTGATTTTAATATCGAATAATGATGTAAAGATAGATTAAAGTTGTATTGTTAACGATCGAGAAGGAGAATATTATTGTATAAATTTTTGGGGTATTTACAGTTGGTATTAAAGTTGTAAGTTATAAACCTTAGGTAAGAGTACCCTAGGCTATAACCTTAGAGAATAAAGGAGAAGATGATAAAGAATAAGCTCAGATAGAGTTTGAACAATAAGAAGTAATTTAAGAAATTTATAAAGAAGGGATTAAAACATGCGTGAGAGGATTCAAAGAAGAATCTCGTAGAGTTATAAGGAATATGAATGTGGGGTTACCCAACTCCAATAATAAGGATGTAAGATGATAATAAATAGACAATGTCTATAAGAAAAGAATGATAAAGAAGTTAAGAATAAAAAGTTATATTTAAGTATGGTACAATCGTACTCTTTAATAGTTGATGTATGGTATCTGAGCTAAACGATTCCTTCATAGAGCGAAGGAATATACGAACTAGCAACTCGAAACCTAGTTTATTGGTTGTTTGTGGGAAACCACTCAGCGTACTATATTGAAACTATTAGAGATTCGATGTGTACCAAGTGTAGAAAATGGATACATATGATGAAAATGTGGAACCCGAATGAAATGTTGAGCAATGTAAATGAAGTTAGAAAATCTTAAAGGAAGAATTGTTATATAAACAAGAAAATTCAAAGAAGAATCTTGAAGAGATATAAAGATAAGAAATGAGAGTTACCTAATTCCAATAGCCAAGATAACGAATAATGATGATTGAGTAAGGAACTCAATCTTTATATTTGTTATGTGAATTAAAGCATGTCCTATGTTACTTTAATTATTAGGATATGTATGTTGAGCATATTGTTATGTGCAATGTGATGCATGAAAACTGTTAGAACTTGCTGAGCTGTCGAGCTCACTCTTGCAAATAGTAATTTTTGCAGGTTAAGATTTCAAGGTAAGGATATGTGCTAAGTGAATTATAGAGAACCATATTCACGAAGATTACTTATATTTTATGAGAAATGTATTTAATATTTTGAATGTAACATGTTGCTGAATTGTAAGGTTGGATATCCGGTGTATATGGATATCTATTTATGATATAAGACTTTGTATAGTCATTTTGTTGTAACGATTCATGATATAAATTTGAATCGAAGAGATGTAATGTAAAGGTTGCGATTTAGGGCAATACAGAAGGAAATGTATAAAAGTTTTAAATATTCCGCATTTTTAGTTATTTTAATATCGAATAATGATGTAAAGATAGATTAAAGCTGTATTGTTAACGATCGAGAAGGAGAATTTTATTGTATGAATTTTTGGGGTCATTACAAATTCTCATAACATATATTCACTCATTTGTTCAAAGTAATTCTAAAAAAATTATTCATAAAAATATACATATATAATCATATAAAAATTTTGGTCCTTACATTTACTTTAAAAAATATATTTTTACTCTATCACATTGCTTCACGTCTTCACCAACAAACTCTTAAAAAGTTTTCATTTTTTTTAATTTTCCATTTTATTACACAATATAAGTGTGCTCCCTACATTATGAATTAGAGATAAGACTTTAACTTTTTAAATTAATTTATAAAACATTAAATTTAAAATTCATATGAATTTGAAAATTTTAGTATCAATAATTATACTTAGGGGAAATTGTTATTTTCATAAGTAAAGGTGATAGTTTCACAATAAATTTTTCACATGAAAGTCCCACACTCATGTAAAAGAGATTTTATGAAAATATTAAATTTTATTTGTGAAAATATCAATTGTAAGTAACTAATTATGTTGACATATACATGTCTTAAGTTGATAGATGCACACTTAGATCCATACAAGTATTGTAATTTTATACATAATGCATTGTATTAGGTGTAAAATAAACCAAACCATTCGAGCTTGATTCGTACTCACTGATTTAAAGCTTGATTTTAACTCGACTTAAAATATAAACGATTCAAACATTAACAAATTTTAAATTTCGATAAATTATTCGAATATTTTTTAAATTGTAATTTTTCATTGATACTTGGATCATATTTGTTGGGAAATTGCATACTTCAAATTTGATGTTGAAAGTAAATATTCATGATTATATGTAAAGTCCGTCAAGGAACATATGTACAAGGACTTAGTGGTAGATCAAACTTGTTAGGTTGATCTAAGCTTTAATGTTTATCTTTCTGTAAATTAATGTATAAAAGAAAAGATCAAAGCTGTTAGGTCGATCTATATCTTGAGATGTAATAGATATAGGCTTCAGCAGAATCGTAGTGTGTCAAGCTAATCAAAAAATTGCAGAAGCCAAGGCAGAATCGTAGAGCATCGAGAATTGTAGTGTGTCTACTTTAGAGGGCTTCTCATAAAATCGTAGAGTGATCCAAACATCTGCCAAGTCAAACTCAAGAATCGTAGAGTGCTCTCGAAAGCGTAGAGTCTGCAAGATAAGAAAGTGAAGATCGTAGAGTACTGGTACTTAAGAAAAATCATAGTGTTCTCATCCATCGGTACCAGATCAAGCTCCAAGGTGGCAAGACACCACGATCAAGATCGTAGTGTATCATCTATCTGCATCAGAAGCATCGAGCAGTGTCCATTATTTTAAGAATAAAAGTCAACACATGTGGAATGGATTATAGACGTTGAGAGTATTGGGAGTCTCAATGACACAACAGTCATCCTTAGTATGTAACAAAGAAACGTATTAAAGAAGCTAAGAAAAGTACTCTATAAGTCAGCAGAAAACACTTATTCAGGTGTTAGGGTAGAGAGCAGTCTGCAGTGTTAGTGGGACAGACGGCTAGATAGAAGGTTTCCAGAAAGTCACCATCAGTGCTCAGAAATGTAAAATACAATTAATACTTCAACAGATGTCTTCAAACGGATATTTTTCAAAGGCATCATATATGCAAAACACAAGTAGATGAAAAGATCAAGAAAGCAAAGAATGAAAACGTTGAAGAACACTCAACGCTCAACTCTACGATCTGAAAAGAAAGCTTGCTCAGCTACTCAGTTCTTTCAAAATCAAGCTTAACGATAACTGAATAGCACCATTCAAGAACTTAACTAATCAATTAAAGTAAGAAGTTTCAAGTTAGAAGGACTTGAAGAGTTCTAAGTGAACTGAGAAGTGCCAAGTTTGTTGGACTTGAAAAGTTCAATAGTGAACTAAGAAGTTCCAAGACTGGTGGTCTTTAAGGAATCTATGAGATTTAAAGATTATAAAATATCCTTAGTGGATTTCCTATTCGAGGAGTAGAAGAGTGGACTAGGAGCTTTGAATGCTCTGAACCACTTAAAATCAATGTGTCTCTTATATTCTTACTATAACTGTCATAACTGCTATAACTGCCATAACTGCTTAACTCTTATTAACTGTTTATATCTTAAAGGAAAAATAAACAAATCTCAAATTTGTTGTGATTAAATCATTATCAAAACTAACAAGTATTTTGGAAAGAAGAATTTAAAAAAATATCTAGTTAACCCCTCCTTCTAGATAACTTTTGTGCCTCTGGGAACTAACAATTGGTATCAGAATAGGTTCTATCAAATAGCCTACAAAGCTTAAGTAGATCCAATGGCACATTTGATAAGCGAATCAAAGACTGGAGGAGGCAGCAAGCCACCTATGTGCAACAAAGATAAATTCGCCAACTGGAAAGTTCGTATGCAAGCCTACATGGATTCAATAGATGAAGATCTATTTGAAACTATTCAAAATGGGCCCTACATTCCTACCAAGCTTGCACCAAGTTCATACGACCCAAACAGAATTCAGATCAAGGTCAAAGAAGAATGGACTGACAACGAAAAGAAAGTTATCCAACTCGACAAGAAGGGCAAGAACATTTTATTCCAATCTTTAGAAGATGATCTGTTTGAAAATGTGTTCAACAGAAAAACAGCAAAGGAAGTATGGGAAGCATTTCTCATCATGCATGAAGGAACTGAAGAAGTCAGAGAAAACAAGCAATCTCTTCTGACTCACCAATATGAAATGTTTGCCCATGTTCCAGGAAAAAATGTCACTTCCACCTATGAAAGATTCAATGTTCTGCTCAACTCTCTTCGAGCCTTTGGAAAGGTCTATCCAAATAAAGATCTAATCATAAAGTTCATGAGAGCCTTACCTAGAAAATAGGACGCCAAAATCCACGGCCATCAGAGAATCAAAGAATCTCCATGAAATGATTGTTCAACAGTTATATGGCAACTTTCTCACGTATGAACTAGAGCTGACTCAACGAGCAGAAACTCTTTTTGAAGGAAGAAAGAAGGACAAAGGGGTTGCTCTCAAAACAGCAGACAAAATTTCCAAAACTAACACTGAAAATGACTCTGACTATGATGAAGATAATGATGAGGACTTTGCAATACTGGTAAGAAGACTCAAAAGGTTCATTCATCAAAGTAGAAGCAGCAAACCTAAGAAGTTCAACAACTACAACAGCCAGAAACAGATAAATGACTTATGCTACAATTGCAAGAACCCTGGTCATTTCATTGCAAATTGCAACAAACCTCTTAGAGAAGAACTAAAGAGGAAATCAAATTCAAAGAAAGAATTCAAAGGCAACAAGAGGCTCCAGAAGAAAGACAAAGGTCTTGTGACTGAAAGATCGTGGAGTAACTCAGAGAACGACTCAACTCCCGAATCTGGAGATGATGAAGATCCTTAAATGGAAAATCTTTGTCTAATGGCCAATCATGTAAAGGATAAGAAGAGCTCTGACATTCATAAAGTAAGTATAGATGAGGTATTTGACTTTAACTCTCCTGATGTAGATATTGATGACTTAAGAATTGCTCTACATGGCATAACATCTGATCTGCATCAATATATAAAATGGTTTAGAGTTTTGTCTAAAGATTATTCTCTTCTTCAAAAAGAGAAAGAGAAAGTTCAGGAAGAACTAGAAACAGCTCTTCTAAGTACTAACTCTCTCTCCAAATTTGAAGCTAAAAATAAACTCTTAAAACAGACCAATGAACTTAATGCACAAAGAGAGTCAAATTTAACTTCTAAGATTGAGGAACTAGAAAAGACAATCTTTACATGGAATAAATCTTCTTCTTCTATGGAGTTCCTGATCTTCAGTCAGAGAAGTACATCTGACAGAACAGGATTTGGTTTTTGGGAATCTACCTCAGAACTATATGTGGAAAAGATAAAGGAAACTAGCTCTATTAATGTTTCAAATTTTAATAAAAGAATTACATTTGTGAAATCCTCACAAAAGGAAGAATATGTCCATCCCTGCCCTTCTGATCTAATCCATGCCACAAGGCATAATGGATCTCATGCTGGCCTAGGATTCAGAAAAGAGAAGAGTACCTTAGACACTACCCTCCAACCTCGAAGGATCGTAGAGTCGAATAAAATCAACTCCATGAACCAACTGGGTAGGAACATTAGAGTCAAGTTTCACTCTTCACAAATCATGAATCACAAGAATACATGGAAGAAGAAGAACCAGTATAAAGGAAGGATTGCTAGGAACCCACATAAGTCCAAATTGAGGAAGAATCCATATACACGCACAAGCATGCATCATATTAGATGTTTTGTATGTAATAAGATTGGTCATATGGCTGCAATATGCTACCATAATCCTATGCATATGAGACCCAAGGTTTAGCAAATTTGGGTTCCCAAGGGTACTAATATAATAGGACCCATGCAAGTATGGGTACCAAAATGAGAGTTTAATCTTACCACAGGAACATAGCTCCACGATCACAACCTGGTATCTGGACAGTGGATGTTCAAGACACATGACCGAGAACAAAGCCCTCATGTCTAACTTCATAGAGAAGGAGGGTCCTTCAGTCATCTTCGGAGATAATAGCTCTGGCAAGACAAGAGGATATGGCTCAGCTGGGAATGGTGTTGTATCTTTCAGTAAAGTAGCCTATGTAGAAGGATTACAACATAATCTTCTGAGCATAAGCCAACTCTGCGACAAGGGTCATTAAGTCACTTTCCTCAACAATTAATGTCAAGTCAGAGATCTGAAGACATCTTCTATAAAGCTAACTGGAACAAGAGAAGGAAACGTCTACACTGTTAATCTTGGTCAACTAAGCTCTGACGAAACAATAAGCTTTCTGGCTAAAGCATCTTAAGAAATGAGCTGGTTATGGAATAGAAGACTGTCTCATCTCATCTTTAAAATCATGTCAAAACTGGTCTCCAAGGATCTAGTAGTAGGCTTACCCAAGTTCAACTTATTCAAAGAAAGGCCATACAATGCCTGTTAGCTTAGAAAACAGACTAGAAGTTTATTCAAGAGCAAAACTATCAAATAAATTGATAAGCCTCTGCAGTTGCTTCACATGGATCTATTTGGGCCAATTCCAATGACAAGCCTTGGAGGAAAAAGATACTCATTGGTTGTAGTGGATGACTATACCAAATTCACATGGGTGTTCTTTCTAAACTCAAAAGATGAAATAAGCTCCCAAATAATCTAAATGTTCAGACTAGTGATGAACGAGAAAGAGGAGAAAATCAAGGCTATAAGGAGTGATCATGGTAGAGAATTCGACTTCTTTGAAATGGACCAATTCTGCATAGACAATGGCATCAGTCACAACTTTTCAGCTCCACGAACTCCTCAGCAAAGCAGAGTAGCTGAGAGAAAGAATAGAATATTGATAGAGGCTGGAAAAACTCTACTAGCAGAAGCTCGTCTGCCTGAATACTTCTGGGCAGAAGCTGTCAACACTGCATACTACACTCAAAACAGATCTCTTGTGCACTCTAGTTAAAGAAGACTCCCTACAAACTGTGGAGAGGAAGAAAGCCAAGTGTCAGCTACTTTCATGTGTTTGGTTGTGCATGTTTATTCTCAACAATGGAAAACAGTATCTAAAAAAGTTCCAACCCAAGTCAGACGAAGGAATTTTTCTCAGATATGCCACAGACAGTAAGTCTTATAAAGTGTTCAATAAGAAGACACTAAGTGTTGAAGTCTCTCGATTCACATCATCTTTGATGAAACAAACCTGGATAAAATAGTGTCTCAAGACACTACGAACGATAATTCAGACACTACAAACGAGGTCGTCGAGCTCAACACCACAATCGTAGTCCAAGAAAATGAAATCATTGAGCCAGGGGAAGAGATCGTAGAGAGATCTACGCCAATCAACGAACCTCCACATCAAGAAAAAGAAATTGATCTTGAAGATCTTAGACAAGAAGGCACCAGGACAGATGTTCCAACAGGAAATAGATGGGAAAAAGATCACACTCAAGACCTAATCATTGGATATCCAAATGTAAGGGTCAAAACAAGAGCTGCCACTCAAAATGAGTGTTTCTATCTAAGCTTTCTGTCACAAATGGAACCCAAGAAGATAGAAGATGCTATGGAATACTCAATTTGGATAGAAGTCATGCAAGAGGAGCTAAATTAGTTTGAAAGGAGAAAAGTATGGAGATTAGTTCCAAGACCAAGAAATCACCCAGTCATTGGAATCAAGTGGGTCTTTAGAAATAAGATGGATGAAGATGGGGTAATTACAAGGAATAAGGAAAGACTAGTGGCTAAAGGCTACTTTCAAGAAGAAGGCATTGACTACGATGAGACCTTCGCACATGTTGCCAGATTAGAAGCCATCAGGATATTCCTTGCCTTTGTTGCTCACATGAAATTCAAAGTATTTCAAATGGATGTCAAAATTGCATTCCTGAATGATGAAGTTCAAGAAGAAGTATATGTGGAGCAACCTCCAGGTTTCATCAATCCAACTTTCTCTAATTATGTCTATAGATTAGACAAAGCCTTATATGGTCTTAATTAAACACTTAGAGCATGGTATGAAATACTAACTAACTTTCTTATTGAAAATGGTTTTACTAGAGGCAGGGTAGATACCACATTATTTCTTAGAAAGCATAAAGACAAAGTCTTATCAGTTCAAATATATGTTGATGACATTATCTTTTGTTGTACTGATGAAAAACTATGTAAGAGATTTGTCAAGCTTATGTAGAGCAAATTCGAAATGAGCATAATGGGTGAGCAGAATTTCTTCCTTGGATTACAAGTAAAGCAAACTGATGAAGGAATTTTCATAAACCAAGCCAATTACATTAAAGACTTTACTTAAAAAGTATGGCATGAAATCAGCCTCTCCCATAAAAACACCAATTGCTCCAACAACCAAGCTTGACAAAGATGAGAAAGGTAAAAGTATTGATATAACTCAATACAGAGGTATGATAGGCTCTCTTCTATATCTAACTGCCAGTAAACCAGACATAATGTTTGCAACAACCATATGTGACACCCCCAAAATAGGTCCACACGACCCATTCTGAGTTGTCAGATATCACATTACAGAAATCAAATACAAACTTCATTTATACAAGTGTTGAACTGTCACGCAGAGTACGACAACGCATAAGCTGTGAGTTTTAATACAAATATATGTAACTCTCATGGTGCCTCGACCACAACATCTTACAATGGTAATTTACATAAAATTACAGTCAATAACTGTTTTAGAAATTAAAATCTTTGGAAAATGCTCAAAGAAACCTTCGTACATGGGAGGCCATGCATCTAAGTTATGATAAATATCATATGACTCAAGAATTATCCTTGGTTGACCCAATAGACCCCAAAAAAATGAAAAGATTACTATCATGTTCTTTCCAATGGTGAGTCTTCTCTTAACATATAATTATCTCCATTGTCTCCAAGTGAGAATTATATTTCAACCAAACTCCAAGATTATATAGGTAGTGCTCATAGATATAATCAGCAAGTGCATGTGCACAACCCTGTCTTATGATAACATGAGGTCGTCTGTCATTAGACATCTTGTATGATAGTGGCAAAACGCCCTTCCAAAGTTGGGTTCACCTCGCCTTATTCAGTTCACCAAAATCAACGGTTAAAAACACGTATAAAATTCGACACATTTATCTATAATTCTCAATAAAATTATTTACATACTATTTTAGGGGAAACCTTAACAGCTATATAACATCGTTCTATTCTCCAATTACCCTCGCTCGACCCAGCTACACTCTTATTACCTGAAAGGAATTGTGAAGCAAAAGGGTGAGCACAACTAGCCCAGTAAAGAATATCATGACTAACGATAATTAAATTATCAATAGCCTTTGTCAATAATAAATCAGAGATTTAGAACATATTGTAGATGATAAAACTTTTCAACCATAGTTGCAGCGGAACGAGCAATCCATTAGAAGAGTCAAATAGACCATAAAGTCTAATATCTTCTCTATGTTAAAAGTCCACCAACCATGTTTTATCCATGTAACTTCAATCAACAGTTCTTGTCCACAATTATGTGAATAACTTATAATCATAATTGTGATTCTAAATTCCTCTTCGCACCCAGGACGAAGATAATTTTCATCAACTTTCTTTACCTGAAACATCAAAGATCATGGTTATACCAAATCACAGTTCATATTCATAATCATACTAATAAATTCATCTTTGCACTACGGGCCAAAGATATTCATTAACAATTCATCTTTGCACTACATGCCAAAGACATACAACTATATTTTTAGAAGAGTCAAGTAGAGCATGATATCTACTATCTTCTACAAATTAAAAGGTTATTATCAATATTTTATCGTTGAGACTCAACTAAATAAATAATCCACATAATCGAATCATCCTTGCACTACGGCTAAGGATATTCATTAGTATCACGACCACGAATTATTCATGCACTACGGACCAAGGATATTCGTGTTTTCACCAATGGTCATGATTATACCAAATAATCCCTGATAATAATCATACCAACAACTGTCCATCAATGCACTACGGGCCAATGAGGACTTTTACCACATCATTTGTAACATTACGAGTCATGATTATACCGAATGATCGTTGGTCATAATTATACCAATAACTGTCCATCAATGCACTATGGGCCAATGAGGACTTTTACCACATCATTTGTAACATTACGGGTCATGATTATACCGAATGATCCCTGATTATAATCATACCAATCAACAGTTCATCTTTGCACCCTTGGCCGAAGATGACTTTTATCACAATATAAGCACGAGGATGATGACAATGATATAAGCATTAATCAAACAAAATCAAGGATAATTATTAAAGACTTTAAATTTATCCAGAGTTTAATAATTTCCAAATTGTCAACATGATACTGCTTTGTGGAGTAAAATTCAAGAATAATATCCATGTATCAAAAATAATTTGGACAGAAAAGAAATAAATTTTTTGGTGAATAGTATCCCGTGAATAATACCTTTTGAATAGTACTACAGGAATAGTACCTCGTGAATAGTACCCTGGTATGAAAAGTGCCTTAAATATCTGAGTGGATAATATTTAAGTGAATAGTAATCAGGTGAATAGTAACCCGTGAATAGTACCCCGGCATGAAAAGTGCCCCAAATACCCGATTGAATAATATTATAGTAAATAGTAACTGGGTGAATAGTAACCCGTAAATAGTATCCTGGGTGAAAATATTGATATTTAATAAGAAAGGTCATATCAATATTCTAATAAAACGATACTGGATGAAGTACAAAACTCAAGGATATTCCACTAATTTCAAGGATTATCAAAGCAATACTTATCGTAGATTAAGCTATCAAATGATAGAGTTAGTTGTTATGCTCAAAGAACTACACCAATCTATTCAGAGTTCACAAATACCCATCCACACAGAATCCTCTGCACATGGAGGAATCCAGCGCCAAACAATGCCTACTCAACCAGAGTCATCCACACCAGGGGACAGTCAAGGTATTGGTAAAAAGATGGAAACCCAGATACCTAAACCTCATTCCAATAAAGAAATCACAAATCTTAGGGATGATCGAGAAACTGGGGATATAAGAAAGAAAGTCCAACAAATGGAGGAGACCATCCGGTCAATCAAAGGGATTGGAAATTATGGGAGTGTCACCTATTCAGATCTTTGCATATTCCAGGGGATCGCTATCCTGCCAAATTCAAAGTCCCAGAGTTTGAAAAGTACAATGGAGCAGGCAATCCCTATATGCACCTGAAAGTGTACATTGGCGAACTGGGATCTTATGCTGAAGATGAAAGCCTCAGAATGTAGCTTTTCCAAAAGAGTCTCACTAGAGAGGCTAAAGTCTAGTATACCCGACTTGACAATGCCAAAATCAACAATTGGGAAGAATTGGCCCACGCCTTTCTAAATAAGTACAGTTTTCAGTCACAAATGGCACCTGATCGATATCAAGTGACTAAAGGCAAAAAGCAAAGTACTGAATCTTTCCGAGAATATACTCAAAGGTGGAGAAATCTAGCAGCACAAGTCATTCCATCAATGATAGAAGCTAAGATGGTAATGACGTTTATTGATATCCAAGAGGCTCCGTACTACGAGAGGATCCTAGCAGGCATAGGAAAATCGTTCTCGAAAATGATCAAACATGGCGAAATGGCGGAGATGGGTCTGAAGGCAGGCAAGATTAAAGACTTCACTGCCTTAGAAGTAGTCGCCAAGCATATACAGACTGGCAAGTATGCGAGCGATCCAAAGGGTGTACCTAATAAAGGCAATGAAGATGTATCCCTTGTTGTACAGGGGAAAGTTAGGAGACCAACCTACAGTCCCCCCATTCGGAAAATACAAAACAATCTGCCAGCTCAACAATAGGCTGCATTCAACCAATACCCAGATAAGAAAAGAAAATTTGAAAGAACAGAAAATCGGGTGTTCACTACTAGGCGATTCCCTTGAACATGTATTGGCGATACTAATGGATCACAAGAAAATTACCAAACTGGCTCCACCTCTAGAACCAGGGAGCAAAAGATATAATCCAAGCCAAAGATGTGCTTACCACTCAGGGTCTCCAGGACACGATACGGAAGATTGTTGGTCCTTAAAGCAAAAAATTCAAAATCTGATCAAAAGTGGCAATATTGTGGTTTAGCAACCTGATCAACAGAATGTCAACACCAACCTTCCGTTGCAGCATGATACGGGGGAAGTAAACATGATCGGGTTAGGAAGCGCTGAAATGTATCCAATTCGTAAGTGCATACGAAGGATAGAGGACTACCCCCAAAAGCACAGAACAAATGTCCTAAAGTGGGAAAACTCAGAGGAAGGTATCAAAGTAATGCAAAAATTAGAGACGATCCAGAACCAAGTAAATCTGCTAGCTAAGCTGATAGTGTGCCAACATCAGGATACGAGGCATTTCTTCACTCAACTATCAGAAGGCCAAGAAAAGGGAGGTGATAAAATTGCTAGCAGACCTCGCCAACGGAAAAACCGCTTGGGGGAATGCGAACTCTCAAAGAAGAAAGATCAAACAACCTCCACAAGAGTCCGAAAATTCACCCATCTAAGCAAATCCAATGAAGAAATGCTACACTTTCTGATAAGCGAATGAAGGATTACTGAGTTGCTGCCTCCTGTAAATCCTAAGATGAAGAGCTATGATTCCACCAAGATATGTCTCTACCATTCTAACTCACTTGGACATACGACTGAGGAATGCTGGGCTTTGCGACATAAAATCCAGGATCTCATTGAAAATGGAGAGCTGGAGATAGAAATTCCTATGACCAAAAAAGGTGAAAAGGCAATAAAAAGCTTAAGATGTCCACTCGAGGCAGGTAGTTCAAATAAGGTGAAGGCTATGAGCGATAATTCAGTCAGAACCCAAGATGGAATGATCCTAATGCAGGAAATGACAAAGGAGATTCTTCCACTAACATCCGACATCCTATGGTCCAAAGATGACAACCACATTCCAGATCTTATAACCTTGGATAATGCGGAGGAAATAGTGATCCTTTCCAAGGAGGAAAAAACAAAAAAGGAAAGTTTCTTGCAAGAAATGCGACAACAGTTCGAGGGAGATTTCATGGTCGAATCCTCTCAAGCCCAGGAAAAGCGTGAAAGAACAGATGAAGGAAAAGGTAGCGAGGTTGTCGGGAAAACCCACCAATTAAAGAATCAAGAGTTCATACCTTTTTGCGATGGGTCCAGCTTAAGCATCCCTGAGGAATGTGCTGAACAAGGAAGCGATCAAGTTATGGCCATAAGTGAAGACAGTCAAAACCAAAAAGTAACTTCTGTCGCGATCCTTGAAGGCGACACAACCACTGACAACTGGACTATCAGGCCTCAACTAACCAAAAAGATGTAGATCCAGGGGATAAAGCTGCGAGTTCCAGAAGATGTTGGGACGGTATCACTTCCTTCGCAGTATGCTTTTTATTTTCCATTCATGTATAGAAAAGAAAACAAAACAAAAATAAAAAAATAAAAAAACAAAAAAACAAAAAAACAAAAAAAAACAAAAAAAGGAAAAAAAAGAAAAAAAGAAAAAAAGAGAAAAAGAAAAATCAAAAAATCAAAAAAAATCAAAAATCAAGTCATTCAGGTTTCAGCTCATCAAGCCTGAACTACGAAAGACCTGACCTCCCCTCTTCAATGGGAGTAAGTAGGCAGCCATTTATGGTGCGGTCAAACCAAACAAAAACCCAAAAAACCCAAACCAAACACTTATCAAACCAAACACTTCTCAAACAAATACTTCTCAAATAAACGCTTCTCAAACAAACACTTGTCAAGCCGTTTATCTTATCAAGTAGGAACTACGCAAACCTGATCTCCCACACTCACAGGAGTACGTAGGCAACCACCAATGGTGCGGTCTGACCCTCAACAGAAACGTCCAAATCCAAACATCAATCCCAAGAACGACCCTCCAAGTCAGCGACCTATATGGAAAAGACACAAAAACACTACAATGTCATTCCATCAAATCTGGCGCAAATCCCAGAAAGGAAGAAACAACGATATGCCAAGACAACCAGCAGCAAGGACCTTCAAAGATTCGACACCCTTAATCATGAGTCTTCATCAAATCAAGAGAAAATCAAGACCGATTGCAATAACAAGTCAGGAATAATGATTGAAAGCATTAAAACCCAGATCATATACTTGTTCATCATCTGTTACAGAGGAAAAAGTCTCTTGCGATATCAGTATCTTATCATCCCATCTGTCAAAGCGACTATCCCAGACAACAAACAAGGTTGGGGCAATTTCAAAATCGACGACAACCCGATATTGCGACCACTACAACAAGACTTGGGAAATCTCGGAAACAACACCAACTCAACACTAAGGCATTTATCAAACATCCTAAAGAGGAAAATTCCCCAGTCAACACCATCAGCATGGTCCATCATCATCAAAGCTTCCCTCACATCAGCTCACTAGCGATTTGGATATTACTCACTTGCGACTTCATCAACAAAGAGAGTTTTTGTATGAATCTTTAACATCAGTATGCGAAAGGACTGGGGTATTTTCCGATTCCAAGAAAGCGAAGGATTTTAATGCGGGATCAGGTCTCTCATCAAAAGAAGGAAAACTCTTAAAAAGAATCATGGCAACATTAGCTTGCCCCTACAAACGAAGGGGAAAATTCTCAACAAAGTTCTTAACATAAGAGCAGAAGCCCAATAACAAAGGGTCTGGAAAATGAAATCTACACCATCAAACATGTTAATTTGCGCCAAATCCTCATAAGTTGAGGCCTCTACACTAAAGTTCAAAGTTCGGCAGCGAAAGTACAAACTGCACCCCCAAGGATATCAGCGGCATTCAGATCATTAGTTCAGCCGGTTTGCGAATCAAATGTTCAAGGAAATGGGGCATAAACACTCAACAGCGAAAGGAAACTACAAATCACCTCAAAAAGGGTGAGGCGCTACATCAACGTATTCAAAACATTCAGAAGATATCAGAAGATATCAGAAGATTCGGTATTCAAAACATTGGTATCATAACATCAGGCAGAATCTAGCGAAGTAAACCTTTGAATATTACTTTAGCGAAGGTATCAGAAGATCCGGTATTCAAAACATTGGTATCAATTCAGTGCAACATCAAAACAGACCAGTAATGAAAGCTTTGTATACTACCATTCGAGTGGGAACCAAAATAGTTGGGCGATGTCAACTACCAGCAGGGTAGGATCTGTTATCAAACTACCATCAGGGTAGGCACCATTGTAAACTACCAGCGTATCCATCGGCGATATCTCAATTTCTCTTCATTAAACAGGCTTTAGCGGCACTGACAAAAAGCCAAGCTGTTGTAGTCAACACCGGCATAGGCATCAGCAATCCCCGGTAAAGGTAAAGCGATTTGCGAAAACATTTTAAACATGCATTATAACATTCATTATATTGCACTTTTCGATTTACGATTTGCGAAATGCGATGTGCGAGTTGCAAAGTGTGATTGGCCAAAAGCGAAATGCGAAGTGCGAAATGTGATGTGCGATTTGCGAAAACATTTTAAACATTCATCATCACATTCACTACATTGCGATCTGTATCATTAAAAATACATTTTTATGTTTCAATTGTCTATTAATCTTTATCATTTCCATTCCATTGCATTGCATGAACATGATAAAGAGAGGAATCTATAGACATTCGAAATTTTCTTTCTCTTTTACTAACTGTGCAGGAGGGCAAAAATGACTTTTTCACACTCTAGAGGTAATCCTGGAGGACCACAACATCAATTCCAACCTTAGAGATAACCCTGAGTACATTTAGAGTCAACAGCATGACCATTTCAGAGATAACCCTGGGAAAAACCCGCTACAACTGTGCGAAAACCGGAGATAAAGGGGCAAAATGGTCATTTTGCCAACTCAACTTCACTTCAAATCAAATACACTCATGTCAACTCAAATTGATTCAAAAGTAGTCCCACAAGACTCATATCTTAACTTTGGAGCGAAAACTACGCAAAACGGCTCACCAGATTACCTAACAGAAACCCGAGAATGCTATTTCGCTCATGGACCCATCTTCCCGGAATCAAAAAGGGCAAATCATAAGTCATTTTATAGCTCTCGGAAAGAGCTTTTTGAAATAGTATGGCACGCTTCCATCGGATTGAAAGTTATGAACGACCGAGTGAATGGTGCGTTATCCGAGTATACGTACTGCTACACGGCGGGACCCACCCCACCCTGGGCAGCCTGGGCAGCCGCAGGTGTACCTGCGGCAATCAGTTCTATAAATATAGGGCTTGGGCTAGCCATTTTGGGAGACAAAATAGCGAGGAAACCCTGTCCAATTGGCTTTGTACACCCCATAAACAAAGTGATGTCTTATTTCAAACACTTTTGAGCTTATATTTTGTCATATTTTTACCGGCGGGAACCGAGTATTCATTCATCTAGAGTCATAGAATCCTGCTTTGGCAACCCACTGTAAGCCTTCTTACACTCTATAAAGCCTTTCCCTTCCTCTTTGCACACACTGTTCTTCACATTGAGAGTCGTGTTGTGTGTGTATGCCCGAATTTTGGTCCGTGATTTTCATTTCTGTTTGTATATATATACTTTTATATGTATATATTTATATATATGGACTAACATTATCGAGTTATGCCTCGATTGAGCGTAGACTTCGGTCTGGAGCGTTTATTTACTTATATATATATATATATATATATATATATATATTTATTTATAACTGTTGTCAGACATATCTGATGAGCTTGGATTTTATATCCGGAGAATTTACCTACTTTTATATATATATCCGATGAGCCTGGATTTACATACAGAAATGAAAATCCGATGAGCCTGGATTTACATCCAGTGCGTTTACTACTTTATATATATATATATATATATATATATATATATATATATATATATATATATATATATATATATATATATATATTTGTGAGGCCTAGAGTTTACTTCTTGGCCTCTTACAGCTTTATTTACATTTCGTCCTGCCTGGAGTTTACTTCTTGGCAGTTGATTGCTTTTATAGCTTTATTTACATTTTGTCCCACCTGGAGTTTACTTCGTAGTGGTTGATCATGTCCATATATATATATATATATATATATATATATATATATATATATATATATATATATATATATATATATATATATATATATATATTTACATTTTTGATCCCCCATGGAGTTGCTTCGTGGTGGTTGATCATGTCTGTATATATATTTATAGCTTTTATATATATAACTGCTTACTACTTTCCATACAAACTGCAGTATCATATGAGCCTAGAAATCATGTGATCAAATATTCAGTCTACTGAATCTAGATTCGGTTCTCATGATGGACATTTTTCAGCTGTAAGCAGCTTGTACATTATTTACAATGTCTGAATTTCCTTGGATGACTGTCATGCCCATGAGAAGTTTGGCGCTGCTGTATATTATTTTCTCGAAGATGCTTCGCATTTCGAAAATAAAAGCAAACAAGCCGAACATTTAATAATAAAATGGAAGTATCAAAGGCCTCAATTACTATTGAGCACAATGTTTGAAAAACCTCTTTTTACAAAACTTCATTGTTATATCTGGTTAAAACTGAATTTTTCTATAAATTCAAACCCTTTATATATAGGTGCGAACAAGGCATAGCACTACTTCCAAATAATTTCACATTGATCCACACACACACACAAACATTCATATAACAATTTCTTGAAAAGTGGCAGTTGTCGTTACAACACGGATGTTGGGGGGTGCCTAACACCTTCCCTTCGCATAATCAAGCCCCCAAACTCAAATGAGTCTCGATTTCGCAGACCCGTTTAGCAGTGTCATATCACTGGGTCAATGTGCAAACATTTTCGGTTGCGTTGGTGCAACCAGTTAAATACACCAACTGGCGACTCTTAAAGTCAAAAAGTCGACATTATACATGTCGGACCTTTTCACTTATTTTTTCAAACAAATCTCACATTAACATGAGAACACCAAAGAACAAGTAATGAAAAGGGACACTAAAAACAATCCCGACGTCGACAGGTATTTTACATAAAGGTACAGTCAATAACTGTTTTAAATATTAAAATCTTTGGAAAATGTTCATGGAAACCTTCGAACATGGGAGGCCATGCATCTAAGTTATGATAGATATCATATGACTTGAGAATTATCTTTGGTTGACCCAACAGACCCCAAAGAAAAACAAGAAGATTACTATCATGTTCTTTCCAATAGTGAGTTTTCTCTTGACATATAATTATCTCCATTGTCTCCAAGTGAGAATTATATTTCAACCAAACTCCAAGATTATATAGGCAGTGCTCATAGATATAATCAGCAAGTGCATGTGCACAACCCTGTCTTATGATAACACGAGGTCATTTGTCATTAGACATATTGTATGATAGTGGCAAAACGCCCTTCCAAAGTTGGGTTCACCTCGCTTTATTTGGTTCACCAAAATCAACGGTTAAAATGATGTATAAAATACGATACATTTATCTATAATTCTCAATAAAATTATTTCCATACTGTTTTAGGGGAAACCTCAATAGCTATAGACCATCGTTCTCTTCCCCTGTTACCCCCGCTCGACTCAACTACACTTTTATTACCTGAAAGGAATTATGAAGCAAAAGGGTGAGCACAACTAGCCTAGTAAAGAAAATCATGACTAAAGATAATTAAATTATCAATAGCCTTTATCAATAATAAATCAGAGATTTAGAACATATGGTAGATGATAAAACTTTTCAACCAAAGTTGTAGCGGAACGAGCAATCCATTAGAAGAGTCAAATAGACCCTAAAGTCTATTATCTTCTCCATGTTAAAAGTTCACCAACCATGTTTTATCCCTGTAACATCAATCAACAGTTCTTGTCCACAATTATGTGAATAACTCATAATCATAATTACGATTCTAAATTCCTCTTTGCACCCAGGACGAAGATAATTTTCATCAACTGTCTTTACCTGAAACATCAAAGATCATGGTTATACCAAATCACAGTTCCTGTTCATAATCATACTAATAAATTCATCTTTGCACTACGGGCCAAAGATATTCATTAACAATTCATCTTTGCACTACAGGCCAAAGACATGCAACTGTATTTTTAGAAGAGTCAAGTAGAGCATGATATCTACTATCTTCAACGAATTAAAAGGTTAGTATCAATATTTTATCGCTGAGACTCAGCTTAATAAATAATACACATAATCGAATCATCCTTACACTACGGCTAAGGATATTCATTAGTATCACGACCACGAATTATCCATGCACTACGGGCCAAGGATATTTATGTTTTCACCAATGGTCATGATTATACCAAATAATCCATGGTCATAATCATACCAACAACTGTCCATCAATGCACTACGGGCCAATGAGGACTTTTACCACATCATTTGTAACATTACGAGTCATGATTATACCGAATGATCCCTGGTCATAATCATACAAATAATTGTCCATCAATGCACTACAGGCCAATGAGAACTTTAACCACATCATTTGTAACATTACGGGTCATGATTATACCGAATGATCCCTGGTCATAATCATATCAATCAACAGTTTATCTTTGCACCCTTGGCCGAAGATGACTTTCATCACAATATAAGCATGAGGATGATGACAATGATATAAGCATTAATCAAACGAAATCAATGATAATTATTAAACACTTTAAATTTATCCAGAGTTTAATAATGTCTAAAATGTCAATATGATACTGCTTTGTGGAGTAAAATTCAAGAATAATATTCACGTATCAAAAATAATTTGGACAAAAAAGAAATAAATTTTTTAGTGAATAGTATACCCCGTAAATAGTATCATGTGAATAGTACTTCGGGAATAGTACCTCGTGAATAGTATCCCGGCATAAAAAGTGCCCCAAATACCCGAGTAGATAATATTTAAGTGAATAGTAATTGGGTGAATAGTAACCTATGAATAGTAACTCATGAATAGTACCCCGACATAAAAAGTGCCCCAAATACCCGAGTGAATAATATTATAGTGAATAGTAACTGGGTGAATAGTAACCCATGAAGTGTATCTCGGGTGAAAATATTGATATTTAATAAGAAAGTTCAGATCAATATTCCAATAAAACGATACTGGATGAAGCGCAAAACTCAAGGAAATTCCACTAATTTCAAGGATTATCGTGTTAGGTGTGTAATATTCTTGAACGCAATCAAATTGCATAAATAAGCGGAAACGTGTAAAAATCAGAGTTTTAAAATTTTACAAACCATATACCCGGATCATCCTTTATGCACAATTATTAATTAAACGAAAAGATATGAAGAACAAGAATCATATCCTTGAAGATTCGAGCTTCCTCAGGTACAAGTTCACCTCCAATCCTTTTTGCGTTCAACTTGAATCCACCGGGTTTGGTTCCTTCCTTTAATCAACGTTAGCCACCCAAGTGTTTGGCCTCTAGAGGTGATCAAACAAGAAAGAATAAAGATTCAAGAAGATGGGTGTTTTACAAAACCCTAGTTTTCTATCTCTATAGAAAAAGCGTACTCTCCCAACTATTGGAATTACGAGTATTGTGAAAAAGTCATCAACCACTACACCCATAATAAGACTCCTCTTATTTATATATGTAGGCAACCCTCCTTAACAATTAAGGAATTGGATTTTATTTTAATTAATTAGGCTCCTAATCTTATTAGAAATAATTAATTAAAATCTTTTATAATTTACCTCCTAATCTTATTAGGAATATATGAGAGGTCTTTTATTAAATTAATTCCTAAACTCTTTTAGAAATTAAAATAATAATAATTGTAATAATATTAATAAGACTTCTCTTATTAATTTATATTTAATATTTCTGAAATATTAAATAATAAATATTAAGTTATTTAATTTATCCTATCACCATAGATTAAATTAAATATATTTAACATATTATTACGATTATGACATTAACTTCTTAAATAATTATTCTTCCTTTTATGGTGTGACCCTTTAGGTTCTCCATATTAAACCGGTTGTGAATAAATCAATTAGAACAATTCTAATCTTATTTAAATAAATAAATTATTTAAATAAATAATATTTATTCTACAATAGGGATAAGCCTCCCTAGCGTTCAACGACTTTCCAGATAATATAAATTTTAACATTAATCATAAAAGAACCTTTGAGTTAATAGTTACCGTACAATTCAATCCTTCTACCATACAATGTCCCAATTAAATATAAGACATGAAATTACTGTCAAGTCTTATTTTATTTAATTATATGTATTTCGACTCTTAAATGCACAACTCCAAATAATGCAAATTAGAAACTCCTTTCTAATTTTATTCTGCCTTGGCCAAGGACTACTGAGTTGTCATTTATCGAATCACATAGGACATTTCTCTTCTTTTACTCAAAGCGGTAGATTCTTTATTGATCATACATTATCTCCATGTACAACTTATTATACCCAAGCATACCTTTGATATACCCTAAGGGTCTTAAGGAATAAGTCAAAGTATAACTCATCATACACAAGATACTATGATGATCTCAAGTCCAAGGATCACTTGTACTACTATCACTACAGGAATTCCTATTGACAGGCAAGTAAAACTCCATTAAGTATTTCTTAGCGAGCCACGTTCAGTAAACTTATTCTCTAATAAGCACCTACATACTTGCTTTAGTGTCTCCACATAAATAATCATGAGATCAATCATCCTCATCCAATGAGCAAGCAACGTATGTACCAATCTATCCGGATTCACTAATCCCCAATTTAGTAATCCAACGATTGGGAACTATTTTAGTTTTAAGCTTTCTAAGAATTTAGATCTCATTAGAATGATCATTGTCATTATTCTAAAAGCATTGCTTAAAACTACGAGTTTATCACATATTATAAAACAGCGTCATGTAGATAATTTAAAAGCCTTTAATAAATTAATACTCTTTATTAATAAATGAATAAGATTGTTACAAAGTATATGCTTTATCATCAAACATGATTGGCTTGTGTGCATACTACTTTCAATCTCCCACTTGCACTAAAGCCAATCGTCATGGTATCTCATACCCTTCTTTTCTAAGTGACGATTATCCTGCTGTTGGATAAGATTTAGTTAATGGATATGTAATGTTGTTCTTGAGAGTTCACTATCTCTATAGTGTTTTCCCATCTTTCAATGATTCCTATAATCAAATGAAAGTGCCACAACATATGTTTAGATCCAAGATGAGACTTAGAAACTATTCCTAGTTCTGTAATGAACCTTTCATCCAAACAATTAACTTGTAGCTTCATTTATAGCTATATACTTTGTCTTTATCACTAAACCAGCAACTCTTTGCTGTTTGGAACCTTTCTAATTCACTGCACCACTGTTCAAGGTAACCCTTTACCTTAAAGTGGATTTTTTTTTGTCGTCTTGGTCTGTCTGAAAAAAAAACTGGAGTCTGTTTAGCCCTCTAGTTTTAATTCAGACCCACCATGAATATGATCACATCCTTAGTGCTGGTTAAGTACTTTAAGATATTTTTCACCGACTTATAGTGAACTTCTCCAGAATATGACTGATCAACATCAGGTCTCGTATATTTCATTGCATACATGATTGTTACTCATGCTATCTCTCTCTTTTAGGAGTCTATGGGGACTATTAAGAGAGATGCACTCCAGGGCTCATCAACATGAGACATCTCTTGGAGTTTGTCATGCTAAATGACTTTACCATCAAATGAATATACGTTCCTTGGGTTAATCCGAGCATCCTTTTGAATCTATCTATATAGATTTGTATCCCTAATTATGATTCTCTTCCCAAATCATTCATAGAGGAATGTTTAGACAACTTTATCTTTACTGATTCTAGCATTGGCATGTCATTCCTTATCCGCAGTATATCAATATATAATACTAGGAATATCACGCTCCCACTGACCCTTTTGTACACACTAGGTTCATTCTTGTTTTTGTTAAAATTAAACTCTTTTAATTGTCTTATCAAAACGAATGTTCCATTTTTGAGAAGCTTGCTTCAATCCATTTCTCTGAGTGTCTACAACTCTTACCTCATCGTATGCAACTAGATCATCATCTTCTATAATACGTACCTCATCATCATCATTCATGATGAATCCATACCTCCCAGGTATCTTCGGTACTATTCCAGATTTACGATTCGGTTGTAGTACAATAGGTCTATCTACAAGTTCATCATATTTGACTTATAGTGTTTTGTGGTTCTTGAAATCTTCAAGATGTATTATCCTCCTACTAGCCCCTTCAATGATAAACACCTTTATCTTAGAAGACAATGAGTTTCACAACAAACATATTTTGCTAAGTAGGATTATAAAACATATACCCTAAACTTACTTTAGGATGTCCCATAAATCGACACTTGTCAAATCTTGTCCTAAACTTATCCCTTTGAAACCTTTTCACATAAGTTGGACAACCCCTTATCTTAACATATTTAAGATTAGGAATCCTCTTTGTCCATAACTTTTATGGAGTCTTGGGGCCGGATTTTGAGGTTACCTTTTTCGTAGATATGCAGCCATTTCTAGGACATTATCCTAGAAGGATACTGGAATGTTGGTAAAATCATTATGGACCGCACCATGTCCAACAAGGTACGATTTTCTTTCAGATACATCAATCAATTATTGTGTATCAGGAGGCGTCCATTTTAAGAAAACCATTTGAGATGATCTAAAAACTTATTTCACAAGTATTCCTTCCTTGATCCGATTAAAGAATCCTAATACTGTGTCAATTTGTTTCACTTCTGAATTCTTTGAACCTTTCAAATAATTCACACTTATATTTCAGCAAATACACACATTCAACTCTTTAAATGATCATCTCCTTTTTCTTATACTAGTTTGTTCAATTTGTAAAATAATTTTTACATAAGTCAAGTATACAAAATCGATCAAGTAATATTTCAGTTCTATACAAAACATTATTATTACAAATAGAACAACAATTGTTCTTAAATATAATACCAAAGATTTCATTGTCCAACAACAAAAATGGAAATAATATTTCTAACAAGAACTGGAATACAATAACAACTTATTGACTTAATAGATTTGCTCGTAGGCATTACTAAACTATAAGTTTCTATGTCTAATGTAGCAACCTTTGCTTCATTTCCCACACATAATATTACTTATCCTTTGTTTAGCTTTCTACTTCTGTTTGGTCCCTTCATAAATCTATATTTATGATAACCAAAGCCGGTATCCAATACCCAAGTAGAACCTTGACTTAAAGAAAAATTTATTTTAAATCATGAACAAATTTGTATTTATAACCGAAACTTCACTAAGCTTCTTTAGGTTAGCCTCTGCAAGATGCTTCTTGCAGTTTCTTTTCCAGTGTCCAAGCTTATTGCAGTGAAAGCAAACTCCTTTGCTATCCGTGTCAGTTTTGTTCTTATTATCCTTTATTTTTGCCTTTCTATTTACCTTCTTTGTATCGTTCTTCTTTTCAGAAGATCCTTTGGCCCCTACAAGTAAGACATGGTCTTTCTTGGTTGGAAAGTGACTCTCAACATTTTTTAACATGTTAAGCAAATCAGCGAGACTGATATCTAGCTTGTTCATATGAAAAATTCACAACAATTGTGAAAGGAGTCCAGAAATGAGTGCAAGATCAAATCTTGGCTCAACTATCCATCCATGATAAAACCCGTTGTCCTAATTGATCAATCAAATTGATTATGTTAAAGACTTTTATCTGTAGTGTAGTGTCATCGGTCATTCTAGATCGAAAGAGCTCCTTAGATATCTGATATATATCAGTCCTACTTTCCTCACCATCAACTACTTGATGTGCAGGAATATAGTAGGAGCATCTATAGTTTCATGCTGACGCTGAAGCTCATTACTCAAGGATGCGAGAATAATGCATTGAGCCAATTATGCATCATCTTGTCACTTTCTAAAAGTAGCAATCTCTTCCTCAGAGGCATTGTCTGCAACCATTGCAGGGATAGGCGTATTAAGGACATAAGATAGCTTTTCAGCCATGAGAACTATTCTCAAATTCCTTAACCAATCCGAGTAATTCGGTTAGGTTAATTAACATCTAATATGTTTCGCAGTGATAGTAATTTAGACATTGTAAAATTCTGTAAATAAATTTGTTCTTAACAACACTTTAGCATACATTCTTTTATTAATTACCAAAATAATTTAGGTCTTGTTTTAAATTGGTATCTCCCACTATTTTCTTCAAACTATATTACCCTAAATATATAGTTCGGCAATATCTAATTAAAGATATACTAGTGAGAATAAGGATCCCATTTCAAATGTATATAGCATTGTGTGTGCACAACAAACTATATATAAATAAATAGGTAGACAACTATTGTCAATTACATCAACTATGCAACTCCTTGTATTTTGCCTCTTAAATCATAATGGTCAAGTGTGTGCATATCCGAACTAAAATGATTTAAGTTAAGTCAGACCCACCATTTCCATATAAGTGAAGAGAAAACTACAGCCCTTGTGTGTGCAAAACAAAGCAGTAATGTTCAATTCCTTATAAAGATCATATGTAATAAAAACAACATCTTAAATATTTAATATGTGTCTTGTGTGTGCACAACAAACTCATATTAAATATTCAATACTCTATTGTTTCTATCATGCTAGAAGGCGACGTTCGATATTCCAAATATCTTTGAACGTTGCAACTTAATATAAAATATTTGAGGGGTTTGTTATTAATTTGTCTCATCTTGTTTAGCGCGCATGCACATATATATATAAAATATGCGTCATATTAATGAACATGCGAAGCATGTTTGAATAATATATAATATATATAGTATAAGTATGCACATATAGAATACTATATTCTACTCAGATTGATTATGGACTTTATTCTAATTTGGTTCACTAGAGACACCAAGTGAACCAAAAGGTCAAACCTAGGGTTGCAAGAATTAATATTTAAATATAACTATTACATTTAAACTCGGGCTTCATTACAAACGGGTCTTCAAGCGCTTCTTGCTCCTTGAAAAGTCAACAATCACTACACCCATAATAAGACTCCTCTTATTTATAGATGTAGGCAACCCTCCTTAACAATTAAGGAATTGTGTTTTATTTTAATTAATTAGGCTCCTAATCTTATTAGGAATAATTAATTAAAATCTTTTAATTAATTTACCTCCTAATCTTATTAGGAATATATGATAGTACTTTTATTAAATTAATTCCTAAACTCTTTTAGAAATTAAAATAATAATAATTGTAATAATATTAATAAGACTCCTCTTATTAATTTATATTTAATATTTCTAAAATATTAAATAATAAATATTAAGCTATTTAATTTATTCTATCACCATAGATTAAATTAAATATACTTAACATATTATTATGATAAATAAATTAAATGATTAATTTATTTAAATAAATAATATTTATTTTACAATAGGGATAAGCCTCCCTAGCGATCAACGACTTTCCAGATAATATTGATTTCAACATTAATCATAAAAGAACCTTTGAGTTAATAGTTACCATATAATTCAATCCTTCCACCATACAATATCCCAATTAAATATAAGACATGAAATTACTGTCAAGTCTTATTTTATTTAATTATATGTATTTCGACTCTTAAATGCACAACTCCAAATAATACAAATTAGAAACTCCTTTCTAATTTCATTCTGCCTTGGCCAAGGACTACTGAGTTGTCATTTATCGAATCACATAGGACATTTCTCTTCTTCTACTAGAAGCGGTAGATTCTTTATTGACCATACATTATCTCCATGTACAACTTATTATACCCAAGCATACCCTTTGATATACCCTAAGGGTCTTAAGGAATAAGTCAAAGTATAACTCATCATACACAAGATACTATGATGATCTCAAGTCCAAGGATCACTTGTACTACTATCACTACAGGAATTCTTTTTGACAGGCAAGTAAAACTCCATTAAGTATTCCTTAGCGAGCCACATTCAGTGAACTTATTCTCTAATAAGCACCTACATACTTGCTTTAGTGTCTCCACAAAAATGATCATGAGATCAATCATCCTCATCCAATGAGCAAGCAACGTATGTACCAATCTATCCGGATTCACTAATCCCCAATTTAGTAATCCAACGATTGAGAACTATTTTAGTTTTAAGCTTTCTAAGAATTTAGATCTCATTAGAATGATCATTATCATTATTCTAAAAGCATTGCTTAAAACTATGAGTTTATCACATATTATAAAACAGCATCATGTAGATAATTTAAAAGCCTTTAATAAATTAATATTCTTTATTAATAAATGAATAAGATTTTTACAAAATATATGCTTTATCATCAAACATGATTGGCTTGTGTGCATACTACTTTCATATCGAAGCAATACTTACCATAGTAAGTTTAGATTTAAGAATATGAAAAGAAATAACATATGAAACTGCAAATAGATTTTCACCTGTCATACGGTACGTAATTTGCATAGACAGGTTATTCTGACATATTAAAGGATAAATACGAAAAATAGTATTCCTTATGAATATGAAAGAAATAATACCCCTTACGAATACAACAAATAATATCCCTTACCAAACGAAAATAACATACCATACCTTAGTAGAAGACTGGATACTGCAATAGTGAAGTAACAGAATACTCTTCTTCTTTCTCTCTATAATTTCTCTCTCTATAGCTTCTCTTGTGAGTCTTAGTGAATTGGTGAGAATGAAAGAAGAATTAAGCTTCTATTTATAGGAGAAATGACTAAATAGTAACTAATTCACAAACGGTCCATATTGATTACTATTAAAACCACAACCGACGATCCAGATTGATTTACTTTTAAAACCACCATCGACGGTCCAGATTAATTTACTTTTAAAACTATCATTGACGGTCTAGATTGATTTACTATTAAAATCACCATCGACGGTCCATATTGATTTACTATTAAAATCACCATCGACTGTCCAGATTGATTTACTATTAATACCACCACCAATGGTCCAGATTGATTTACTATTAAAACCACCACCAATGGTCCAGATTGATTTACTATTGAAACCACCACCAATGGTCCAGATTGATTTACTTAATACACTTTAGTACCTCTAAATTTTTCCATGTTTGCATTATTCCCCTCTAACTTTTGTAATTCTCTTATCTTTAATAAACACATTTTTAATATTTCAACAATTATTCATCATTAATATTATAACTTACAATATTGACAACCAGATCTTTCTCAGGTAAGAGGGGGCTTTCCGATAAAGATTTCACCTTATTGGCGCGCAATTAGGTGACCAAACCTCTTTCCTCGACAGAACTTTCTAGACATTGTCAATAATGTAAATAATCATATGAATAAATGTATTTTCTCAATTATTGATTTAATAATATAAAATATTATGCAGATGATATTGTGATAGTAATTGAATCAAATAACGTGAGATACTATGCAACAATTATTGTAGCAATAATTTAGTAAACTGAGTGGCTTCTTACGTAAGCATTAATAATCAATATCGTGTGCTACTATGTAACCACGTGTATTACTATATTTTTACCACCGGGTATTTTAACAGTTTAACGGTAAGACTTTTGCTGTTATTTATACAAAAAGTTATTTCTGTCGTTTTCTAACTCCGACTGTTATTCCGTTATGGGGTCCACCAATGATGGTGTCGTCGAACGAATATTCCCCGATGAAAGAATATTCCTCGACCAAACGAATATTCCCTGACACAACGAATATTTTATATGAACTTGCTTACTTGCAAAATTTTCAAATATCACCCTTAACTTTAACCTTTTATCAATTTAACCATTTACTAAATAAAATAATAATTATAAGAAAATTGAATACTTTCATTTCATAAAATTCGAGGTCTCACAACATATGTGCTAGATTTCAAGCTAACCCTAAGGAATCACACTTGACTGCTCTAAAAAGATTTTCAGGTACCTCAAAGGCACACCTCACTTGGGACTTTGGTATCCTAAAGAGTCCTCCTTTGAACTAACAGGATATACAGATGCTAATTTTGTACGCTGCAAGATCGATAGAAAAAGTACCAGTGGCACCTGTCAGTTTCTATAAAACAGATTTGTGTCCTGGTTTAGAAAGAAGCAAAACTCAGTATCTACCTCAACAACAGAAGCTAAATACATTGTTGCTGGTAGTTGTTGTGCTTAAATCTTATGGATGAAAATCAGCTAGCAGACTATGGGTTTGATTTCAAATCTATACCTGTTCATTAAGATAACACAAGTGTCATAGTAATAACACACAATCCTTTCATGCATTCTAGGAACAAACATATTGAAATAAGATATCATTTCATTAGGGATCATGTTCAAAATGGAACTATATATTTGCAGTACATCCCTACTGAAAATCAACTTACTGATGTGTTTACTAAGCCTCTAGATGAATCCAGATTTAATAAATTGATAAGTGAGTTAGGTATGCTAAATCTACCACCTTAAACTTTGTGCTCTAGTTTATGCTAACCATGCATATATAAAAGGCTTTGTTCAAGATCGTAGAGATGACTGAAGAAGGACGACGATCGTAAAGCTTCCTCGACATGACAAAGAAGCATCCTGTGATGATAAAAATTTTAACAAATCCAAGCAATCCCTCTGATGAGCGCCTCAGGGACAAACCTAACCCTTAATTCACTCTAAGAGGTTGGCCCTTCCTGAGTTACCTTAACCCAGAAGGAATGCTGAGTCAAAGTTCATCACAAGGACCAGGGCAGACAACGTTCGTAAAGCAGATTCAGAAGTGAACTCAACGATCATAATGCAACCTCGACGATCGTAGTCCTCCCAAAGGATACACTAGCTCAGGGGGAACTAAGGGCAGATCAATATTTTCCATATCATTAAAAATCTTGGAGCCAAGAAGGACTTGACACATGCCCCACTATGCAGATCGAGTGGAGGGAAGTTACAAATACATTTCAAAAAGGAATTTTTGAAAACTCACCTCAAAAGTTCAAAAAATCTTATTTCTCTCTCTAACAGCAAAAACCCTAGCCTTTAGAAACGCTCAACCAAATAAATGGCGGCTTCAAATGTTATCACTGGTTACCGACTCTACTTCGATGAGTTCAAGACAGCTGACCCTCAATTTTACAAAATTTTATCTCTGCTGAAGAAAGCTGGTCTTGAAGAAGCTCTAGGCACCAGCACATGGATCTACCCGAAGCTGGTGAAGGAGTTCTACAGCAATGGAGTTTTTGAGAACGACACCATCATCACAAAGGTCAAGGGAGTATAAATTAAACTAAAAGCTTAAGATATAAACCTAGCCCTAGATTTCAAATCAAAGGGACTTCTATCTATGGAGGTCATCGAATTTTATGAAGGACTGAAGAAGATGCATCACAAGAAGTTTCAGACCGTCAAGGGATACAAGAAGAAAGAGTTTCCCCAAAAGTATAAGTTTTTGGCTGATATTGTTAGGAAATGCATATGTTGTAAGAGCTCTGGCCATGACTCTGTGAATGAAGTACAACTTAAGCTCATGACAGCAATCTGCCTTTGGATTTATCTCAACTATGGAGCCCTACTCATCGATTGGATTGGGAAATGTATACTCAGTTCAAAGAAATCGAAGAGCTCTGAAAAGATGCTCTACGGGCGATTTATAAGCATCATCCTGCAATCATCTCTGGTGACAAAATTGGGGATAATAAAGGAGAATCTATCAATCCTAATAGAAGGATGACCTCGCAGCTGTTTCAAAACTGGAAAAGAAATCCAGCAGGAAATGTCAAAATGATGTTTGAATCTAGTGGAAGGACTGGTGAAGTGAAGGAGTCAGGACTACCAGGGAACTTGTTAGTTGTGAAGGAAACTAATGAAGAAGAAGAAATCAATAAACAAGAACCCATTGCCTTGTTCAGAAAAAGCAAGGGCAAGAGGAAGACAAAGGCTTAGACAACAGAAGAGCCTCAAGGTTCAACCACTGATGCACCTCAAGGAAGTTCAGGCACTGAAAATCTGAAGAAAATGAAAAGGATGGAATAGCAGTCTGAAGAAGAAGAAGAAGATAGAGATACCATCTCTCAGCTGCTTAAGATGGGAAAACGTAGCCATAAGTCCAAGAAATCTTCTTTCTCTTCGATCGTAGAGTCAATACCAATTGTAGAGTCCAGACTTGACACTACCCCAGGAGAGGATGCTGCAATAGCTTCTCAGCCTGATCAAACTTTCAGAGCTAAAACTGAAGAAAGTAATGAGGCTATGGTTCAGCCTAAGAGAACAAAGAGAAAGTTTGTCAAGAATTACATTCTTGTCAATGAAGGAGTATTAAAGGAGGAAGACAGAAGAATAGCTGCTGAGAAAGGGTTACCCAAAGCAAGGAAGGAGAATACAGCTCGAGTTGAGAGGGAGAGCTTCCTGAAGTAACTACTCTAAAGAATGCTCCAGTTGAGGGGGAGCTGCTTGAAGTTCGAATGGATGATCGAATTGAGGGGGAGCCTCACGAAGTCCCTATGTCAGAAAAGGCTACAGCTGAGGAGGAATTACCAGGAAATCCCCATGAACCTTCTTCAGTCCCTCAAGAGATCCTAGCTTCAGACACTGTAGAAATAGAAAGGATTGAAACTATGGAGGATGAGAAAGCAAAGGATCAAAGTAGAGAAGTGGAAATGATTGATGTAGTGGAAACTTTAAATGAAGACAAAGAAGAGGATGACGAAGTTGAGATTATTGTAGTGGGCTGGGATAGATATAGAAGAGCCAACTACAATCAACTGTTCTCCTATCAACCTATGATGCCTTTTCACAGAGCCCAAATCCTCAACTCCTGGATCACATGTTCAGGACCTTCAAAACCTATCCAATAATTTCTGTACTAGCTCATGGATTTCTAGGCAACCTCACTTTTTCCTGAAAGCTGATCACTAATGGCCCCTCTTCAGATAATGGGCGTGAGGTACAATCCATTCCCATCTCTTTCATGGTTAATCACTGTCCACCATCAACCTTTAACCAATTCTATGAATTACCAAGATGGTTGGAAGTGATACTACATCCACTAAATCAATTTCTAGTTATAGAATCCCAACATTCTGTAACTGATGAACCAAATATGCATAATTATGTATTGATCCGATCTCCTACCATCTCTCACTCTACGATTACTGATCCTAATCCAATCGTAGAGTCACCTGCTCAAATTATAGAGTCACCTCCTCTTGAGACTCAACCTCACACACCCACTCCTCCATCAGACATCCCTTCCTCATCAACCAATAACTATTTCAATCTTGATCTTGTTCTCTACAATATGCAAGATCAATATCCAAGACCCTCTCCTCCAAATAATTAACAACTCCTTGAACTCATATCAGATCTTCCTATTAAAACAAAGTTGTCTAAAGCATCTCAGAAGGTGACCAAGGACATACAAGATGATCTTGAAGTACACTCAGACCTTGTTCATCTGAGGCTTACTCATTTGATCGATGCTGCCAATACCCTCCCCAGCAACCTAAGTACTGAGCTTACGAAGAAGCTTAGGGAGATCATAAAGGGGATGATTCAGAGCATCAATGAAAGGGATCAAATTCATTTTTAGGCTGCCAAAAAGCACAAAGAAGTAGTTCTCCTTCTGCTAAAGACTCAGGAATCTCAAAATAAGCTCATGATGGAGAGTCTCACAAGTCTATGAACCCAAATGAAAGAATTCCAAACATTTTCCATGGGCCAAATGCAACAAACAAAAACTGTCTTGGCCATTCTACAAAAGAGAGAATCTTGAACTGATTCTCTGATCCAAGAAAATTGTGCAGACATTACTCACTCCCAGAATCAGTTCCACGAGCTCGTATAAGGCATGACTCGACTATCTAAAGATATTCGAACCCTTGATGCTGACATAAAGGGGGGGGAATAAAAGGGAAGGAGAAAAAGGCAGAGGCAAAGGCAAAATTGCTCAATCTTCAAGGAGCCCTCCTGCAAGATAGCCTCGCCATCAGACTCCACGATCTGAACAACAATAAATTATCATGGCACAACCACTAAGGAGTCAAAGGCCTTCTCCCAGCTCATAAGGGGTGACCACTACAGGCCTAAACATGCCAGTTGGAGATCCTGCATTCATGAATAGACACGATCATTTGGAAAGGCTAAGTCAAAGGGAGCTGGAAGATATAACATGGAGAGACGAAGCCAGCATGAGAAGAAGAGCTGCAGAGTATGCTAATCCTCCAAGGAGCAAAAGGCAGAAGAAATAGAGATAAGTTGAAACTCATTTCTTATTGATGTAACTAAGCTTAATTATAATATATGTCCTTATAAACATTAATAAATTCATGCTTATTCTCTAGAGGTTTCAGCTGCTCACTGAAACACTAAGTCATATTTACTTTCTAGCAACTACATCTAGAAATTAATAATCATGATACAAATCTCCTTGGTTATATCAACATCAAATAGGGGGAGATTGTTGGGAGATTGCATATTTAAAATTTAATGTTGAAAGTAAGTATTCATGATTATATATAAAGTCCTTCAATGAACACATATACAAGGACTTAGTGGTAGATCAAACTTGTTAGGTTGATTTGAGCTTTAATATTTATCTTTCTGTAAATAAATGTATAGAAGAAAAGATCAAAGCTGCTAGGTTGATCTATATCTTGAGATGTAATAGATAGGCTTCAATAGAATCGTAGTGTGTCAAGCTGATCAAAAGATTGTAGAAGCCAAGGCAGAATCGTAGAGCATCGAGAATCGTAATCTGTCTACTTTAGAGGGCCTCTCATAAAATCGTAGAGTGATCCAAACGCCTGCCAAGTCAAACTCAAGAATCGTAAAGTGCTCTCGGAAGTGTAAAGTCTACAAGACAAGCAAGTGAAGATCGTAGAGTACCGGTACTTAAGAAAAATCGTAGTGTTCTCATCCATCAGTACCAGATCAAGCTCCAAGGTGGCAAGACACCACGATCAAGATCGTAGTGTATCATCTGTCTGCATCAGAAGCATCGAGCAGTGTCAATTATTTTAAGAATAAAAGTCAACATATGTGGAATGGATTATAGACGTTGAGGGTATCGTGAGTCCCAATGACACAACAGTCATCCTTATTATGTAACAAAGAAACGTATTGAAGAAGCTAAGGAAAGTATTATAAGTCAACATAAAATACCTTTTCTGGTGTTAGGTGAGATAACAGTCTACAGTGTTAGTGGGCCAGACGACTGGACAAAAGGTTTTCAGAAAGTCACCATCAGTGCTCAGAAATATCAATTACAATTAATGCTTCAACGAATGTCTTCAAACATATATTTTTCAAAGGCATCATATATGCAAAACACAAGCAGATGAAAAGATCAAGAAAGCAATGAACGAAAAACGCTGAAGAACACTCAACACTCAACTCTACTATCTGAAAAGAAAGCTTGCTTAGCTACTCAGTTCTTTCGAACTCAAGCTTAACGACAACTGAGTAGCACCATTCAAGAACTCAACTAATCAAGTGAAGTAAGAAGTTTCAAGTCAGAAGAACTTGAAGAGTTCTAAGTGAACTGAGAAGTGTCAAGTCTGCTGGACTTGAAGAGTTCAATAGTGAACTAAGAAGTTCCAAGATTGCTAGTCTTGAAGGAATCTGTGAGATTCAAAGATTGTCAAGATATCCTTAGTGGATTTCCTACTCGAGGAGTAGAAGAGTGTACTATAAGCTTTGAATGCTCTAAACCACTTAAAATCACTGTGTCTCTTATATTCTTGCTATAACTGCTTAACTCCTATTAACTGTTTATATTTTAAAGGAAAAACAAACAAATCTCAAATCCGCAGTGATTAAATTATTATCAAAACTAACAAGTATTTTGGAAAGAAGAATTTTAAAAAATATTTATTCAACCCCCTTCTAGATAACTTTTGTGCCTCTAGGAACTAACAATATTCATTTAAAAAGTTTAAACTACTGGGACTTGATTCGAAATCGGGTTCTACTCAATATTTAAACGAGTCTTAATCAAATTTTATTTCACATTATGAATCAAATATAAAAAACTCAATACTAGACTCGATTCGATTATTTAGATCCCTAATTATATTGTTGTAAACTATAAATTTTCAATACATGGGGGTGTACAACTATCAGTTAAGGTGCCCATAGTAAAACGTTTTTAACTAAAAAATTCTATTAATTACCATATATATAAATTTAAAAACACATAAATTATTTTAGATTTCTTATATCGACTTGCAAAATTAAAATATATCTTCTAATTTTGGAAAAATGGAATTATCTTTTGGTTGAATTTTCATATTATTGTTTAAAGATGCAATTTTTATGATCTTCTTTAGCCATATAGACTTCTAAAAAACCTTTTTCTCTCTATACAGCTGTTCTCTTTCTCTCTCTAAAAAGCATATTTCTCTCTCTACAGCTATTTCTCATTCTCTCTCATCTGCAATTACCGCAACTGATTAGCAGATCAACCATTCTCGTAGGTTGTACTTTTTCTTTTGCTGATCTAACTCTGAACTCCGAGCTGAGTAAACTCCTCAGTCATCAAAATCAGTAAAGTTAGGGTCTCATTTTTGGAGCGACGAACTGATTTCTATGTGTATTCATCACTTCGTATTCTTTCTGTAAAAAATCACTACTTTACAGTGATTTTGAAGTTCATATTGATTCATTCGGCATCTGTTTTTATTCTACAATTACTGTAATTCAAGACCTAGTAGTGAGGTTAGTAGCTGTAGACTCGTATATCTTTTGAGGTGATTTTGGGTTTTTTGAGCTTTTTTTTTGGTGAATTCATTTAATGAATTGATGAATGGGGGAGGGTCTGGGTTTGGAGTTTCGAGATATTGATGTTGCGGATTGATAGAATGACTTCAGATGTTAACAGAACGGGCGGGCAAGTTGAAAGGGACATAGAACAGGTATATATAATACTCCCTCCGTCCCAAATTAACTGCTCAATTTTGACCTTTTTTAGTCAAATTGACTATTTTTAGAATTAATAATTAAACATATATAAATATATTTCTGAAATTATAAAAAATAGGATTAGTAATAAATTGTATATACTTTCTTTTGGTTATAATCTCTTCACCTATATTTTAGCAAAAATAGTAAAAAGATTAATTTTAAAAATGGTCAATTTGACTTTAAAAAGTCAAAACTGAGCAATTAATTTGGGACGGAGGGAGTAATTATTATCATGTATGTGTATGTATGACAGTATGAGTGTATGTCATTGGCTTTGTAATTAATTTTGTGTTGATATAATTATTAATTGAGCTTTTTAATTTAAGCAGCTGTTGATTGGAATTTTTATTATCATTGATCAGTAATATTAGTTCTTAGAAATAGAATAATTGACATATATCATTTGTTCATAGCAATCTATAATATAGGATTTTTTTTTGGTATTAGTAGATAAACTTTTAGGCCTACGAAATTTTACAAAAATAAACATATACGTATATGGTATGGAAGATGAATGCAATATTATTAGGTTTTGCAGGCTCTTGATTACAAATATTTAAATTTTCACTGCGATTGAAATTATATTTATTATTTATTTATTTGTAAAAATAATATATCAGTTTGAAAGTGTATCAATCTATTGAGCTTTATTATTACTATGAAACCGTGTATTGGTTTAGATGTAACGGGAAATAACTTGATTGCTCTATTTGAATATTGCTACCAATCCAATAAAATAAATAGACTTGAGCTGCATTCTGAAGTAGAATGACTTATTTAAGAGGGATTTTTCTTAATTTTTTTTAATCATGTATATATATCTGTGTGACATTCAATATCAAAGACCTAGGCTCAAGAGATAGGATGGTAGGAAAAGCTGAAAAGGATGAAAGTTTATGGACCAGGACTTCTATCTTTAGAAGTAATACCTCTTTCAACTTGCAAGTGAAAGTAGATAGATATTGATTTTTGTGAAAATGTAAAATTGAGCTATAACACATTTATTACAAATATTGGAAATAATGATATGATGAACACCAGTTGACTAAAACGCATGTTACGCCTAGGTCTTCTTCTAATTGTTCATATCATTTATTATTGCAAAAGATAATTTGATTTTTTTTGGTGTTAGTGGAGAACAGTTTGGCCTAAATTAACTAAAATAAAATTATATAATAGTTGAACACAATTTGCTTAGGCCATGTAGTCTATTGATTACAATTAATATAATATACATGACTTCAAAGTTATAAATTCTTTACCAAAGATGACAAAAATTGATATAATCTTCAAAGAAGATTTGGTTTAATTCGGCTGTGATGATTTGTAAATTTTTGATGTAATGTTGTTATTGACATGACCATAACCATGTCTTGTGGGAATCTATAATAATTAATAGCTAAGCAACTTCAGAAGTATTCAGTTGAATTGATATGAATTTTTATTTGAATTGCTTAACAACTATTGTTAGATATGAATTTGCAATTGTTATATGGAAGAGTTAATATCAACCTTTGCCATATGGTAAACAAAGAGGTTTATTTGGAATTTAAATATCCAAGTCAAATCGTATATTTGACGGAAGGGACAAGTGTGAGATTTTTTGGTCTTTTTAGACACTTGTGTCAATTTGATCTTGTTGCCCCTGAAAAAATAGTCAAATGTACTGTATGCTGTGGGAATATATACTTGCACCATGCCTCCCATTTTTTAGTCATGCAAATGTAGGACTGTTTGGCGGATAAGGTAGAGACATCATAAAATTGTCCGAAGCAACTATGAGACAAAGCTGAGTTCAAGTGTGTCAAGCTGCATTCTCCCCACCAAAAAAAAAAGAAGAAAAGAAGCAAACATCTTAAGGTCTAGTGTATGGACCATGTGGTTTAGAAAGGGGTGTTAGAGTGATAAATTCATAAATGGATTACATATTTAGGCACAAAGTGAAAGGGTGTTCTTTGAGGGCTGTTCACAGCTTCCAAAATTAATAGATTCTTTGAAGCTGCTTTCCCATACCTTTATGCGGTATGCGCTACATAACTTGATCCAGTTGCAGCATGATTCTATTTCTTTAAACATATTTTAATAAGTTTGGTTGACAAGGTGTGTGATTTTGTTTCTTTGTTTATGCAAATGCGCTGAATTATGTTTAATATAGGTTAATTCGCTGATCTTTACGACAGGCCATTACTGCTCTTAAGAAAGGGGCGTATTTGCTCAAATATGGAAGGAGGGGGAAGCCCAAGTTTTGCCCCTTCCGGCTGGCCAATGTAAGTTTCACTCGTTTTTAGATATTGTGAACATAATAAATATATTGGTTTACTTTTTCTCCTATTATGCGTTTGTTGTATACATTATTTCCTTCTTTAGCTGTTCGCTAGTTGGAGTTCTCCATTGGTAGTTATGTGGACAATCTTTCTTCTTCAACTAGAAATTTGGTGGACTTAGTAGTAATCTTAACAAAGTAAAAAAAGGTAATCTCTAATGTTATCTCATCCCAAAAGAAAACAGATTGCAGCAGCACATAATCTTAGTGTAAGAGGAGGAAATGGGTTGCAGCAATGATGTTGGATGACAGCAACGATGGTGGTTGATGGCCAGCCTAGGTGGCTACATAACCTCCTCGCACCTCCTCGCCTCGGTTGGGCAGCACATAACTCTCTTTCTAGAATGCATATTGTTGCAGTACATCGTCCTGAAATATATTTTGTGATTATGTCAGAAAGTTCTCCTTTTGCTGTGTGACATGTAAAATGTGCATATGCACTTTTGTATGTTGCCACCTCATCTTTATATACCTTATTAGCTTCCTACTATAAATTTGTTTGAGATTCTTCTTAAGCTCAATTTTGGAGCAGTTGTTATTTTTGGTTATATACAAGTCTTCCCCTGATTCATGAGATGGATTTTGGTGAAGAGTTCTCCTTTTGCTGTGTGGCATGTAACATGTGCATATGCACTTTTGTATGTTGCCACCTCATCTTTATATACCTTATTAGCTTCCTACTATAAATTTGTTTGAGATTCTTCTTAAGCTCAATTTTGAACCAGTTGTTATTTTTGGTTATATACAAGTCTTCCTCTGATTCATGAGATGGATTTTGGTGAAGACTGAAGTACTTGAATATCAAAAATCAGCTGTAATGGGTTTTGAGTTGATTTTGTTCTAATATGGTTCTCAGGAAAGAAGAGGGCTCCTAAAGCTCTTGTAGCTTCTTACAATTTGATTTGTCGAATATTATTTAATGCTAAACCACTTGCTAGTTTCTTTTCTTTATTCTAGTACTAGTTCTTTTGATTTCATTCAACTAAATATTAGTGAAACTGCATTGCTAAATATTAAAAAATTGGCTATATTTTCAGGACGAATCAGTTCTAATATGGTTTTCTGGTAAAGAGGAGAAACACCTCAAACTAAGTCATGTCTCCAGAATTATTTCAGGCCAGCGCACTGTAAGTTTCTTGCTGTGAATATAACTTCTTTCTGTATTACTTTGTATGAGTTTCAAAATTACAAAAATGTAATATTATGCTCCTTGTTCAATAGTATTTACTATTTAGGAATTATCTCGTCTCTGGATATGAGTGAATTGTTGCATGAACTAGGTAATGATATTGTTTGATTTGCTCAATGCTATAAATTTGCATTGAATCATCATTAATTTCAAATCATAAGAATTACAGTTTTCAGTGAATTGCTTGTATGGGATTATGGGCGACACTTTAACAGTTTTCTGATATTGTAACTGAAAAGAAGCAAATCAATATCCATTTCTGTACTTGGCATTCTTTTCTGATGCCTCAATCTTAACCTAACTTTTAAAGTTGGCTAGCAACTAAAGCCTGTTCCACATGAAATCTGTTCAGTTACTGTATACATACTGTAGTAATCTTAATTCTTGGTATATACCTAAGGAAACAATTTTGATGCTATGATAATCTGAGTTTGATTGTGCATAGAACAGGTTGTGGGACAGTCGCACTAAACTATTACAAACTTGCTCCTGGGTCTTGGCTCAGCTAGTAACTTAGTGTTGCAGGGTTGGGCTGTGTTGGGGTCTTATATTGACGCAGACATTTGCACCCTGAAGTTCTAATTGCGCAGAATTAGTCCTTGAAATTCAATTTTTTTTACTTACTGCACCAATTGCCCCTAATTGCTTGAAAAGTTGTTGTTTCAAAATTGGCCTCGTTCAGTCGGAGCAATCGGGGGAGGTTTTGCAACTGGTGCTATGTACCAGAAATTGTAAAATTTTTAGGGAGCAATGGCGCAGAATCAGAACTTTAGGTACAATGTGCCAAATTGTGAAATTTCAGGGGTATAAAGTGACATTAAGTTCCCCCCTCCCCCCCTCTCAAACTGCATTTGGCTACCTTCCTGCACCTAACAATGGTGTAGCATGCAAGCAGGTTGCTTGATTTTTTTTCCGATTTAGTCATCCTTAATGCCTCTTCTCTTCTCTTGTATTCCATTAATATTTGTCGTGGCAAGGAATGTCCGCCGTGATTAATAACTTGTACTACTCCGTTCCTGGGTGTGTTGGGGAATAAAGGACAATTTGACTACTTCCATATAAATTAACTTCAAAAAATGGTTTTGCATATTGATGTGTCTTGGACAATTGAGCTTCCCAAGGCTAAAAGTCATTGTTAGATGACGACTAATAGAGACATAGAATTGATTCGGAGGAATCACCTTGGATAAAATAGGCTGCTCTTTTAAATATGCACGTTTTCAACCCAAGGGGGCTGGGGGGAATATGTTAAGTGGCCTTGAGGAATGACTTTAAGGCAGGTCCAATCCCCATACTTGGTCCAAATTTCTTATTATAAAAATAAAGAATTAAATAGGTAGATTTCTTTCTCTTCTTTTAAAAATTGTTTTAGGAGTTGTATTTTTGTTTATTTGTGTGGGTTTGGGGGGTTGGGTGGAGGGGTTGTGTATATTCTTCAATTGAACACAGACTCATTTTAGTCTTTAAATTAGAATCAGTTGGGTATTGCAGAATGAGCTCAATTGTGTACATTGTGCCTTAAAGTTATAAATAACCTTCACATACGACCCCATTTACACGTCGACTCATTAGAGACAAATGCAGTTGCATTGTAATGTTCAAGTTGAATAGGGTGAAAGTAGAAAGTATTCAGGCCAAGACTTTGCAAATCCTGAGCTCTGTTATCATTTTTAAGTATCCACTCCTTTTTAATATAAAATTTACTGAAATAATTTCTTCAGTGACATGTTATACCTATCCATATTTTTTTCCCATGGAAATTCATTTTTTATTGCTGTCAAGTGACTTATATATTCTAAGTTTCCTGTGCTAAGTTCTGTATGACCATAATGGTATAATAACAAGGCATGGTGTGAGATATAAAACTAAACACTAGCTTCTCTAAAACTCTCTCTCTTAATAAAATAATTTCAACCAATACATTTAACTCCTTTACTTGTCCTAGGAGTTGGGTCCGATATAATACTTATTAAAAATGACTGTAAACGGCAAGTATGTTTTCTGTTTTCTTACTTAACCTAATACTGTCTGCAGAAAACAGAACCTTACCTGCTTTAAGAGATGGTGAGACAGTTCTTGAGGAATCGGAAAATTCTTAAGATTTTTTTGGAGTAACTGGCAACATTATTAAAGAAATGGTTGGATTCTTGGTTACAGAATGCTACCACATTAAGTAAAAACACAAATATGTATTAAGAGATTGACAATGTATCTGCATTCACTACTTTTGTAGTGTTTACAACTAAAAAGAGGTCCATTCTCAAAGAATAACGAAAGCTCACTTAAATTTCCTTTGTCACTAAATAAAGTGTTCGGGCTTCCAACTTAACAATGATTGGGGATGTGTGGAAAGCCCATCAGGATTATATATAGAGCATTCGAGTCTTATTTGTTCAATGTGGGACTTTATATTTCAAGAACCTCACGCGTGGCCTAATTTTGAGTCAAACACGTGGATTTGATTTCGCCTTGCACATAAGTGACTTTGCCTTATATGATACCATGTTAAAGCATCCGACTTAAAATCAACTGGCAATGAGTTGAGTAGCTCATGAAGATAATATATCAAGCCTCCCTCCCTTATTCTTTGATGGGTGACCTTGTAACTGAATGTAAAGTAAGGTGGTCGCTAGAATTGGTTTTTATCAAAGTACTTTTACTTGTTTTTATGTGGAGAATTAAATGTTTGGCATGAAGTTCACTTATAAGATTTGTATGCTCCTATTCCCAGCTCCTCATCAATTCATAAACCCATGCACCGGTGAATCTGATATCTTAACTAACTATTTAGAATAACTCCTTTCCTGAACTTAAGTTGTTGTTGCTTGTATGCTATAATCTCTCATGAGTTTGCTGGATAGGATGTCAGTAATGTTCGATTTCCTGTTACGGATTGATAATATTTGGTTTTAATGTTAATTTTTGTTTCAGCCAATATTTCAGAGGTATCCACGGCCTGAGAAGGAGTACCAGTCATTTTCTTTAATATACAATGACAGGTCACTCGATTTGGTAAGTTCAGTTTTAGTTAGCTTTTAGATGTTCCACTTTCCTAAAACCTGATTCGGCTGTTTAAATGTCATATTATTAGTTATACATCGTCTATATTTTAGGAATTGTTTCCAGATATTATACTTGGTAGTGGTATGTGTAATCTAATTATGCAACTCTTTTGTTTCCAGATCTGTAAGGATAAAGAAGAAGCAGAGGTATGGTTTAGTGGTCTAAAGGCATTAATTGCACGTGGCCATCAGCGGAAGTGGAGAACAGAATCAAGGAGTGATGGAATCCCATCTGAAGCTAATAGTCCTAGAACATACACGCGAAGAAGCTCCCCTTTAAATTCTCCATTTGGCAGTGGTGATAGCTTGCAGAGGGTATTTTTCCTGTCATTTCCTACATCAAGCGCACACTACTGCAAACACTTGTGCACATTCACCCTTGGCATACACTTATTCATATACCATTTAACAGCAATGAATGTTACTTGATTCAGGATGGTGGTGATCAGCTTCGCCTTCATAGTCCATATGACAGTCCTCCTAAAAACGACAAGACATTTTCTGATGTGATATTATATGCTGTGCCTCCCAAAGGTTTCTTCCCATCAGATTCTGCCAGTGCTTCTGTCCATTCTTTGTCATCAGGAGCCTCAGATAGTATGCATGGTCAAGTGAAAGGAATGGGGATGGATGCTTTTAGAGTGAGCTTATCAAGTGCTGTTAGTTCATCAAGTCAAGGTTCTGGTCATGATGACGGTGATGCCTTGGGGGATGTTTTCATTTGGGGGGAATACACTGGCGATGGTGTTTTGGGCGGTGGACCTCACAAAGTGGGAAGTTGTCATGGTACCAAAGTAGATTCTTTAATGCCCAAAGCTTTAGAATCTGCAGTGGTACTTGATGTTCAAAATATAGCTTGTGGTGGACGACATGCTTCATTGGTGACCAAGCAAGGAGAGATATTTTCCTGGGGGGAGGAATCAGGTGGCAGGCTAGGGCATGGAGTAGATTCTGATGTTTTGCATCCGAAGCTTATTGATGCCCTCAGCACTACTAACATTGAGCTTGTAGCATGTGGCGAGTACCATACATGTGCTGTAACACTTTCTGGTGATCTATACACATGGGGTGATGGCCATTTTGGTCTTCTTGGACATGGGAATGAAGTGAGCCATTGGGTCCCGAAAAGGGTTAATGGGCCACTTGAGGGTATCCATGTTTCATCTATCTCCTGTGGGCCTTGGCATACTGCTGTGGTGACCTCTGCTGGACAGTTGTTTACTTTTGGTGACGGAACTTTTGGTGTTTTAGGGCACGGGGATCGCAGAAGTGTCTCAAAACCCAGGGAAGTGGAATCTCTTAAAGGGCTCCGCACTGTACGGGCAGCATGTGGGGTGTGGCATACTGCCGCAGTTGTAGAAGTCATGGTTGGCAATTCAAGTTCCAGCAATTGTTCATCTGGAAAATTGTTTACCTGGGGAGATGGGGATAAAGGTCGACTTGGGCACGGTGACAGGGAAGCTAAACTTGTACCTACCTGTGTTGCTGCTCTTGTTGATCCCAACTTTTGCCAAGTTGCCTGTGGATATAGCCTGACAGTTGCACTTACAACCTCAGGCCATGTCTACACCATGGGAAGTCCTGTTTATGGCCAGCTAGGGAATCCTCAAGCGGATGGAAAGCTCCCCTCTCGTGTTGAAGGAAAGCTCTCAAAGAGTTTCGTGGAGGAGATAGCTTGTGGTGCCTATCATGTTGCAGTGTGGACTTCAAGAACTGAAGTTTACACTTGGGGAAAGGGAGCAAATGGCCGGTTGGGTCATGGAGATACAGATGACAAAAATTCTCCAACTCTAGTTGAAGCTTTAAAAGACAAGCAAGTCAAAAGTATTGCCTGTGGTACTAACTTCACTGTGGCTATCTGCCTTCACAAGTGGGTCTCAGGAATAGATCAATCTATGTGTTCTGGCTGCCGTCTACCATTTAATTTTAAAAGGAAACGTCATAACTGTTATAACTGTGGACTTGTTTTCTGCCACTCATGCAGTAGCAAGAAGTCTCTTAGGGCCTCTATGGCACCAAATCCTAACAAACCATATCGGGTATGTGATAATTGTTGTAGTAAACTAAAGAAAGCTATTGAAACCGACTCATCAACTCAGTCTTCTATAAGTAGAAGAGGAAGTATGAATCAGGGATTTAGCGAATTAATTGAAAAAGATGAGAAGTTGGATTCTAGATCTCGTCCTCATCTTGCTAGATTTTCTTCTATGGAATCCTTCAAGCAAACAGAAACCCGTTCATCCAAGCGAAACAAGAAACTAGAGTTTAATAGCAGTCGCGTATCACCTGTTCCAAATGGAGGTTCTCAATGGGGAGCTCTTAATATCTCAAAATCTTTTAATCCAGTATTTGGATCATCCAAGAAATTTTTCTCAGCATCTGTTCCTGGATCCAGAATTGTTTCTCGAGCAACATCGCCTATATCAAGACGGCCCAGTCCGCCTCGCTCTACTACACCAACTCCAACGCTTGGTGGACTTGCCTCACCAAAATTAGCTGTGGATGATTCTAGAAGGACAAATGATGGCCTTAGCCAAGAAGTCATCAAATTAAGAGCACAGGTATATCATAACTTCTAAGCTTCATGTTGTTCGCTCATCTAATTGTGCAATTTTCCCATTTACCTGCAATTTATTCCTTTTTCTCATGTTAAAGTTTATGAAGCCATAAAAATGGGAAGTACTACTAAGTAGGTAAGCTGACAAAGAGGTGTGACTAGTGATCCAAAATCTTGTTTAGGGTCACTCTCTTTCCCTTCTTAAGATTTTTTTTAGGTTGCACGAAGCATCACCTAAAACAATCTTTTTGGTTTCATTTCTTTGGGTACTAGTTAGAAAATAAATAATGAACAAAATACTTTAAAGTAGGACATTGAGTTATTAGAGTAGTCCTGGCAAGCTTTTCATGCCTTCAATAATCCTAACAACTGCTCTGGAAATTGAGTGAATGAGAATAGTTAAGCCGTCAAGCATACCTCTTGTTCTTGGTAAATCCAATTTTGGGTTCATGGTGCAGAAGATCCAGTGATTAATGCATTTTAAGAGCTACTCAAAAGCGGATATAAAGATTGAGCTGTTTAATCTTCAAGGCAAAAGAGGTTTTTGAATTGTCAGTCGTTCTCTATATAATTAATGTGTATATATTTTTCCGGCTTACTTTAGGAATGGATGAATAATGTTCAAGTAATTTAGTAAACCTCTCACTCACTCAGAAATGGCTTTTGCTATACTACAAGGGTAGGATTTAAGTAGCGGGTAACTTACAAATTCATGGTTTGGTCTGGCTTTTTATTTGTCGGTTCAAGTTTATTTATGCCATGTTCCGGTTGGCGTCAAGATGGTACCAAGATCTTGTTCTATCATGTTTTGGTTAACTTGTAAGACTTCATATATGTATATAGAACAGAAGATTTCATTACACAACACAGTTTCAAGCATAATTGAATTGTTGTGGTGTTTTGGTTATTGCATATAATTTTCTTCAGTTGAAATGTGTGTATAATGTCTACTAGTTTTTATATTAGGTGGAAAATCTAACTCGGAAAGCCCAACTTCAAGAGTTAGAGCTCGAAAGAACTACTAAACAACTGAAGGAGGCAATAACAATTGCAGGGGAAGAGACTGCAAGATGCAAAGCTGCGAAAGAAGTCATCAAGTCGCTCACAGCCCAAGTAAGATATATTTATTAATGTTGTATTGATGAGTTTTGAGGTTGTTTGGATGTCCCTTGGATTAAAATCACTCCAATGTTTCCTGATTAGCTATGGAGATTAACCACGGGAATTGCTATTTCTACAAGAGAAATTTGATATTTCCACAAGGACTTCTCACATGACCATGGGCGCCATTTACTATTCATGTGAGGGGAGTCTTGTGGAACACTGGAACTACCAAATTCCCTTGTGAAAATATCAATTCTCCTAACCAATTTGTTGTTATTGTGTTTGAGAGACCGTTTGGCGTAAAATTTGGAATATTTGAAGCTCCAAGAGGTTGACCAGTACACTTGGATAATTTTTTTTTATCTTAGTTACTTGGTCTAAATTATATTTTTGTCTTCAACTAATGTTGAAATCCATGGGATATCCAAATAACCTAAATGATATTAAGTGTTAATATTACATCTATTGGTTATTTTGATTTGATGCACCTTAAAACTTTGAAGCCATTATTGTACTCTAGTAGCTGTTATTTAATTGCTTCTTGAAAATGTTTCTTAGGATTGCACTAGAATGAAACATCTCTATTATCTAAACATTTGATGGAAGTCTTATTTCGTGTCGGATTCTTGGATGAAATTTTTCGTGTCAAGCAAACCATTGGTTATTGTTACAACTATTTAGTAATAAACTCCAATAGATGTTTTTCCAAAGGATTGCACAAGTATGAAACATCACTATTATCTAAACATTTGATGGAAGTCTTATTTCCTGTCAGATTCTTGGATGAAATTTTTCGTGTCAAGCAAACCGTTGGTTATTGTTACAAATTATTTAATAATAAACTCCAATAGATGTTCCAAGTCCAAGGACAACTACATTTGTTAAATTAACTCTGTTGCTGCATGAAGTTTAAAAAAAGTCGGAGGACCTATGAAAAATTAGTGATTTTCACAGGTCATCGACAAGAAGAAATTAGGGAGCGTCTTGAAATTTGTATATGCTAAAAATGCAATCTGCCTTAGCCGAGTTAGGGCTGTTGAAGACATGGCTTTTAAAGTTAAATTCAGTTTCTGGCTTCATGCAATCATCTGGAGCAAAATTGAATCTTGGAGCTCTCTCAAACAAATTTGTCAATGTTTTTTAACCCAATGAAACCCCTAGAATTTTTAATTTTTTTTATTTGATTTTTTTTTTAAATTTGAAAGGAGTCAATGACACACCTGCTGTAGATGTTAAACCTAGTAGATTGCCATAACCGCCCACTTCAGTTTCGAGAAATGGTGATAATTATGTGTGGACAGTAAATGGCTTTGAAGAAGACAATGATAGTAATGGTTGGTATTGAACAAATCACGGTGGATGTCGATGGTGGCTAAAAGGGAAGACTTCAAAAGCTAGTTAGTTTTTGAAATTAGTATATCATGTAGGCAAGGAGGTAGTTAGCATCTCACATGGAAAGAAGGGCATGAAGTAGTTTACCAAGAATTTAGATTGTCAGTAAAATTATCTTCTGACCAATTGCAGGAGCTAACTAACTCAAGTTGCAAAAGACATGAGCTGTGTCAAACATTGGGGTGTTGGTCCGCGGCATTATAAGAAAAAGGAAAATCCAGCACTGAAATGGTTTCATGTATTTACAAACACAAGGTTTAATAATTAATATTTATGCATATATTTCTATTTATGAACATGATTGGACTTTTAATTCAATAAAAGCCCAAACTAAGATAGATTCATACACTTCGTACTTTGTGGACACTGGACACATAGTTTAAATTTTCAAAAACTTCATACTGCTTATCAAATCCTTTGCTCCAGAAAAAGAGATATTTACTGATCCAAAAGATTACTGAGGATTGCAAGGGAATCTACATTCAACGGGAAATCGTTTTTGTCTATGTTCCGATTCTGTAATTTAAATACTTGCTGAAAGAAAAATTAAGAGAAGTGGTGATCACAACGTATATAGAAAACAATAAAAAGGCCCTACATTGTCAGAACTCAGAAGGACTTCACTGCTGTAGAAGAGAAAAAGTACAAGAGTTGAGGTGCGGAAAGAACTGTGAACTGTGAATAGCAAAAGCTAATAAGAAATGATTTAAGATGACAAGGTCATTCACATACCGGACCAGTTTCTTTAAGGAAACTTTTGAAGTTTTCTTTAGCATTTTTTTGACAAGTAGTTTAGCATAGAAGAAAAGCCTCTAAAGGGGTTGAACCTGTACACAAGTAGTATACACAGACACAAAAACCGAAAAAAGGGGAAGTGAAAAACACCACCTATGACCTATCTATTCCAAAATCTGTCAGAATTCGAGTACAGCCCAATGAGCACCAAGAATCAAAATTTTCCTAGCGCAAATTCGTCTATAAGCTCTAGAAATGGAGTACTCCCTGGTTATCATCCATTCTACAAAAGAAAAGCATACAAAGCATTAAGGAGCGAACTTTCAAACTTTGTCTTCCAGCCTTCAAACATCTCCCATTTCTGTTCCTCCATATAGTTCTCATAATGCAACGAGGCGCCTTTTCCCACCTCCTCAACTGACTCCCACTCTAAATCCTATTCATCACTTGATAAAAACTGTACGAGGCATAACCCATGAAAGTCCAAAAAGGGGCAACAAAAGATCTAAAGAAATAATAAAGGAACAAGCAGATAACCAGATGATCAATACTTTCCTCTGCCTCTTTGCAAATGCAACACCACTGTACAAAAAACTGCCATCTCTTTTGCAAATTATGAACAGTGAGTATACCACCTTGAGGTGCATTCCACACAAAATATGCATTCTTAAGCAGGGCCAAAGTTTAAGCCTGGCTGATTTGAAGACGAGTGCCTTGAAATCATGGTTCAAAACTCACGTGGTAGTAATTCTTCCAACCCAATTTAGGCATCATGGTTCAAAACTCGCATGTGGCACAGATTTTAAGATGAGTACCTTGAAATCCTTTTCAACATTACGTTTTTCAAGATGATACTAAAAGTTGGATGGAGGGTGTGTGATCTAGTATTGTCTTAGGAATGCTGAAGGAAGAGCTATGGTGAGGACCTTAATCTTTCGAAATTTGTTTTAACATTTTCTTACTATATTAAGTTAGGAAGTTGATGAAATTGACTAAGCTTGGGCAGTATGTGAGCTTCTATATTTTCTCTATTCATGTTTTGTGAAGGCAAATCAATCTATATGTATGTGTTTTGAGCACACGGCCATGGAAAGTTGGAAACATCAGATTTGAACATTTGGTCATGTTTTCTTTATATCCAGAATAAATTTTATTATATTTTCTGAATGTATTGTTGCTTTTGGTTAGAAGTCTGGGGAGGGTGCTAATACCTTAGTTGGGGTTGGGATTTTATCTCATTGCAGTAGAGCAAGTAACTTGTATTACGGGAATATAAAATAGAGCTTTTTTTAAGACTTGTTTTCTCAATATAACCTGTTTATTGATGCTTGGCGCTTGTGTTTTAACCATGTGTTATAACAATTTTTTCTCCCAAGATTTACTCTTAATTTAATTGTCATATCCTTGCATGTTATTTAGCTAAGCTTGATTTGATTCTCTGGCCCAACACTGGAAAATCCAACCATCATTTATAACCAAGATTTGGATGGGCACCTGGTACCTCACATTTTTACTATTGTGAATTTATTATATCTGCCTTTCCTGTTGATCCTTAGTTTTCTGCATCTCTATGTAATAGCTGAAGGACATGGCTGAAAGGCTGCCTGTTGGAGCATCCCGAAACATCAAATCTCCTTCTTTCACTTCCCTTGGATTAATTTCTGCTTCCAGTGATGTTTCAAATGCTTCGATTGATCGATTGAATGGTCAAATTGCAAGCCAAGAACCAGAATCAAACAGCCAACTATTATCCAATGGATCAAACAACCAGTTTCTACCCAATGGGTCAAACAGCCAGTTGTTAACCATTGGATCAAACAGCCAGCTGTTATCCAACGGATCAGGCACTGTCAGTAACCGCAATTCAGGTCACAACAGACTAGCGTATTCAGAAGCAACAACAAGAAATGGGAGCAAAACAAAAGAAAGTGATTCTCGTAATGACAGTGAATGGGTTGAGCAGGATGAACCTGGGGTTTATATCACTCTTACCTCCTTACCTGGAGGTGTAAAAGATCTTAAGCGAGTTCGCTTCAGGTATTTCCTTTTTCTTTTTTATCTGTCCTTGTTGGATGTTTTACCCAATGCTCTTCAAAAATGAACAAAAGTTTCTCTGGATAATTTAGTAATTTTATAAAATTCTGGCTTGCATTGTTTGCCTACTTAGGGTAGAGCCTGCTAAAATTATAGTCCATATCTCTCATCGTAAACATGCCCTAAATGCCAAATTAGTTAGTCTGTATCTAATAGAACAAAAAAAGCTCTCTCTCTCTCTCTAAATATCTGATAAACCAGAAAAAAAGTGTTCCATGTTTTTTTTGAACTTTTGCACAAATGTGTTATAGACTGTATCTATTGTAAATAATAATTAGATAAGTTGAATTAGGCTTGAACTTGACCAAAACGTAACTTGAATAAGTGGGTGACAAATCGGCGTCGCAAAAGAAAATAATACTGATTTATTTGGGAGCTGTCTAAAGTTATCTACCTTTCTCACTCTCCCCCTTTCTTAACCTTGCTATAAAGGCCAAATGGTGGTATGCATCTTGATGTATTACCATTGTAGTTTTGGTAAGAGATTTAATATCATTTTTGTTTAGAGCAAACTAAAAATGTTGTCTGTAAATGTGTGAATGCAGTCGGAAACGGTTTAGTGAGAAACAAGCAGAACAATGGTGGGCAGAGAACCGAGGACGAGTTTATGACCAGTACAATGTTCGCATGGTTGACAAGTCAAGTGTTGGTGTTGGCAGTGAGGACTTCACCTAGTGTCCTGTGGAAGCAGAATATGTAAATGAATTTTTCTTTTTTTCTTTTTATCTCTTCTTTTGTCCTTTTCCTGCTTCAGTCACAAGGAAGGTCATTTTGATCAGTTAGGGTTAGGCTTTCATCGTATTGGGTTTGGAAGCAAGGGTTGCCATAAGTGGGTGAGAGAAGTAGAGGTTTGCTTGAATTTTTTTCCTCATTATTTCTACTATGTGGTTTTGCTTTTTCATTTTTTACCTAGGGCCCTTTTGCGCGAAGGGGCATGGGTGAGAAATGTAAATTCAGATTAGGTTGTTGGCTCGTGTTGAAAGCCGCTGCCATGTAAATTCATAATCAAATACATCTTCAGAGGTTTCTTCTGTTATTTCATTCTCTTCGGTTACTCTCCCCTCCACCCACCCACCCACCCACTGAAGGAAAAAATTTCCGAAAATAGGATTTTATTTTATTTTTTAAAATAAAATCAGGATCATCTATATGGTTTTATACAAAATAACAAATATATATACTATATATTTAAAGTACGAATTTGTTATTTGGTGCTTGGTTGGATTAGCACGTTTTGAATTTCGTACAATTTTTTATATCAAAGATCTTCCTTCTTATAATCTAATGTTGAAATTTTTTATATCCTCAAAAAGTTTTCCTTCTTCTGACCTTATGTGTTTTTTTAGACAGAAAGAGAGTACGTTATTTTTTTAGATAGAAAAGTCATTATATGTTTTTAATCAATGATATATATAATAACATTGATTCTTACCCTCTCAAGAAGTTGATCCATATTAGACTAGGAAAGGGATTTTAAGGGATTCCTCTTCAACTCTAATACTTGTCTAGATATTATTATCCAATAATAATATTCAAAATAAATATTAATTACAATTAATTTCACTAAATAATTGTAATTGCACTTTAATTTAGGAATTAATTAAATAAACCCTTTACTAATAAATTGTAAATATTTCCTTTATAAATGTACATAAATATTTCAGAATCAATTAATATAATTTTGATACACTTAAACTAAGTTCATAAGTCTATAATTCATCTCTATTTGATCATAAATTGATTTAACGATTAAATCAATTCTTTAAATAATAAATAGGCTTAAATATAAATTACTATCTTAAACTATTACATTTTTCACTTCGATGATTCACCTTTCAATTTTGTCAATTAGATGATTAAATTATTTTTTTACTTTCGTCCAATTTTACTTGAGTTGTCAAAAATTGATGATGTGACATGAACATGTGGCAAGCGGTGCTTAGGTGTTAATAATAATAATATTTTTTAAATTATCGTAAATCATTTTATTGGACTGAAAGGGTAAAAAGCTAATAACATTGCATATTAACTTTAATTAAAATAAATAAAAAATCAACCCACAAATGCTTTTTCACTTCACATGTTCACTGACTTCACAGATCTAGTAGATCTCAACCAAACCCTTCCTCTTTGCATACCCAAATCCAAAGAAGAAGAAAATCAAAACAAAGACATTTTTGGCATCTCAAATCGACGACCCAAGTGGAGTTAGGCACGTCGACGAATAGAAGGTCAACGACAACATTGATACCGTTTTTCAACACTGATACTGTTTTTTCTTCTCCTTTTTCTATTTTCTTTTCCCAAATCTGGCGAAATTTTTTTTTGCTAGCGACGATTGTGGAAGTATAAAGGTTGTGAATTTTGGGGGTGCGGTTGGGATGAGAAATGTGAAATATGATCAGGGATGAAAGATTTGATTTCACGGCCATGTATATATGTGTATATAGAGAGAAAGTGAAAGGTATTGGGAGATTCGATGATTGTTTGAATGTTGTAGTTGTAATACCCAAGAATTTCCACATCTTATTAAATAAATATATTAATGGAAATAAATATTTATTGAATGAAAATGATTTTGTGTTATGAGACAGTTAACTCAATTATATTAAAGTGATTAATGTGGAGTTGTAACAAACTCGTTGAAATGCCTTGTGTGGCACCGTGATGAGAAATAGTAATGATTATATTAATTAACAAAAGAATTGTTAATGCAAACAATTAATTGATAGTTATTAAAGAATATTGATTAATTGCATATAATTATGTGATTTCATATAAGGAATACTCTTAAACTAGTAATATCACCAACATGACAATTAATTCATGTTGTGTAAAAATATTGTGGATATGGATGTTGAAGCTGGCTTGAAGCTAAACCAGTTTGGCACTGCCAGGGTACGGCGCAGCTGCGCCCTCCCATCAGTACAAACTGGCGCAGCTGCGCTAATGACCAGTCTGGAGAAAATTAGTTTTTATTGTAGCAGTGAAATAGAACATTAATGTAAAGTGTGACATGAATAAAATCATACAATGAAAATATATTTTAATGATATAAAGTATCAAGTAGTACAATAAAATCATAAGTGATTTTAATACAGAAATGATTAAATATCTATGTATTCTAGAAACTGGAAAGGAAAGTAAATGTTTAAATAAATATTAATATTAAATAAGATTATAATATGGTTATGTGAGTAGTAAAAATAATTATGGAACTACCTGGACAATAATACCAAGCTACATTATTTTATTGCGTGTATTTAATGTACATGGACTATATGATGTGAGTATATAAATAACCCATAATTTCTCCTAATATAGTAACACTTGGAGATTAAAACCCATTTTTGGATAACAAAGTAACTGGATTGAATTGAGCTAAGCTTGTTGCTGAGATTTTGCACTTGTCCCAAATTAAATGACACAATAGTACAATGAACAGTGGTCTATACTCTAAATACGTAACTTTCAAGTTGTGAGTAAAGGCTATGGAGTAGGTGATCATTTTCTAGGAAGATGGCTGGTAAGGGTGGTTGATCAACTCTTTAGTAACCAATGTTTTCTCTCATTACACATGAATTCCAACTCTAGTGTACTGACAATGTCCAGTCCAAGTTTCCTCTATAAATACAAGCTATAATTCCAGTTTTTGTGTTGCTAGAAGTTGTTTGATAAGTCTTAGTTGGAGAGTTCTAAGTTGCTGAGTATTGTGGAAGCCTACTTAGTGAGTAAGAAGTCCAATTCAAGCTTAAGGAGGTATAAACTCTAGTTATGTTCTTGAAACGGGTCTTGCTTAATTCTTGGAATTACTTGAATTTCTATGTCAATCAAGATGAATTAATATGCTATAAGGTGTTTAAGAAGTTTACCTACATGTATGGACTCTTTAATGATGGTTTAGAACAAGTTTAAATCGATAGACATCAAGTTGGCTGATACTTTATAAAACAAAGTCTGTTTCTACTCCTGAACCGAACATGGCGCAGCTGCGCCATAATTGTACTAGGGTGCAGCGTAGCTGCGCCGGCGTCTAGTGCTTAGTTTTTGCTTCCTGTTTTAAAATCTGCTAAGTATTGGTCAATTATTATGACTTAAACTAGCATGCAAGCATGTGTAATGTGTATATACAAGTATATTAACCTAATGTGAGAGTGTTTTACTAGATTAGCATACATGATTAACGAAAGTGTATAGTTTAGAATGAATTTAGAACTTTAGAAAAGAACTTGATAAGTATGTATGCCATGTTTATATACTGACTTTGCAAGCATGTTGGTATGATTTAGAAGTGCATGAATAACCCATTAACTTGTGTTTATAGGATTCATAAGGAAACATGAACATGTTGGACTTATTAGTAAGCTTTACTAATGAAAATACGAACTTTGAACGTGAATGTTAACACGCTACTTTGAGAGTTAGAATCTGATATCTAAGAACATGTTTGATGATACTCTTAGACTCACTCGTGCATCATAAATATATATGTACCATGCTTAGGTATCGTAATTCAAGTGAAACATAAACGAAGCACATTCTCAAACCAAAACGATGCTAATTACACATATGTGATATGAATATTCATAAGCATGCCTAATATGAGTTATATGACTACCTTATGTGTTTAGAAAGCAAACATGTTAGACTTTGTGGTTTCATGACCTTGAATAGCCTTAACTTATTAAAATGTTTAACTTAGAACTATATTATAACAAAAGAAACCTAAATTGACTTAAGGGACACGAAATGACCTTTGACATGATAGTGTATATTTTGAGTTTATGCTGGACAGAAACCACAAGGCAACAGCTTAGCCTTGGCTTGGCTAGAGGGCTGCGCAGCTGTGCTGGCCCTAGATTTAGCCATGACGCAGCTGCGCCGGTCTTAAATCAGAAGTTAGATGATTTGAAAATCTGATCTTTGGACAATTAACTTATATGATGCCTATATTGCTAAAAATGGTTTAAACCCTATTGATACATGTATATATGTGAAGATTAAGTAATAAGATAGTGTTTGCCTTGTATAATGAAAGTCCATGGGTAAAAAAAGGTCTTAATCTGGAGTATTGTAAATTTACTTATGAAGTAACTAGGTACTTGATTTTATGATAAACTTATAAGCTAATTTTGTACCGTATGTGCATACTTGAATCATGACAAGCTTAAATAACAAATGTGTTAGGTAATGGGCATCTTGTACTTATAATACACTATAAATAGGATTCGAAAGTGTTGATTTAATAACGTGGATAAACTACGCTTAAGGCACGTATCCTAAACCCTTGCATTACTTTATTCAACGAATACCGTAAGCAGGTATCTAAACCTTATCTCTTTGAATGCAAGTTATCTTACTTACTCATTTAGTTGAGCTAGTATGTTTAAACTCGTGTGAAAAATATTATTCATGTTGAACTTGGTATTGTTCATGAATATTGTGATAGTGTCTATGCCATTCGATTCAGCTAGACTATATACATGTTTAGAAAACTGTCCAAACCAATTGACTGATGCGAAAATCTTGAAAACTGAGTTGAACAACCCTTATGGTAAGGGGAATGTATATTGTTGGAAGCCCCAACATACGCGTGAATATTACTGTGGTGTTATGCATAACATAGAGTATTGTAGACTGATCATCTATAGTACTTGATTCTTTTGGTTTATTAGTTTAATATTGGTAATTCTAGTAGATGTTCAATAGTCCTTAGTGACTGCTCAGTATAAATTATTTTATCCAGTTGGATACGTTGATAGCCTTTGAATTAATATATATATATATATATATATATATATATATATATATATATATATATATATCTGTTGATCTATATTGAATTATCATTTCATATCCTAAAGACTTGATTCGAGAATTGTTGATACTCATTGTTCATGATATTGTTCTAAGACTCTGAGACTATACCTTGATATATCTAACTCGTGATTTAATACTCACCACCCTTGTTGTATATTACTTGCTGGGTAATTTGTGCTAATTCTTTCTTATTTAAAACCTTTCAGTTAAGGCGGAACATGGAAGTGTCTCTGGGAAAGACAAGGGCAAGGGCAATGATACCGACTAGCTTGTTCCTTTATGTTAAAATTATTATGTTGTATTGAGACTGTCTTCAGATTATGTTTAAGCTTAAGTAGGATTATGTAATAAGTCTTTATTCGATATTATTATGTAATCTATTAAGTACTATAGGTTGCGAGACTTGGGGGAATAATTATAATAAAATATTGTGTATTATTCTAAATTAGATCTTCTGATGTGAATATGAAATTTTAGTTATTATTGTATTACCTTGAGCATGTGATGAACCAAATTTGAGTGACCAAGTAGCGGTCCAAATTTGGGGGCGTCACAGGTTGGTATCAAAGCCGTAGTTATAAACCTTAGGAGTGAGTGTCCTTAGATTATAACTCAAGAGAACTTAGAAGTTAGGAAGGAGATAAAACTCATGTAGAGTTTTCCTTGAGAGACTTAGTGTGTTATGAAATGTAACTTCATTCTATACAATGAACTTATGTTTATTTAACATTCTGATGGAGTCGTTGTTTTTGTTCGTCTTATGTTGGTGATTGTAGAATGATTGACATGGGAGGACCTAGCCGAGTAGTAGAGAAGGAGCCGCGTGACATCCACGTGGTATTTGAGACACCCTTGATTGTTAGAGTTTATGCTCTAGAGGCCAATTATTTGATATAATTGCTTAACGTTTTGATATTATATTTGATTGAATGAATGAATGATTTTATTATGGTTTTATTTACTGCGTTATATAAATGTTGACATAATAAAAATCCTTAGAATAGTGATACAAATTATATAGTTTCAAGTATGTGACTTGAACATGAGATTATATAATTACAATTAGTATCATTGTTCTTAAATGTCCCTAGTCGAGTATCATTGTTGATGGGACAACAATGACACATTAAGATTAGTATGTGGATTGACTGATGACCAAATCTCATTGGTCATAAATATATGAGATATTAAGTCAATGCATAGGTACATGTTAGAGAAAGATGTATTGGACAGACCCACCATGAGAATTCTACGTGGAACATTATGCAAAGTGTCATTAGCGATTCTCATAGTGACAATGATGTAATGGTCCTCTGACCTGAAATCACTATATTACTACACGAGAATTTATGTACTTTGATATCATCAAATGTCACCTTTAATAGGGTGGACTATAAAGGTGATTATTGGGTACATCATGAATCGTGTGAGTAGTATGAGTGATCTAGATGGAATTTAACTATCCTATATATTAGGGATGATATCCATAGGCCTCTTGATTGAGTAGGACTATGAAATGCATGGCCATGCTCAAATAGTGATTTGTTTCATATAGTCTACTCATTGATCAAGAAAACTCAGATTAAATTATGAAGAGTATGACACATTCCATGACTCGAGTTTAATCTAGAATATTAAGGTTAAAAGGATTAAATTACATTGAAACATTGGTCACTAAAAGGTTGCATTGAATCATCGATCTTATTATTACTTGGGTAGCAGTGATGCCTTACTAGATGTCGCTCACTGTTTATAATTTTATAATATGATTTTAAAATTATTGCCAACGTAATAATAACCTATAGGGTCACACACATAGAACGTAATTAAAAGGAAATTAATTTAAATTGTAAAGATTTAAATATATCAATATGATTGATAGTATTTAAATTACGAATTTAAATTAATAGGATAATTTAAATATAGGTATATTAATTAAGAAAGACTTAATTAAGATATATATATATATATATATATATATATATATATATATAAATTCAAATTTTATTATGTTTTGAATAATTCCTTTTAATCGCTATATATATGATATGTAGCAGCCATTTTAGGGATTATTCATAAACCAAAACCCTAGCCACTCTTAGAGAGAGACTAGAGAGAAAACCTTTCAAAAATCCTGTTCCTTTGATGGCTAGTACCTCAAGTCCTTTTTACAGAATCGTGTGACGGTTCGTGCTACGTTCGTGTGGATACCATAGAGGCGTAGTTTCGTGAGGAATTACGTTAGAGATTCGAAGAGTTTCAGAAGCACTTTCATATTCGATATAATTTCTTTACACTGAATTAATTGATTTTCGCATGGATCCTGTTTAGGGTTTCGGAAATTGCTTTGATTATTTTATTTTTTTCGCTGCATTTTTGTGCCGAAATCCCAACATTGATAACGGACCCTATATCAATAGTGGCCCCTATCGATGAAGATGACGAGGAGGAAGAGATGGAGCCATTAACTGAGGAGTCTGATCCGGAGGAGGAGCCTGAGCCTATGGAGGACTCCGATGAGGCTACTTTCTAGGATCAGATGTTGGGGGAGTATGAGGAGCAGATGTTAGAGTTAGGGTGTAGAGTGGAGGAGCTAGAGGCTGAGGCTAGGGAGAGGGAGTCTGAGTTTCAGAAGTTGAGGGACAAGGACCATCAGAGGAAATTAGTAATGCAAGAAATGGAGGTTGAAATTGCTTATCGTAAGGAGGCAGGGATCCAGATGGGGACTTTGTTTCACCGATCAGTGGCTAGGAACGTTGAGTTGGCAGGGAATCTAGAGGAAATGGAGCAGATGGTTTTGAGTGAGAGGGCGGAGAAGGAGGCTCTCCGAACTCAGTTAGAGATGGAGGTGATGGATAGGATTCACTTCGAGGAGAAATGGGAGGAAGCCAATGATAGGGGGATGATCTAGAGGATGAGGTGCAGTACAAGAGAAGGAAGATGAATAAGATGGTCTATGCTCTACGCACGGCCATGGAGAGATTGACCGATGGAGTAAATCACTACCCAGCTGAGCAAGGACAAACCTGGTATACCATAAGTCGAGATGGTGGTGCACATTACACAGAAGGAATACCAGAGCGCCGTGGAGCGTGGGATGTTAGATTGAGTCTAGAGGGGAAAAGCTCAGTAGTTGTAGTATTTTATTTATGTGTTGTTCAAATTGTTGTTGAAATCTCAGTCTTTTGTGTAAAATGTGAGATAGTAGTAAACCCCAAACTTTTGAAAGATGTTAGAGGGGTAGTATGTTGGAAATTATTCTCGTCTTTTGTGATAATAGGGGATATGTGTCATCATTTATAGCAGTACACTAGAGAAGACCATGTATTGTAACCATTTGACATATGAATATAAATGATCTTTTTTTTTTCAGAAACGTGTTATAAACTTTTAGTTCTTTTCAATTGAGAAATGTCTAAGTATTATAATTAGATAATAAAATGAAAATTTTATGATGCATAAAAATGCCGCCCAGAAGCAGAATAACTGTACCAGAAGAGTCGGTTAATGATGAAAGAGGACCAGTAGATCTGATACAGAGGCTTGTAGATTTGTTAAGAGAAGCTTTTAGGGGAAGAAATGAACCTGTACCACCCGTTCCCCAAGCTGTCCCAGTAACAACCTTCAAATATTATAAGAGTGTAGGACCCCCAGAGTTCAAGGGAACTACTGACCCGATAGTTGCGTAAACCTAGATTAAGGAGAACGAGAAGGCCTTCACTATAGCTCGCGTGGGTGAAGACCAGAAGACAGTATTTGTCACATACATGATGAGGGGCGAAACAAAATATTGATGGGAAGCTAATCAGCAGAGAGCGGGAGAAGGGACGATAAGATGGGAAAGGTTTACGACGCTGTTCTTCAAGAACTATTTCCCAAAGAGTATGAAGAATAGGATGGAAGTGAAGTTCCTATAGTTAAAATAAGGAGATATGACGGTGGCACAATACGCAGCTAAGTTTAACGAACTAGCGCCATTTGCAGAGCACCAAATTGGGGATGAGGAAAGGAAGGTGAGATGCTTCGATCAAGGGTTGAAGCCTTGGCTGTATAATAAGGTATCAGTTCTCCAAATTGATTCCTTTGAGACATTGTTAGAGAAGGCAATCATTGCGGCAGGTGGCAGTGAGACCTTAAGTCTATATCATAAGGAGAAGAAAAACAAGAACACTGGTAGTGAGCATCGTGGAGGAGGTAGCAGTGGAGGGAGTAACGCCAGAAAGAGAAAATGGGAAAACAACAACAATAGAGACAATAATCAAGGTGGGAGTCACCAGGGAAACTTTAAGAAAAGGACTGAAGCTTGTAATAAGTGTGGAAAAAGTCATCAGGGGGAGTGTTGGAAAGGAAAGAACACGTGTTATAATTGCAGCCAAGAGGGGCGCATATTGCCAAATTGTCCAAAACCAAAGAAGACCAGGGGATGTTTAATTATGGATCAAAAGAGCACCAGATAAAGGATTTCCCAAAAAAGGAAGTGGTGGAGATGGCAGAGGCCAGGGAGGAGGAATCAAGTTAATGATTGGTGGACCTGCGCAACCCAACCGATCGATTACCAAAACCTTTAACATGACCGTCCAGGACGCAGTAGCTACAAAGGACGTGGTGTCAGGTATAATCCCAATCAATAATATAAATGCTTATGTATTATTTGATTCGGGTGCCACCTGTTCTTTTATATCTGAAGAATTTGCTAGTAAACTGTTGCCTCCTTTCTAGTCTAACAAAAATGACTCTAACTCATGCAAGCATACATGGGTCAACAAGTAGTACAGAATAAGAAAAGTATCGATCCACAGAGAAAGGTTTTAAATTTAAATTATCATGCACCAACTATATCACTGTTTTTATATGCTTAAACGAATAACTCACAATTATAATTAATTCTAAATTTAATTCATGAAATAAAAATATAATACTAAAGTAATGTAATCAAATTTGGAGAAGAATGAGATTCTAATTTCATTTAATATTTCATCTAAACTGCAACCAACATGTAATGTTTAATTATTTAACACGGAAAACTAGTCAAGAGCATAGTAGTGGACATAACTATTTTTCAATGGACTATGACCAATTTACATAACCTTCACATATGATAGAAATCATTTAAGCAACACTATTACCAAAATCACTATATATCTATGTGAAATTGTAGCAATAATGAATTAAAGTGCAGGCTCTTTTCATGACTACACACGGTGAAACGATATATGTCTATCCGGTTCACGAATCACAAAGCTTAACAAATCAGCCTCATGAACATATGCCATTATGATTTAATCTATACTCATATTTCATTTTTTTAAATCCATATAAGCATACAAGGTGAATGGTGATCAAACATTCATTCGTTACGCTCAATCATAATGGTTGATCCAATGATAAACATACAACAATACAATCAGATATATTAATTTAGACTACATATCAAAATCCATTAGAATCCCATAATGGAGTTTAGTTCATTTCTGAACCAAAAGCCATTATGGGATTGAAGCAATACATGAAATTAAGCAATGCAAACAAAAGATGTAAGAGAAATGATAAATAAATCTGTTAAACCCAGTTGTAGAATCTGTTCCAAGCTTGTTCCAATGCACCAACAATCTCTAGAAATGAAAGCTAATAATTATTCAATAATCTAGATAAAGAGAGAATATAAAAGTATTATGAAATGATCAAAACCTCTCTAGCCGAGTTAAAACCTAAGAACCCTAATTATCGTAATAAAACTGATAAAAGACTACAATAAAACACGTCTAGTGCCAACCATATCGTTCAGTTGAGCCTAATGCGCTCAAATTTCAAATTACAAAAAGTCAACAAAACTAACTGTAGAAGACTCGCCCTACCGCGTGAGATTATAGTGTAAAACGGGTGCGGGCGCGCTATGGAAATGTTTGCCAAGGTCTTGGCACGGGCATGCCAAATTTCTTCATTGATGTAGCGCGACCGCGCGATAGTGAAAATTAGTCTCAATATTCATATAGTGCGGGCGCGCGATATTAGACTTGATTAGCAGCGCAGCCGCACTGCTACTGCATTCTGTCTTCTGATGTCTTGCTGCTGCTCCTTGTTTGTTGTCGTTCGTTCTTCATTCCTTCTCTTCTCCACTGCATTCGTTCACTACTTCAGTCCCCATCTGCTTATGTTCATCATACCATGCCTTTGTTAACTTCATGCCACCATGCTAATTCCATTCCATTGCCATTTCTTGCTTTTCCACGCCTTTCCTTACCATTAAGAGTTCCAACTACAAGTACTGCAAAATAAACATAAAATACAACTAAAAAATAATAAAACTACTTGATATGAGCATAATTTAGTGAGTTGGCACCCAATAAGTAGGTATAAAACCTACTTATCAAATACTCCCAAACTTGAACTATTGCTTGCCCTGAAGCAATGCATACGACAATAAACAATGCAATGCAACTACATGCTATGCAAACTAAACTATGATGCAAATGAGTCCCAAGTTTCTCCAGCTAAGATGAAATTCCAATAATTATGCCTCAGAGAATTATCAGGATTTAAGAATAAAGTTTTAACCCAAACTACAGACATAATATCATACACTCAAATAACCCATACTCACTACAAAGATGCTCTCTGTGTGTGTTGTGTTCACAAATATACTTGATCAAGGTAAAGACTACACATGTTATAATGCTAAAATAGAAAATTGAAGTCTAAATCCAGAACCATGTATACTAATGCAACAAAAACTGCTCCAACACCTCAAAACAAACTAAGGTTCAACAATTGGTTTAATATGCTTTATTTTTACTCATGAGGGCGATTCTCGCACTTTCCCGCGGTGTTTATATATTTATTGTATTTTTTTAGTGAGTGCGTTTTACGCTCTATCCCGCCCAACCACAAGCTTTAATTATTCAACTTGGGAAGGTTTCAATAATACTTGGGAAGGTTACAGAAAATCCTCCAGAATTCTATTTCATCATTGGCTAGACTAAAGCTCCATAAAGCTAGATACTTGGAATATGCACTAAACACGTAACTAAAACAAATAATAAACACTAAAAATAGAAAAATTTTCTACAATTATTAACTAACACATGCTAAACACATAAATATGCAAAAAAAATTAAACTAAACATGCAAAAATGATGCAAATGAACTACATGCACTACACTAATACCCAATACCCCCAAACTTAACATATTCATTATCCCAATGAATGAAGGTAAAGGGTTTAAAGGAACTCCCCTAATGATCAGCTGCACCACCCTCTTCGGTTGGTGAATCCGGGAGTGGAAATGGCACGACTATCCCAAATTGTGGCCACTCGAGCATGGTACCCTGCTGCACAAAAGTCTCTACTAGAGACCTCATCAATCCCGTAGCAAATGCTATAAAATTATCGTACATAGCATCGACCTTCCTCTCCAACCTTCGGAGCTGTCGATCATCACTAGCAGCAGTAGCTTGAGTAGAAGTGCCTGCTTTATTTGTCCTTGAGGGCTGCAGTGATGGCATAGATGGCGCGAGTCGAAGGCTGAAACCCTTACCCCTTGGGTGCAGGGTACCTCCTGCCCAATCTTTGAATTTTGCTATCGTGGCGTGAGTGATATCCTGACTTGGGTATTATATCTGTTCATTAGTCCATCTAACTCCTGCTCGAGCACATAAATGAGCAACAATTGAGGGATGTGGTATACTTCCTGTAGTGCTCCCCCGTATGTAGCGTAACATGTTCTGATTAAGGAGATGACCAACATCAATGTATTTTCCTGTAATAATCCCCCACAGAATGATTGCTCGCTCAGTTGTAATCTCATGTTGATGGGATGATGGCATCAGTTTTGCACAAGCAAAGAGATTCCAAGCCTTGGCATAACGGTTGAGACTTGAAGCCGGAAAGATCCTAGGCTGATTAGTACCTGGATTGTAAGTCCATTATGTACCCGGTATACACAAATTAGTTATAACCTCATCTAAGTCTGTCTCAAGTCGTTATGCCTCAACCCAATTTATACGTCCAGTTGGAGGGTCGAGTAAATTGAAGATGCCACGAATTTCCTTTGGGAGATAGTCTACTTGAACCCCTTGATAAAAGAAAACCCACTCATTGTCTCCTTTGAATTTGCATAAAACTCCCGTACAATGGCCATGGGTGTAGAGCATACTCCATGCCAACATCTTTCCCTGATCATGTTTTCAATTGCCCATCTTGTCCCTCTGGCTTGAAACCTCGCTCTCAGATAAATGATTTAGCCACAATTTTGTAATATTCTAACTGGGCATCAAGAATGACAAATTTGGAAAAATCCATAGTGTCAACACTCTGGCTACTTGTAGAAGACGACTCTGGAGTGCGAGAACGAGCACATTTTGGTCCCATTATGCTGAAGAAGAAGAAGAAGAACTCTAAATTGCAGAGAAAATCTTAACTAAGAAAATACGTGCTTTGTATTCAAACTCCCCCAAACTTATTCTTTGCTCTCACCCTCTAAAGAAACCCTAAATTTATCCTTGAAACTGACTGACTAATCAGTTAAAGAATTTGAACATGAGTAAGAGAATAATCACATATAATGCGTAGTGGGGAGAGGAGTTAGAATTTAAAAAGGAACGGTTTGGAGAGGCTAAGAGTCATGCATCGGTTTTGTAGGAAGAGAGGGAGAGACACACAATTTAAAATAAACTGATATGAGAGTTGGGCTGAGACACGTTTTTAAAACTATTTTTTTTGGCTCCAGTCTCGGGCGCGGTCACGTAGCTTTTACACTGAATAAAGGAACGAGCACGCGATAGGTTATGCTGCACAGAGATACGACGCGGGCGCGCCATTTTGTACTATTTTCCTTCTGCGACCACGTGGCCCTGTATCCTACCATACTGATCTGCATCTTTAAAAATAAGCGAAGAAGCTACTGATAATCTCCAATGCACCTGTACAAACAATAAATATCAGTATGAGATATATCAATTCTCCAAAATCAAAACAGGACTAATTAATATGCATGAATGACTATTCCAAAACAATGCTTTGTATGCTACTCCTTATCATCAGTATATGCACAATCAACTCCACAAAACTTATATCACACTTATTATGCTATAACAAATAACATGAGAATGAGAAAGAAATACGATCTAAAACATAATTAAACAAGAGATAAGGATATAAATAATGGGGTGCCTCCCATCTAGCGCTAAATTATAGTCAATTAGCTTGACTATCTCTGATTAAATCATGTTGAAGAAAGAATGGAGGTGACTTTCTGCCTGTCAACCTCACCACCAAAATAATGCTTAAGCCGCTGTCCATTCACTTTGAACGGCTTGTCTTAGAATTTGTCAAATACCTCAACCGCACCATGTGGATAAACTGTCTTCACAGTAAATGGCCCTGACCACCTTGATTTTAACTTCGCGGGAAAGAGCTTAAGTCTTGAATTAAACAACAGAACTCTTTGTCCCAGCTCAAATACTCTTTCCAAGATCTTGCGATCATGCCATCTCTTCACCTTTTCTTTTTACAGCTTGGAGTTTTCATAAGCTTGCAATCTGAATTCATCCAACTTATTGAGTTGGAGTAGGTGTTTTTCACCTGCAGCCTTCAAATCAAAGTTGAGCTTCCTAATTTCCAAATACTCCTTATGCTCAAGCTCCATGGGAAGGTGAAAAGCCTTTCCATAAACTAGCTGGAACGGTGACATGCCTAACGGAGTCTTGTAAGTAGTCCTATACGCCCATACAACATCGTCGAGCTTTAATGACCAATAATTTCTTATGGGGTTCATGACTTTCTCCAAAATTCTCTTTACTTCACGATTTAAAACTTCTTCTTAGCCATTGGTTTGAGGATGGTAAGCTGTAGCAATGCAATGATTTACCCCATACTTAGCCAGTAAAGCTGTAAACTGCTGATTATAGAAATGACTGCCTTCATCACTAATGATAGCCCTTGGAGTCCTAAACCTTGTAAAAATACTTCTTTGTAAAAATCTTAGGACCACCTTGGCATCATTAGTTGAAAGAACTGCCACTTCCACCCACTTTGAAACATAGTCGACTGCTAACAAGATGTATAAATTTCCACATGAAGAAACGAAAGGACCCATGAAATCTATCCCCCAAACATCAAAAATTTTAACCTCGAGGATTGTGTTCAATGGCATCTCATTTCTTTTTGATATATTCCCAACTCTTTGACATCTTTCACACCCTTGGACAAAACTATAAGCAACTTTAAAAATCGTCGGCCAGTAGAATCCTGCTTGTAACACTCTAGCCGCTGTTCTTTCTCCACCGTAGTGACCTCCATATAATGAAGCGTGGCAATCCTGCAAAATCCCCTCTGTCTCACTATATGGGATACATATCCTTATCATCTGATCAGCACATTGTTTGAACAAATATGGTTCATCCCACATAAACCACTTCACGTCATGCAAAAATTTCTTCTTTTGATGTCCAACTAAGTTAGAAGGGATTATCCTGCTCACCAAGTAGTTCGCATAGTCTGCAAACCATGACACTTACCCTTTCACCACAAATAACTATTCGTCTGGAAAGGACTCATTAATCACAATCTTGTCATCTTCCTTCATTCCTGGATTTTCCAGTCGAGATAAGTGGTCTGCCACTTGGTTCTCAGTTCCCTTTTGTCCATAATCTCCAAATTGAATTCTTGCGATAGAAGTATCCATCTGATCAAATGAGGCTTTGCATTATTCTTTTCCACCAAGTATCGAATTGCCGCATGATCTTTGTACACTATCACCCTTGTCCCAATCAGATATGCCCGAAACTTGTCAAAAGCATACACAACTGCCAATAATTCCTGCTCTATGGTGGTGTAGTTCAACTGAGCATCAGTAAGGGTCTTGCTCGCATAATATATTACATGAAAAATCTTTTCCTTTCTCTAGCCCAAAATAGCCCCAACAACATAATCACTGGCATCACACATTAACTCAAATGGTAGGTCCCAATCTGGTGCTGTAATCACTGGTGCTGAAGTTAAATTCCTCTTTAAGTGCTCAAATGCAGACAAGCAATCCTCATCAAACTTGAATTGTGCATCCTTCTCCAATAAGCTGCATAATGTCTTTATGATCTTGGATAAGTCTTTAATGAATATGCGGTAGAAGCCTGCATGTCCTAGAAAACTTTGAACACCTTTTACGGAAGTCGATGGTGGCTGAAAGTAGTATGCACACAAGCCAACCATGTTTGATGATAAATCATATACTTTGTAACAATCTTATTCATTTATTAATAAAAGGTATTGATTTATTGGAGGCTTTTAATTATCTACATGATGCTGCTTTATAATATGTGATAAACCCATAGTTTTAAGCAATGCTTTTAGAATAATGATGATGATCATTCTAATGAGATCTAAATTCTTAGAAAGCTTAAAACTAAAATAGTTCCCAATCGTTGGATTACTAAATTGAGGATTAGTGAATCTGGATAGATTGGTACATACGTTACTTGCTTATTGGATGAGGATGATTGATCTCATGATCATTTTTGTGGAGACACTAAATAAGGTATGTAGGTATTGTGACTCCCCCAAATCCAGGTCCCTTCGAACCTCGGATCCGGGCCGCCACGATACTACTATCGTTAAACTATTTATATCAATTATTCATATGTTAATGAATATAACTTTGCTTATTACAATTTAGAATATAAATTCTTTTCATTTCCAAGATCTGTTTAATGACCCCAAACTTTTATAAGTTTTAAATATTGGTCATTTACTATTCCTGTTTTACATCATATTCGATGTTATATAAATATGCGGAATAATTTAAACTTTTTCAATCTCCTTTGAAAAATAATCTTTTATTGATTTCTTGACTCGAATCAATTACAAATCCCTGAATCAAATCATGTTATGATTCATTCTATTCGAATTACTGTAAAATATTTACATCCCAATTCGAATTTCACTATGTACCGCCTAGTACAACTTTATAACTTAGCATGCATTATAAATAGTAAACTACTATCATATACATCTATTAGAACCTAATCATGATTCAAGAGCATCTAGTTAAATAATAAATCAATCTCATTCGATACCATTGAACTTTATCAATCAAATAACACGTAACCTTTACCGTGTATCCTTAACCTACAAAAGTGGTTATTTGCAAGGGTGAGCTCGACAGCCCATCAATTCTAACAGTTTTCATGCAGCACATAGAATATAACAACCTATTCAGTTCATGCATTCATAATCGATTAATATTTACTACGCATGTTACTTCTCACATAACAGACATAGAGGTTTATATCACAAGTATATCATCAAAGATCAACTTTCACATTTCATACATATCTCATACGCATTTCTTATATAACAACATTTGCATGGCATAATATAGCTCAACTAATAATTATCGAATTCATATAACAAATAGGAACTGAAAGACTTGCCTGATTCGTAGTTTATCAACTACGACTTAACTGCTTATAGTTATTCGTACTTCGTGTATTCCTACATAGTTATATAATCATGAATTCACATCCATTAGTCATATATTTCATACAGTCTCAATGTAATAATATTGTTACATTGTTCTTTAACTAGGTTCGTAAAACCTACACTTCACTTTCTTATCATACGCTTAGAATAGCTAGGTATGTATAGTATAACTTAGTCACCCGTACATGACATCAACATTCATATACATCTATCACACACTTGACTCGCTATGTGTTCGACACATTTAAAACTCATATCGTTAAGTTCAACCGTACACACAAACGTCTAACTTAGTTGTAACTTTATACAACATTACCTATATAGCACAAATCAGATTGTAAGACATCACTCATTCGAATAACGTATCATTGCTTTATCTTATGTAAACATTCCTTTGGACTTTAACATTTTGAAAGTCTTAATTAACATTCATCTTTATCACATAACGTGCTTCCTACACATTACATAGCATAATGGTCACCTATTACAAGTTAAATTAATCATATAGGCATGCTTCAAACATCATATCAAAAATAGAACTTATTCCATACTGCAGGATGATGCAACTGTGCCATGTCTAGGCTTAGGGACGGTGCAGCTGTGCTGTCCCTTGGCCAGACCAAGGTTGAGCTTTGCACTTCCTATTTTCAGTCCAAACTTTAACACACTTAGATACCTACACTTCTCATGTATACACACAAAAGGTCTTTACATACTTGTACGACCACTTCAAGATCAACCTTATATGTTAGGGACTTTAGTTTAGGATTTTTCACGAAATCAAAAACCAAATAGGGTTATGGAATCACTTGGTGTACTAATTAGCCTTTTGTTCTCCTAAAGAGGTCACATAATCTGTACTATGAATCACATGTCATGCTCGTTTATGTGTGAAATAAGTCATGTGCATAGACCACTAAGCTCAAAATTTGCAGAACATGAACTTTAACAAAGTTTGTTTTCAAAACTTAAAGTCCTTGTTAAAGATCTCCTACCAATTTATGTTGAACACTTCATACTATATACGATCACCTTATACTTCATGCTATACCTCTTTTTAGGTAATTAATTAAGTCATGAAATCAAGTTATCAACATGTAGCATGAACAAAACCAGCAACTGGTTCTGAGGTACGGCGCAGCTGTGCTGCACCCCAGTATAACCAGGGCACAGCTGCGCCAGGTCGAGTTCAGAAGCAGTATGTATACTCTATTCTGCAGAGTAACTACTAACTTGATTTCTAACGATACAAGCATGTTCCAAACCATTATTAAAGTGTTTATACATGTAAGTAAGCTTCCTAAACACCTTATAACATGTTCATTCATATCAATAAACAACTGAATTCAAGAATTTCCAAGAATCAAACTAGACCCATTTCAAGAACATAATTAGAAATTATACCTCCTTAAGCTTGAATTGGACTCCTCATATATTGATTATGCTTCTACACTTTCTCAGCCATTTAGAACTCTCAACCTCAGACCATTACCAACCTCAAAAACTTAAAATGGAGCTTCTATTTATAAGGTAAACTTGGACTGGACATTGGTCACTAAAGAGTTGTTCAACAACCCCATACCAGCCACATTGATAACAATGATCACCTATTCCATAGCCACTTGGAGAATACGTAACTTAGTTTTAGCCCACTGTTCATGTACCTTTGTGCCACTCAATTTGGGACAAGTGAAAAAATCTCAGAAATCTTGTTATCTAGGCTTGGTTTGGTTTATTTAATTCCCATAATGTAATCTTAATGTACAATTGTTACCATATTAGAAATTTAGGGATTAAATATATACTCACATCATATAGTCCATGTACATTAAATACATGCAATAAAATATCACAGTTAGGCATTATTGTCCGGGAAATCCCATAATTATCTCTACCACTCACATAACCACATTATACCTTATTTAATATTAATGTATATTTAAAACATTAATTTCCTTTCTCAGTTTCTAGAATACACAGATATTTAATCATTGATGTATTAAAGTTACATATGACTTCGCCGTACTACTTGGTACCTAATATCATTAGTCCCAATTAAATGTCACACTTCATGTATTCTTAAGCCGTATGTATTATATATCACTACTGCCCACATTTTCTATATTACACATAGTAATACTATTTAATGATAATTAATATTTTAATTGGGCTAGATATCATTCAGTCGGGTACTTTAGACCCATTATCATATTTTAATATCACAACGATTATTTAAAAATTAATCATTTATCTTTCAAATATCAACCCTTTGATATATTACAAAACTATGTAATATATTAAAATATCCAATATTAATTAACATATTTCTTTCATCATCTTATGCTAAACACATATGTTAACTCACTATCTTATCCAAGTGAACTAACCCTTTTTCATTTAACTTATTATCACGCCATTGCCATACAAGGATTATAATATTCCATAATATCTCTTAATTAACCATATTTATTTAGGGCTAATTAATTAAATCTTTATTCAAGTCATGTTTCGCTAACTAAGTTTCTTCATGAACACTAAGTCACCATTCATGAACTTATAAGAGTTATTAGTATACATGACTTGCAAATCACATTTCACAAACTGACTCAGAGTTTTCTACAGACCGGCTCAGCTGCGCTGGTCATAGGCTTGGTAATGGCGCAGTTGCTCCATACCAAATTCTCAGACAAACAAGTTCTGCATTAGTAGAACTGAAACTTTACACTTCTAAACACTTTACACATCCTCCTTAAGCGTTAACTCGACTAACATCAATCCTCTATTTGGTTTCACATCATCGATTACTATTTTCCTTAACAATTCAAGGATCACACTTTGAGTTTTAAAACTCTATCTCCCTTATTAGTTTAACCAACTTTACATCTCCTTTATGGTTTCATACCACCAATAACACAACACTCGAATATAACACATACATACATTCCTTTAATCCTCACTTCTCGTCGTGTATCAATTCACTCAATAATTCTCTAACCACTTTAAAGGTATATCAATTTCCTTCTCTCGTCAATAACGTACATATATACAAGTCCAAACCTAGCACACATCGAGTCTTTAATAGTATTCAATATAGTACACTGAGTGGTTTCCCACAAACAACCAACAAATTAGTTTTTTGTCTCGTCTACACTGTTTTCACAGTGAGTTAGATCGGTTACCAATTCGTATATACCTCCAATCTCTGAAGGAATTGTTTAGCCCAGCTCCTATACATCAACCATTAAAGAGTATGATTGCACTACCTTAGACATGATATTCACTTGTACATATACTCAAGAAATTGGTGACTATCAAAGATATTTTAATGTCACCAACCTACTAATAAAATAATTTTCACATAAATTATTTAACATCCATAGATAAATTTTTATCCATCCTCTTACTAATTCATCTCTACTGTTTATAACAAATATATAATAACGATATATATATTTATTAAATACAACCTCACTTATTGCATAGTTCATATTACCCTACACAACACCACATCACATACTTCACAACACACTATATATTTTTATTTGAACCCTTCACATGCCTTAAGAATTTTATCTACTAAATTCTTATTTTAATATTTTCTGAAAATTCGGGTTCTTACAGGTGCTTATTAGAGAATAAATTTACTGAACGTGACCCGCTAAGGAATACCTAATGGAGTTTTACTTACCTGTCAATAGGAATTCTTGTAGTGATAGTAGTACAAGTGATCCTTGGACTTGAGATTATCACAGTATCTTGTGTATGATGAGTTATACTTTGACTTATTCCTTAAGACCCTTAGGGTATATCAAAGGGTATGCTTGGGTATAATAAGTTGTACATGGAGATAATGTATGATCAATAAAGAATCTACCACTTCTAGTAAAAAAAAATGTCCTATGTGATTCAATAAATGACAACCTAGTAGTCCTTGGCCAAGACAGAATGAAATTAGAAAGGAGTTTCTAATTTGAATTATTTAGAGTTGTGCATTTAAGAATCGAAGTACATATAATTAAATAAAATAAGACTTGACAGTAATTCCATGTCTTATATTTAATTGGGACATTGTATGGTGGAAGGATCGAATTATATGGTAACTATTTACTCAAAGGTTCTTTTATGATTAATGTAGAAATCTATATTATCTGGAAAGTCGTTAATCGCTAGGGAGACTTATCCCTATTGTAGAATAAATATTATTTAATTAAATAAATTAATAGTTTAATTTATTTATTTAAATAAGATTAGAATTATTCTAATTGATTTATTCACAATTGGTTTAATATGGAGAACCTAAAGGGTCACACCATAAAAGGAAGAATAATTATTTAAGAAGTTAATGTCATAATCGTAATAATAAGTTAAGTATATTTAATTTAATCTATGGTAATAGAATAAATTAAATAACTTAATATTTATTATTTAATATTTTGGAAATATTAAATATAAATTAATAAGAGGAGTCTATTACTATTATTATTATTATTATTATTATTATTATTATTATTATTATTATTATTATTACTATTAATATTATTTAATTCCTAAATGAGTTTAGGAATTAATTAATTAAAGTACTCTCATTTATTCCTAATAAGATTAGGAGGTAAATTAATTAAAAGAGTTTAATTAATTATCCCTAATAAGATTAGGGAGCTTAATCAGTTAAAGGAATTTAATTAATTATATAATACCCTATTTTCTAATTAGATTAGAAGGGTTAACTGGTATCTTTATAAGATGAGACTTATATCAGATATCTAGATACGTGATTCTAATTGTTGGAGAGTACGCTCTTTTTTCTATAGAGATAGAAAAATTAAGGTTTAGCCAACCACCCATCTTCTTGAATCTTTCTTCTTCCTTGGTGGATCACCTCTAGAGGCCAAACACTTGGGTGGCTAACATTGATCAAATGAAGGAATCAAACCCGGTGGATTCAAGTTGAACGCGAAAAAGATTGGAGGTGAACTTGTACCCGAGGAAGCTTGAATCTTCAAGGGTATGATTCTTGTTCTTCATATTTTTCGTTTAATTAATAATTGTGCTTAAAGGATGATCTAGGTATATGATTTGTAAAAATTTTAAACTCTGATTTTCCATGCTTCCACTTATTTTTGCAATTTGATTGCGTTCATGAATATTATAAACCTAACAGTGGCATCAGGGCCAAACCTTTATGCGAATTATTAATTATTTTAATTTGATATGTATATTGATATGTGTTTAGAACAATTTAATTTGGCATAATTGATGGTATAAAATTTATTTAAAAAAATAAAGTTGAAATTAATTTGCTACCTGTTAACATACGTTTGATTTATATATTATATATATATATATATATATATATATATATATATATATATATATTGATCACCGTGAATCATTAAGTAAGTTACAGGACATGTGATTCTTTTTAAAAGTTAAAGGTGATTCCTTTAAAAGTTTCAGGTGATTTCTTTTAAAAGTTTCCATAAACCGGCGTATAAATATTATTATATATAATATACAATATATCAGGAACGACAGTTGTATATATATATAATATTCTTAATAATTTTATAATTAAAATAAAAAGTTTATTTTAATCTTAAAATTAGATTTCATGCTAACTAATTAGAGTTGAAATTGGATTCTATGATAACTAATTGGAGTTGAAATTGGAATCCGTGTTTTCTTAAATAAATGAGTTTATTTAGATATATAATAAGATTTTATATTATTCAAAATAAAGGAGTTTATTTATGAATAGAAAAGAAAATCTTTGTTTCCTTTAATAAAGGAGTTTTTTTTACTTGGAATTGGATTCTATAATTAATTAAAATAAATGTGGTATTTTGATTAAAATAAATAGTTTATTTTATTCAAAATTGGATAAATTAAAATAAAAGAGGTCTATTTTAATTTAAATTTGGATTAAAATAAAGGAGTTTATTTTGATTCAAAATTAGATTTTATACTAACTAAATTTGCCCATTAAATGATATCAATATATATTGAATGTTTATTATTCATTAGATAAATATTTTTTATTGATGCATATAGTGATGTGTATGATAATAAAAGGGATTGATTATGGACTATTGACCAATGTGATTGGATTTTATTTTAGTTGGATGCATGAATGTATGTGTTTTATTAAATGGGGTCTGCGTACCTCGTCTTCTCCAATGTTTTCTTAATGTAAATTATATCTTCCTCCTATGTACTTCCCCTTGACTGCTGATCAATGTTTCTATTTATTTTAAATAGTTTTGTAATAGGAATCGTTAGAATTATTTTGAAAAATTGGAGATCAAGGAGCAAGGAGCGCTTGAAGACCCGCTTGTAATGGAGCCTGGATTTAAATAAAATAGTTAATTTTAAATATTAATTCTTGCACTCCTAGGGTTTGACCTTTTGGTTCACTTGGTGGCTATAGTGAACCAAACTAGAATAAAAGTCCATAATCAATCCGGGTAGAATATAGTATTCTATATGTGCATGCTTATACTATATATATATATATATATATATATATATATATATATATATATATATATATATTTATATTATGCAAACATGCTTCGCATGTTAATTAATATGACGCGTAATATATATATATATATATATATATATATATATATATATATATATATATATATATATATATATATATATATATATGCGCGCTAAACAAGATGAGACAAATTAATAACTGTGACGCCCCCAAAATAGGTATACAACACCCATTCTGAGTCGCCAAATATATGGTACATAAAGCAAACTACAACTTCAATAATACAAATGTCGTGTGAAATACGACAATACATACTGTGAGTTTAAATACAAATATTGTCTTCTAGACAATATCCATACGCAAATAAGTCCTCATTACAATTATTCAAACACTATTTTACAAAAATAGTGAGGACTGCTAAAACATCTTTCTAGAAACCTCACTCCATACCCCGACTCGATCCTGCTATGTTCTCACCTCCTGAGAAGAAAAATGGAACAAAAAGGAAAAGGGTGAGCTCAACTAGCCCAGTAAAGAATATTATGACTAAGATAATATACAACAAATTATCGTTAGTCTTCAACAGGGAAAAATCTGATAGAATACAATAGACAACAAGTTTTAGATCAACAACTACAGCGGAAACAACAATCCATTAGAAGAGTTACGTAGAGGATGAATTCTACTATCTTCTAATATTTAAGAGTCCATCATCAATATTTTATCCCTGTAACAAAAACCAATATACATCTTTAATCATCTTTGTACTACAGGCCAAAGATATTCATTTATATCACCGGTTGGTCATGTTCATCTCAACACCTGTTCATCTTTGCACTATGGGCCAAAGATATTCATCAGTAATCATTTATCTTTGCACTACAGGCCAAAGATATGCAATAATATCATCATTAAGGACTGAGGATGATGAAAAATATTTTTAAGAACGAATCCAGTGAGATAGAAGGACAAATATTAGGGATTCGTATAACAGTTTTATCCAAGATCAATAATACTTCATAATAACCAATTTTGAAGCAGAATTCAAAAATAACGATCAAAATATGGATACAATCAAAGATAATAGCCAAAATAGACATCTTGGACAAAAAGGAAAATTTTCATTTTTCGGTGAATAGTGCCGTATACGTGAATAGTGCCGTATACGTGAATAGTAACCCCGACAGAAAAAGTTCCAAATTTGATTAAAAAGTTCACCAATAATTCGGCATAATGATATTGAAGAAAATAATATCATTTAAGAAGAAAATAACATCCCTTACCTCAAAATAACCGTACTTCTGACTGAATTTCGGTATAGTGCTGACAAAAACTCGCACCGTATAACAACACTCAAAGTATACTCACAAGAATACGCTCGATAATATAGAGGGAGAAAGAGAGAAAATTTTGTTTCTGGTGTGATTTTCAATTCTAACTTAGTCCTCTATTTATAGGAAAATGCTAGAACGCCAAAGGAGACTAAAATAATAAAATATTATTATTTTAAATTAAATTTCTACGCATGTGCTAAGTTGCAAATCTAGACTAGCCACTTTTGAAGAAATTTCCAGCAGGCCATGTGTTCAAACAAGAGTGGCTCCCACCCAAAAATTAATAAAAATTATTTTATTCTTCAAAACTTCAATAATTCATAGAAAATAGACCGTTTATCAAAAAATACAAATTTTATGTCCATTCTTCCTGAAATCGAATTCTCTACAACTTTGTAAAAGAAAGTTTTTCCAAATTACCAACAAAAAATATCTGAAATCCATAAACGGGTGATTTTACAGTCTATAATCAATTTTCGGTCAAGAATTGTGTCCACCGACACACAAAACATGTGTTAAACATTTAATGCCACAAAAATACTCTTCCTCCCCATATACTCATATATCCCACATTCATTGTAAAAATATCACCGTTAATATATTATTAAAATAATATATTTAAATGAATCATTTTATCCGAAAAAGATAAAATATTAATTTTCAACAATTGTCATATTAAAAATTTTCTCCATCTATGTCCACATAAAATGAATATTTTCTTTATCATAATAATCAATAATTAATTATTCAAAAATAATATTACAGAATCACAGTATTGACAACCAGGCCGTTCCCAGGAAAGAGGGGGCTTTCCAATAAGGATTTCTCCTTACCGGCGCGCAATTAGGTGACCAAACCTCTCCTTAGACAGAACTTTCTAGACATTGCCAATAATGTTATCTAATAATATTATTCAAATAATATAAATTATTGATCTGATAATGGAAAATACTGTGCAGTGACAATTATTGAAACAATAATAATATAAATATCAATGCAGCAATTATTGAATCAATAAAATAATGAATAGTAATTACTGTAACAATTATTGAGTAGTGCCTTCTTACGTACGAATCAATAATTCAACCATACTGTGCAATACCGTGTGCTACTGTACAACCACGCGTATTACTGTATTTTAACCACCAGGTAACCCAACAGTGTTAACGGTAACAATTTACGCCGTTATTTATAAAACTCAATCTTTGTCGTTTTCTTTCATCCAATCATTTTCCGTTATGGGGCCCACAAATGACTGCGCCGTCGTACGAATATTCCCCGACAACAAGAATATTCCACGACCAAACGAATATTCCCCGACAACAATGATTATTTTATAACCACTTGCTTATTTTGCAAAATTTGCACATTTCACCCATAACCAAAGCATTATATCAAATTAACCCTTATTAATTTAGAATAATGAATAAAGGAAAATTCAATTTTATTTATAATAAGTTGGGGTCTTACAACCTCCCCTCCTTATAAAATTTTGTCATCGAAATTAACGTACGTACCTGGTGTTTCGAACTTGTGAGGGTACCTCGCTTTCATTTTCGATTCCAACTCCCATGTCATTTCCTTAATTGCATGGTTTCTCCACAAAACCTTAACTTGTGGTATAACTTTCGTGCGTAAGACATGCTATTTCCTATCCAAAATCTCAACAGGTATCTCCTCGTATGTTAAATCTTCAGCTATCTCGTCTGGTTCTAACGCAATAATGTGGTTTGGATCTTTCACATATTTACGAAGCATAGATATGTGAAAAACATTATGAACACGAGACATGTTTGGAGGTAATGCGAGTCTATAAGCCACATTTCCTATTCGGTCAAGAATCTCAAATGGACAAACAAATCTTGGATTGAGCTTTCCTCTCTTTTCAAATCTTGTAACTCCCTTCCATGGAGCAACACGTAATAGTACATGATCCCCAATATTAAATTCCACGTCCTTTCGATGAAGATCAACATAACTCTTTTGTCGATCTTGTGAAGTTTGAATACGTTGTCGAATTATTTGGATCTTTTCTGTAGTCATGCGTACTAATTCTGGTCCCAACAACGTTGCTTCTCGCACCTCGTCCCAGCATACTGGAGATCGACACTTTTGTCCATACAATGCCTCAAATGGAGCCATGCCTGTACTTACTTGATAACTGTTGTTGTAGGAGAATTCCACCAGTGGCAAGTACTTATCCCAACTTCCTTTAAAATCTAGGACACAAAGTCTTAATAGATCTTCGAGGGTTTAAATAGTCCTCTCTGATTGTCCGTCTGTTTGAGGATGATATGCTAAACTGAATCGTAAGTCCGTGCCCATAGCTTTCTGTAAGCTAACCAAAAATCTTAAAGTGAATCTTGGGTCACGATCCAAAACTATGGATACTGACATGCCATGCAATCTTATAATCTCGTTCACGTACATACGAGCAAGACGTTCAAGGGAATAAGTCTCACGTATTGGCAAGAAATGGGTGGACTTGGTTAATCTATCAACAATAACCCAAATCACATCTATACCTTGAGAAACCTTGGGAAGACCTATAACGAAATCCATTGTAATGTGTTCCCACTTCCATTCCGGAATCTCAAGTGGTTGCAATGGACCTTTTGGCATTTGATGCTTCGCCTATACACGTTGATAAGTTAAACACCTCGAGATAAACTCCGCGATCTTTCTCTTCATATTGTTCCACCAAAATGTATGTCGAATATCATGATACATTTTGGTACTCCCAGGATGGATTGAAAATGGGGTGTTGTGTGCCTCCATCATGATTCTATGCTTCAAGTCAGAATCGTTAGGAACACAAAGTCTAGAGTTGACTCGAAGTATTCCTTCTTCATTGATTCTTGCTTCTAGAATAGCACCTTCTTGCACTTTCTTCTTCATTTGTATCAGCCCCAGGTCCGTAGCTTGAGCAGCTTTAACTTTATCAATTAAAGTCGGTTCTACTCGTATATTCGCCATCATCATGTGGGTCCTTGGAGTCTTTAATTCTACCTCCATCCTTTGCAAGTCATACAAAATGGGCCTTTGCGTTGACAATATTGCACTCGTACTCACATATGATCTTCTACTTAATGCGTTAACTACTACATTCTCTTTTACATGATGATATTGAATAGTGTGATTGTAATCTTTCAACAGCTCAAGCCATGTCGTTGCCGCATGTTGAGTTCTTTTTGGGTGAAGAAATATTTGAGGCTTTTATGGTCCGTATAAATCTCCACTATCTCCCGGTACAAGTAGTGTCTCCATATCTTCAACGCTAATACGACTGCTGCCAACTCCAGATCATGAGTAGGATAATTTCTCTCATATTCTTTGAGTTGTCGTGAGGTATAGGCTATGACTTTCCCATGTTGCATGAGAACACATCCTAACCCCTTGCCAGAAGCATCGCTGTAGATAACAAATCCATCCGAACCAGATGGTATTGTCAGAACAGGTGCCGAAATGAGTCTCCTCTTGAGCTCTTGGAAGCTCTTCTCGCATTCCTCGCTCCATACGAATTTTGCATCCTTCCGAGTCAGCTGAGTTAACGGAGTAGCGATTAGAGAAAATCCATCCACGAATCTCTGATAATAACCAGCTAAGCCCAGAAAGCTACGCACTTCGTGTTAGGTTTGCAATATTCAAGAACGCAATCAAATTGCAAAAATAAGCGGAAGCGTGTAAAATCAGAGTTTAAAAAAATTTTACAAACCATATACCCGGATCACCCTTTATGCACAATTATTAATTAAACGAAAAAGAAAGAACAAGATCCATACCCTTGAAGATCCGAGCTTCCTCAGGTACAAGTTCACCTCCAATCCTTTTTGCGTTCAACTTGAATCCACCGGGTTTGGTTCCTTCCTTTGATCAACGTTAGCCACCCAAGTGTTTGGCCTCTAGAGGTGATCCACCAAGGAAGAACAAAATTCAAGAAGATGGGTATTTAGCAAAACCCTTATTTTTCTATCTCTCATAGAAAGGGAGCGTACTCTCCAACAATTGGAATAACGTATGTTTGATATCTGATATAAGACTCCTCTTATAAAGATATCAAGTAACCCTATTAAAAATAAGGTATTATTTATTTAATTAAACTCCTTTAATTAAATGGGCTCCCTAATCTTATTAGGGATAATTAATTAAACTCCTTTAACTAATTTTCCCTCCTAATCCTATTAGGAATAAATGAGAGTACTTATATTAATTAATTCCCAAACTCCTTTAGGAATTAAATAATAATAATAGTAATAATAATAATAAGACTCCTCTTATTAATTTATATTTAATATTTCCAAAATATTAAATAATAAATATTAAGCTATTTAATTTATTCTATCACCATAGATTAAATTAAATATACTTAACTTATTATTACGATTATGCCATTAACTTCTTAAATAATTATTCTTCCTTTTATGGTGTGACCCTTTAGGTTCTCCATATTAAACCGGTTGTGAATAAATCAATTAAAACAATTTTAATCTTATTTAAATAAATAAATTAAACTAATAATTTATTTAAATAAATAATATTTATTCTACAATAGGGATAAGCCTCCCTAGCGATCAACGACTTTCCAGATAATATAGATTTCAACATTAATCATAAAAGAACCTTTGAGTAAATAGTTACTGTACAATTCAATCCTTCCACCAGGCAATGTCCCAATTAAATATAAGACATGGAATTTCTGTCAAGTCTTATTTTATTTAATTATATGTATTTCGACTCTTAAATGCACAACTCCAAATAATGCAAATTAGAAACTCCTTTCTAATTTCATTCTGCCTTGGCCAAGGACTACTGGGTTGTCATTTATCGAATCACATAGGACATTTCTCTTCTTTTACTAGAAGTGGTAGATTCTTTATTGATCATACATTATCTCCATGTATAACTTATTATACCCAAGCATACCCTTTGATATACCCTAAGGGTCTTAAGGAATAAGTCAAAGTATAACTCATCATACACAAGATACTATGATGATCTCAAGTCCAAGGATCACTTGTACTACTATCACTACAGGAATTCCTATTGACATGCAAGTAAAACTCCATTAGGTATTCCTTAGCGAGTCACGTTCAGTGAACTTATTCTCAAATAAGCACCTACATACTTGCTTTAGTGTCTCCACACAAATGATCATGAGATCAATCATCCTCATCCAATGAGCAAGTAACGTATGTACCAATCTATCCGGATTTAGTAATCCCCAATTTAGTAATCCAACGATTGGGAACAATTTTAGTTTTAAGCTTTCTAAGAATTTAGATCTCATTAGAATGATCATCATCATTATTCTAAAAGCATTGCTTAAAACTATGGGTTTATCACATATTATAAAACAACATCATGTAGATAATTAAAAGCCTTTAATAAATAAATACTTTTTATTAATAAATGAATAAGATTGTTTACAAAGTATATGTTTTATCATCAAACATGATTGGCTTGTGTGCATACTACTTTCAATCTCCCACTTGCACTAAAGTCAATCGTCATGGTATCTCATACTCTTCTTCTCTAAGTGACGATTATCCTGCTGTTGGATAAGCTTTAGTTAATGGATATGTAATATTGTTCTTGAGAGTTCACTATCTCTATAGTGATTTCCCATCTTTCAATGATTCTTATAATCAAATGAAAGTGCCACAACACATGTTTAGATCTAAGATGAGACTTAGGAACTATTCCTAGTTCTGTAATGAACTTTTCATCCAAACAATCAACTTGTAGCTTCATTTATAGCTATATACTTTGTCTTTATCACTAAACTAACAACTCTTTGTTGTTTGGAACCTTTCCAATTCACTACACCACCGTTCAAGGTAACCCTTTACCTTAAAGTGGATTTTCTGTCGTCTTGGTCTGTCTGAAAAACTTGAGTCAGTTAAGCCCTCTAGTTTTAATTCAGACCCGCCATGAATTATATCACATCCTTAGTGTTGGTTAAGTACTTTAAGATGTTTTTCACTGTCTCACAGTGAACTTCTCCAGAATATGACTGATCAACATCAAGTCTCATACATTTCATTGCATACATGATAGTCACTCATGCGATCTCTCTTTTGGAGTCTATGGGGACTATTAAGAGAGATACACTCCATGGCTCATCAACATGAGACATATCTTGGAGTTTGCCATGCTAAACAACTTTAGCATCAAATGAATATACGTTCCTTGGGTTAAGTCAAGCTCTTCCCAAATCATTCATAGAGGAATGTTTAGACAACTTTATCTTTATTGATTTTAGCATTGGCATGTCATTCCTTATCCGTATTATATCAACATATAATACCAGAAATGTCACGACGCTCCCACTAACCCTTTTGTACACACTAGGTTCATTCTTGTTTTTGATAAAATCAAACTCTTTTGATTATCATATCAAAATGAATGTTCTATTTTTGAGAAGATTACTTCAATCCATTTCTCTGAGTGTCTACAACTCTTACCTCATCGTATGTAACTAGATCATCATCTTCTATGATACGTACCTCATCATCATCATCCATGATGAATCCATACCTCCTAGGTATCTTCGGTACTATTCCAGATTTACGATTCGGTTGTGGTACAATAGGTCTATCTATAGGTTCCTCTTATTTGACTTGTAGTGTTTTGTGGTTCTTGAACTTTTCAAGATGTATTATCCTCCCACTAGCCCTTTCAATGATAAACACCTTTATCTTAGAAGGCAGCATGTTTCGCAACAAACACCTTTTGCTAAGTAGGATTATAGAACATATGCCCTAAACTTACTTTAGGATGTCCCACAAATCTGTACTTGTCAAATTTTGTCCAAACTTATCCTTTGAAACTGTTTCATATAAGTTGGACAACCCCTTATCTTAACATACTTAAGATTAGGAATCCTCCATGTCCATAACTTTTATGGAGTCTTGGGGCCGGATTTTGAGGTTACCTTTTCGTAGATATGCAGCCATTTCTAGGACATTACCCAGAAGAATACTGGAATGTTGGTAAAATCATTATGGACCGCACCATGTCCAACAAGGTACGATTTTTCCATTCAGATACATCAATCAATTATTACGTATCAGGAGGCGTCCATTATGAAAAAACCATTTGAGATGATCTAGAAACTTATTGCACAAGTATTTATTCCTTGATCTAATCAAAGAATCTTAATACTTTGCCAATTTGTTTCATTTCTGAATTCTTTGATCCTTTCAAATAATTCACACTTGTATTTCATCAAATACAAACATTCAACTCTTTGAATGATCATCTCCTTTTCTTATATTAATTTGTTCAATTTGTAAAATAATTTTTCACGTAAGTCAAGTATACAAAATCTATTAAGTAATATTCCAGTTCTATACAAAACATTATTATTATAAATAGAACAACAATTGTTCTTAAATATAATACCAAAAATTTCATTGTCCAACAATAAAATGGAAATAATATTTTTAACAAGAACTTGAATACAATAACAGCTTATTGACTTAATAGATTTGCCCGTAGGCATTGCTAAACTATAAGTTCATACGGCTAATGCAGCAACCTTTGCTTCATTTCCCACACATAGGTTTATTTATATTTGTTTAGCTTTCTACTTCTACTTGGTCCCTTCATAAATCTATATTTATGATAACCAAAGTCGGTATCAAATACCCAAGTAGAACCTTGACTTAAAGAAAAATTTATTTCAATCATGAACAAATTTGTATTTGTAACCGAAACTTCACTAAGCTTCTTTGGTTAGCCCTGCAAGATACTTCTCGCAATTTCTTTCCAGTGTCCAGGCTTATTGCAGTGGAAGCAAACTCCTTTGCTATCCGTATCAGTTTTGTTCTTATTATCCTTTGTTTACACCTTTCTGTTTACCTTCTTTGAATCGTTCTTCTTTTCGGAAGATCATTTAGCCCCTACCAGTAAGACATGGTCTTTCTTGGTTGGAAAGTGACTCTCAACATTTTTCAACATGTTAAGCAAATCAGCGAGGCTCATATCTAGCTTGTTCATATGAAAAATTCACAACAATTGTGAAAGGAGTCCGAGAGTGAGTGCAAGATCAAATCTTGGCTCAACTCTCCATCCATGACAAAACCCGTTGTCCTAATTGATCAATCAAATTGATTATGTTAAGGACTTTTATCTGTACCGAAGTGTCATCGGTCATTCTAGATCGGAAGAGCTCCTTAGATATCTGATATCTATCAGTCCTACTTTCCTCACCATCAACTACTTGATGTGCCGGAATATAATAGGAGCATCCATAGTTTCATGCTGACGCTGAAGCTCGTTACTCATGGATGCGAGCATGATGCATTGAGCCAACTATGCATCATCTAGCCACTTTCTAAAAGTAGCAATCTCTTCCTCAGAGGCATTGTCTGCAACCATTGCAGGGATAGACGTATTAAGGACATAAGATAGCTTTTCAGCCATGAGAACTATTCTCAATTTCCTTAACCAATCCATTTAATTTGGTCCGGTTAAATAAGCATCTAATATGCTATGCAGTGATAGTAATTTAGACATTGTAAAAATTTGTAAATGAATTTGTAATTAACAACATTTTAACATACATTCTTTTATTAATTACCAAAATAAATTAGGTCTTGTTTTAAATTGGTATCTCCCACTATTTTCTTCAAACTATATTACCCTCACTTATATAGTTTGGCAAAATCTAATTAAAGATTTGCTAGTGAGAATAAGGATCCCATTTCAAATGTATATAGCCTTGTGTGTGCACAACAAACTATATATAAATAAATAGGTAGGCAACTCTTGTCAATTACATCAACTATGTAACTCCTTGTATTTTGCCTCTTAAATCATAATGGTCAAGTGTGTGCACATCCGAACTAAAATGATATAAGTTAAGTCAGACCCAGCATTTCCATATAAGTGAAGAGAAAACTACAGCTCTTGTGTGTGCACAACAAAGCAGTAATGTTCAATTCCTTATAAACATCATATGTAATAAAAACAACATCTTAAATATTTAATACTCGCCTTGTGTGTGCACAACAAACTCATATTAACTATTCAATACTCTATTGTTTCTATCATGCTAGAAGGCGACGTTCGATATTCCAAATATCTTTGAACGTTACAACTTAATATAAAAAATTTGAGGGGTTTGTTATTAATTTGTCTCATCTTGTTTAGCGCGCATGCACATATATATATAAAATACGCGTCATATTAATTAACATGCGAAGCATGTTTGCATAATATATAATATATATAGTATAAGCATGCACATATAGAATACTATATTCTACCTGGATTGATTATGGATTTTTATTCTAGTTTGGTTCACTAGAGCCACCAAGTGAACCAAAAGGTCAAACCCTAGGGGTGCAAGAATTAAATTTAAATATAACTATTACATTTAAACCCGGGCTCCATTACAAACGGGTCTTCAAGCGCTTCTTGGTCCTTGATCTTTAATTCTTCAAAATTAATTCTAACTATTCCTATTACAAAACTATTTAAAATAAATAGAAACCTTGATCAGCAGTCAAGGGGAAGTACATAGGAGGGAGATAGAATTTACATTAAGAAAAAAATTAGAGAAGACGAGGTACGCAGACCCCATTTAATAAAACTCATACATTCATGCATCCAACTAAAATAAAATCCAATCACATTGGTCAATAGTCCATAATCAATTCCATTTATTATCATACACATCACCATATGTATCAATAAATAACATTCATCTCATGAATAATTAACATTTAATATATATATTGATATCATTTAATGGGCAAATTTAGTTAGTATAAAATCTATTTTTGAATCAAAATAAACTCCTTTATTTTAATCCAAATTTAAATCAAAATAAAACTATTTTATTTTAATTTATTCAATTTTGAATAAAATAAACTATTTTATTTTAATCAAAATCTTTAATCAAAATAAACTCCTTTATTTTAATTAATTATGGAATCCAATTCCATGTAAAAAAAAACTTTTCTTAAAGGAAACACGGATTTTCTTTCATATTCACAAATAAACTCCTTTATTTTGAATAATATGAAATCTTATTTCATATCTAAATAAACTCCTTTATTTAGGGAAATTAGGATTCTCTTTCCTATTCACAAATAAACTCTTTTATTTTGAATAATATGAAATCTTATTTCATATCTAAATAAACTCCTTTATTTAAAGAAACATAGAATCCAATTTCAACTCCAATTAGTTATCATGGAATCCAATTCCAACTCTAATTAGTTAACATGAAATTCTAATTTTAAAATTAAAATAAACTCTTTTATTTTAATATTAAAATAAACTTTTTATTTTAAGATTAAAATAAATTTTTATTTTAATTATAAAATAATTAAGAATAATATATATATATATATATATATATATATATATATATATATATATATATATATATTATAATAACCGATAATAAGAATCCTAAAACTTGAATCTTGCAAGTCTGCAACATGTATAGATTATCCATGAATAATAGGAAGCTTATTTTATAATTAAAAGGAATCTTATATTATATATGCAGAAGAACAAAATCAAGGAATCCGGGAATATCAAATGTTGTAACCGTGAGTAAAGTATAACATGTTATACTAACTGTGAATCACGGAATAAAAAATTGAAATCATACTGCTAGTCAGCTGCAGATAATATATTATTATGTAAACTGAAAGAAAATGATGCAGCTTTTGAAAACATTCGCAACAGTTCCGAATTGAATAATAGTTCCGCAACAGTTTTTGATTTCCCTTTTTTTTTTAAAAATTTTATACAACAAAATTATGCCCAATTAAATTGTTCTAAACACATATCAACATACATATCAAATTTAAATAATTAATAATTCGCATAAAGGTTTGGCTGTGATACCACTGTTAGGTTTGCAATATTCAAGAACGCAATCAAATTGCAAAAATAAGCGGAAGCGTGTAAAATCAGAGTTTAAAAAAATTTTACAAACCATATACCCGGATCACCCTTTATGCACAATTATTAATTAAACGAAAAAGAAAGAACAAGATCCATACCCTTGAAGATCCGAGCTTCCTCAGGTACAAGTTCACCTCCAATCCTTTTCGCGTTCAACTTGAATCCACCGGGTTTGGTTCCTTCCTTTGATCAACGTTAGCCACCCAAGTGTTTGGCCTCTAGAGGTGATCCACCAAGGAAGAACAAAATTCAAGAAGATGGGTATTTAGCAAAACCCTTATTTTTCTATCTCTCATAGAAAGGGAGCGTACTCTCCAACAATTGGAATAACGTATGTTTGATATCTGATATAAGACTCCTCTTATAAAGATATCAAGTAACCCTATTAAAAATAAGGTATTATTTATTTAATTAAACTCCTTTAATTAAATGGGCTCCCTAATCTTATTAGGGATAATTAATTAAACTCCTTTAACTAATTTTCCCTCCTAATCCTATTAGGAATAAATGAGAGTACTTATATTAATTAATTCCCAAACTCCTTTAGGAATTAAATAATAATAATAGTAATAATAATAATAAGACTCCTCTTATTAATTTATATTTAATATTTCCAAAATATTAAATAATAAATATTAAGCTATTTAATTTATTCTATCACCATAGATTAAATTAAATATACTTAACTTATTATTACGATTATGCCATTAACTTCTTAAATAATTATTCTTCCTTTTATGGTGTGACCCTTTAGGTTCTCCATATTAAACCGGTTGTGAATAAATCAATTAAAACAATTTTAATCTTATTTAAATAAATAAATTAAACTAATAATTTATTTAAATAAATAATATTTATTCTACAATAGGGATAAGCCTCCCTAGCGATCAACGACTTTCCAGATAATATAGATTTCAACATTAATCATAAAAGAACCTTTGAGTAAATAGTTACTGTACAATTCAATCCTTCCACCAGGCAATGTCCCAATTAAATATAAGACATGGAATTTCTGTCAAGTCTTATTTTATTTAATTATATGTATTTCGACTCTTAAATGCACAACTCCAAATAATGCAAATTAGAAACTCCTTTCTAATTTCATTCTGCCTTGGCCAAGGACTACTGGGTTGTCATTTATCGAATCACATAGGACATTTCTCTTCTTTTACTAGAAGTGGTAGATTCTTTATTGATCATACATTATCTCCATGTATAACTTATTATACCCAATCATACCCTTTGATATACCCTAAGGGTCTTAAGGAATAAGTCAAAGTATAACTCATCATACACAAGATACTATGATGATCTCAAGTCCAAGGATCACTTGTACTACTATCACTACAGGAATTCCTATTGACATGCAAGTAAAACTCCATTAGGTATTCCTTAGCGAGTCACGTTCAGTGAACTTATTCTCAAATAAGCACCTACATACTTGCTTTAGTGTCTCCACACAAATGATCATGAGATCAATCATCCTCATCCAATGAGCAAGTAACGTATGTACCAATCTATCCGGATTTAGTAATCCCCAATTTAGTAATCCAACGATTGGGAACAATTTTAGTTTTAAGCTTTCTAAGAATTTAGATCTCATTAGAATGATCATCATCATTATTCTAAAAGCATTGCTTAAAACTATGGGTTTATCACATATTATAAAACAGCATCATGTAGATAATTAAAAGCCTTTAATAAATAAATACTTTTTATTAATAAATGAATAAGATTGTTTACAAAGTATATGTTTTATCATCAAACATGATTGGCTTGTGTGCATACTACTTTCACTTCGGTCACCGACTTTGGCTGCTCCCAACTTTGTATTGCTTCAATCTTCTCCAGGTCCATAGATACTCCATGTTTTGACACCACGTGCCCAAGGAATGCTACTTCCTCAAGCCAGAACTCGCATTTCTTTAGCTTGGCATAAAGCTTGTGTTCACGAAGTCTTTGAAGTACTAGCTTCAAATGGTGCTCATGATCTTCATGACTTTTGGAATAGATGAGGATATCATCAATAAAGACAATAACGAATTGATCCAAATTTTCCTTGAATACTCGGTTCATCATATCCATGAAGGCAGCAGGGGCATTAGTCAATCCGAAAGACATCACTAAGAATTCATAATGCCCGTACCGAGTTCTGAAGGCAGTCTTTGGAATATCCTCAGTTTTAATCTTCTGCTGATGATATCCAGAACGAAGATTGATCTTTGAAAAGAATTATGCTCCTTGCAACTGGTCAAACAGGTCATCAATGCGAGGTAGTGGATACCTATTCTTGATGGTGGCATGGTTTAATTCTTGGTAGTCAATACAAAGTCGCATACTCCCGTCTTTCTTTTTTACGAATAAAACAGGAGCACCCCAAGGAGATGTACTAGGACGAATGAAACCGATGTCTAACAATTCCTGTAGTTGGACTTTTAACTCCTGAAGTTTAATAGGACCCATTCGATATGGGGTTTTAGAAATGGGTTTTGTACCCGGTTCAAGATCAATAAAGAATTCAACTTCACGTTCTGGGGGTAGATCGGGAAGCTCTTCAGGAAATACATCAGGAAATTCTCTAACCACAGAAATATTATTCAAATCTGACTTGTCTTTATTCAAATCCATAACATGGGCTAAGAAAGCTTGACATCCGTTTTTCAATAAACGAATAGCTTTGTGGCTTGATATGACATTAACTGATTTTAGTGTTTTAGTAGTTTGAATTCGTATGACAGGTTGGTTAGGAATATGAAAACTAACAACCTTACGAAAACAATCAATTTTGGCATGATGACTGGTTAACCAATCAATTCCTAAAATCACATCAAAAGCAAGTATCTTTAAAGAGATAAGATCCATAGGTAATGAGATAGTGCCAACTTGGATCATGCAAGATTTATAAACTGTAGATGTAACGAAGGTTTCACCCAACGGAGTTTCAACAGATAAATCAAAATCTAACTTCTCCGGAGTCAAGTTTAAACGTTGAGCACAAGCAGGAGAGATAAAAGAATGGGTAGAACCGGTATCTAGTAAGGTATAAACTTCGCAAGAATTTAAGATTAGCTTACCCTTGATCACTTCGTTTAGGTTCCTCACGTTTTGACCAGTCACGACAAACGCTCTTCCAGGAACCACTGATTTTGACTTATCCGGGACAGCCCTTGGAATCACCACTCCTGCTCAACTTGGTTTCGCTATAGTACAATCTCGAGCGATGTGGCCTTCATTTCCATAATTGTAATTTACCTTGGATTGTTGTGGACAGTTTGGGCTGATATGTCCCTCCTTCCCGCATTTGTAACATCTAACTGGCGGTCGTTCTCCTCCCTTAGAATTTATTGTTGGTGCTGCTGCTGCTGATGTCTTCCCGTCGTTGTTGAATCTCCTCTTTCTGAAATTTCCACTTGAGTCACCTCTTCTATTATTATGGCCACGATTACCACCTGAGTGGTTACCGCCTTTGTCCGTATTCTTCCTTCCTCGCTGGTTATCATCGTTCTGATGACTGCTGTCACCGATATGACCCTGGTTGTGGTCCCTCGGTTGAGTATACTCACTATCTCGCTCTAACAACTGAGCCCTGTTTACAACATCTGAATACAGAGAAAATTTATGAGATATAAGGTATTGACGAATCTCAGGTTTTAGACCTCTCAGAAACATCCGCGTCATACGTTCCCCATTCTCCACCAAATGAGGTGCAAACCTGGATAACTCTACGAACTTTGCCTCGTACTGAGACACCGTCATGTTATTCTGTTCGAGTCTAATAAACTCTACCTCTTTCATATGACGAATACTTTCAGGAAAGTACTTGTCATTGAAAAGTTTCTAAAATCTTTCCCAAGACATGTTGAATGCATCTGGTTGGGTACGCTTCACAGATTCCCACCAGTAATCTGCTTCACCACGAAACATAAAGGTAGCGAATGGAACCTTCTGTTCCTCCTTGCATCCCAAGACATCGAATATCTTGGTAATTTGCTTGACCCATGTTTCTGCCATGATCGGATCCGATTTTCCCTTAAATTCTGATGGTCCCAACTCCTTAAACTGCTTGGCTGTGACAGACTGCGCGTTTCCATCATTTCCACCCGTATTTTGTACACGAGTCTCCCTCGTCTGATTTTACATGAACTGCAAAAAGCTCCTAAACATTCCATCATTCATCGTTTGCTCGGTAATGTTGTTTACAGGAGGAATATTGCCTTCCTGTTGCACGTTCTCCTGGTTTGTGACTAAAGGTTGCTCCACAGTCTCGTACACTCCATTGTTAACGTTCTCAACAGCCATTCTTAAATACTGCCATAAAACAAGGGTTAATTAAACAAATTAACATGTCATATAATATCCCTATATTATGACCGACCAACAAATAAGCTTAGTAGGACACACTAGCAAAGGATTTACTCATCTCTCCCCTCCTAGTTCTATTCCGCGATCTCCGCCAGAGACCATATCCCTAAGCTTTGATACCAACTGTGACGCCCCCAAAACAGGTATACAACACCCATTCTGAGTCGCCAAATACATGGTACATAAAGCAAACTACAACTTCAATAATACAAATGTCGTGTGAAATACGACAATACATACTGTGAGTTTAAATACAAATATTGTCTTCTAGACAATACCCACACGCAAATAAGTCCTCATTACAATTATTCAAACACTATTTTACAAAAATAGTGAGGACTGCTAAAACATCTTTCTAGAAACCTCACTCCATACCCCGACTCGATCCTGCTATGTCCTCACCTCCTGAGAAGAAAAATGGAACAAAAAGGAAAAGGGTGAGCTCAACTAGCCCAGTAAAGAATATTATGACTAAGATAATATACAACAAATTATCGTTAGTCTTCAACAGGGAAAAATCTGATAGAATACAATAGACAACAAGTTTTAGATCAACAACTACAGTGGAAACAACAATCCATTAGAAGAGTTACGTAGAGGATGAATTCTACTATCTTCTAATATTTAAGAGTCCATCATCAATATTTTATCCCTGTAACAAAAACCAATATACATCTTTAATCATCTTTGTACTACAGGCCAAAGATATTCATTTATATCACCGGTTGGTCATGTTCATCTCAACACCTGTTCATCTTTGCACTATGGGCCAAAGATATTCATCAGTAATCATTTATCTTTGCACTACAGGCCAAAGATATTCAATAATATCATCATTAAGGACTGAGGATGATGAAAAATATTTTTAAAAACGAATCCAGTGAGATAGAAGGACAAATATTAGGGATTCGTATAACAGTTTTATCCAAGATCAATAATACTTCATAATAACCAATTTTGAAGCAGAATTCAAAAATAACGATCAAAATATGGATACAATCAAAGATAATAGCCAAAATAGACATCTTGGACAAAAAGGAAAATTTTTATTTTTCAGTGAATAGTGCCGTATATGTGAATAGTGTCGTATACGTGAATAGTGCCGTATACGTGAATAGTAACCTCGACACAAAAAGTTCCAAATTTGATTAAAAAGTTCACCAATAATTTGGAATAATGATATTGAAGAAAATAATATCATTTTTGAAGAAAATAACATTCCTTATCTCAAAATAACTGTACTTCTGACTGAATTTCGGTATAGTGCTGACAGAAACTCGCACCGTATAGCAACACTACGCTCGATAATATAGAGAGAGAAAGAGAGAAAACTTTATTTCTGGTGTAATTTTTAATTCTAACTTAGCCCTCTATTTATAGAAAAATGCTAGAACGCCAAAGGAGACTAAAATAATAAAATATTATTATTTTAAATTAAATTTCTTCGCATGCGCTAAGTTGAAAATCTAGACCAGCCACTTTTGAAGAACTTTTCAACAGCCCATGTGTTCATACAAGAGTGGGTCCCACCCAAAAATTAATAAAAATCATTTTATTCTCCGAAACTTCAACAATTCATAGAAAATAGACCGTTTATCAGAAAAATACGAATTTTACGTCCATTCTGCCTAAAATCGAATTCTCTACAACTTTGTAAAAGAAAATTTTTCCAAATTCCCAACAGAAAATATCCAAAATCCACAAACGGGTGATTTTACAGTCTATAATCAATTTTCGGTCAAGAATTGTGTCCACCGACACACAAAACATGTGTTAAACATTTAATGCCATAAAAATACTCTTCCTCCCCATATACTCATATATCCCATATTCATTGTAAAAATATCACCGTTAATATATTATTAAAATAATATATTTAAATGAATCATTTTATCAGAAAAAGATACAATATTAGTTTTCAACAATTGTCATATTAAAAATTTTCTCCATCTATATCCACATAAAATGAATAATTTCTTTATTATAATAATCAATAATTAATTATTCAAAAATAATATTACAGAATCACAGTACTGACAACCAGGCCGTTCCCAGGAAAGAGGGGGCTTTCCAATAAGAATTTCTCCTTACTGGCGCGCAATTAGGTGACCAAACCTCTCCTTAGACAGAACTTTCTAGACATTGCCAATAATGTTATCTGATAATATTATTCAAATAATATGAATTATTGATCTGATAATGGAAAATACCGTGCAGTGACAATTATTGAAACAATAATAATATAAATATCAATGCAGCAATTATTAAATTAATAAAATAATGAACAGTAATTTCTGTAACAATTATTGAGTAGTGCCTTCTTACGTACGAATCAATAATTCAACCATACTGTGCAATACCGTGTGCTACTGTACAACCACGCGTATTACTATATTTTAACCACCAGGTAACCCAACAGTGTTAACGGTATCAATTTACGCCGTTATTTATAAAACTCAATCTTTATCATTTTCTTTCATCCAACCATTTTCCGTTATGGGGCCTACAAATGACTGCGCCTTCGTACGAATATTCCCCGACAACAAGAATATTCCACGACCAAACGAATATTCCCCGACAACAATGATTATTTTATAACCACTTGCTTATTTTACAAAATTTGCACATTTCACCCATAACCAAAGCATTATATCAAATTAACCCTTATTAATTTAGAATAATGAATAAAGAAAAATTCAATTTTATTTATAATAAGTTGGGGTCTTACAACAACAAATCCCTCAAATATTTTATATTAAGTTGTAACGTTCAAAGATATTTGGAATATCGAACGCGGCCTTCTAGCATGATAGAAATAATAGAGTATTGAATATTTAATATGAGTTTGTTGTGTATTAAATATTTAAGATGTTGTTTTTATTACATATGATGTTTATAAGGAATTGAACATTACTGCTTTGTTGTGCACACACAAAAGCTGTAGTTTTCTCTCCACTTATATGGAAATGCTGGGTCTGACTTAACTTCAATCATTTTAGTTCGGATGAGCACACACTTGACCATTATGATTTAAGAGGCAAAATACAAGGAGTTGCGTAGTTGATGTAATTGACAAGAGTTGTCTACCTATTTATTTATATATAGTTTGTTGTGCACACACAAGGCTATATACATTTGAAATGAGATCTTTATTCTAGCTAGCAAATTTTTAATTAGATTTTGCCAAATTATATAAGTGAGGGTAATATAGTTTGATGAAAATAGTGGGAGACGCCAATTTAAAACAAGAACTAATTAATTTTGGTGATTAATAAAAGTACACTCATTTATTCTTAATAAGATTAGGAGGTAAATTAATTAAAAGAGTTTAATTAATTATCCCTAATAAGATTAGGGAGCTTAATTAATTAAAAGACTTTAATTAATTATATAATACCCTATTTTCTAATTAGATTAGAAGGGTTAACTGATATCATTATAAGAGGAGTCTTATATCAGATATCTAGATATGTGATTCTAATTGTTGGAGACTGCGCTCTTTTTTTATAGAGATAGAAAAATTAGGGTTTAGCCAACCACCCATCTTCTTAAATCTTTCTTCTTCCTTGGTGGATCACCTCTAGAGGCCAAACACTTGGGTGGCTAACATTGATCAAAGGAAGGAACCAAACCCGGTGGATTCAAGTTAAACGCAAAAATATTGGAGGTGAACTTGTACCTGAGGAAGCTCGAATTTTCAAGGGTATGATTCTTGTTCTTCATATTTTTCGTTTAATTAATAATTGTGCATAAAGGATGATCCGGATATATGGTTTGTAAAAAATTTAAACTCTGATTTTTCATGCTTCCGCTTAATTTTGCAATTTGATTGTGTTCATGAATATTACAAACCTAACAGTGGCATCAGAGCCAAACCTTTATGCAAATTATTAATTATTTTAATTTGATATGTATATTGATATATGTTTAGAATAATTTAATTGGGCATAATTGATTGTATAAAATTTATTTTTTTAAAAAAAAGTCGAAATCAATTTGCTACATGTTAACATAAGTTCGGTTTATATATATATATATATATATATATATATATATATATATATATATATATATATATATATTATATTGATCACCGTGAATCATTAAGTAAGTTACAGGATACGTGATTCTTTTTAAAAGTTAAAGGTGATTCCTTTAAAAGTTTCAGGTAATTTCTTTTAAAAGTTTCCATAAACTTGCGTATAAGTATTATTATATATAATATATAATATATCAGGAATGACGATTATATATATATATATATATATATATATATATATATAATATTCTTAATAATTTTATAATTAAAATAAAAAGTTTATTTTAATCTTAAAATTAGATTTCATGCTAACTAATTAGAGTTGAAATTGGATTCCATGATAACTAATTGGAGTTGAAATTGGAATTTGTGTTTTATTAAATAAATGAGTTTATTTAGATATGAAATAAGATTTCTCATTATTCAAAATAAAAGAGTTTATTTGTGAATAGGAAAGAGAATCCGTGTTTCCTTTAATAAAGGAGTTTTTTTTACTTGGAATTGGATTCCATAATTAATTAAAATAAATGAGTTATTTTAATTAAAATAAATATTTTATTTTATTCAAAATTGGATAAATTAAAATAAAATAGGTTTATTTTCATTTAAATTTGGATTAAAATAAAGGAGTTTATTTTGATTCAAAATTAGATTTTATACTAACTAAATTTGCCCATTAAATGATATCAATATATATATATATATATATATATATATATATATATATATATATATATATATATATATACTGAATATTTATTATTCATGAGATGAATATTATTTATTGATGCATATGGTGATGTGTATGATAATAAATGAGATTGATTATGGACTATTGACCAATGTGATTGGATTTTATTTTAGTTGGATGCATGAATGTATGAGTTTTATTAAATGGAGTCTGCGTACCTCATTTTCTCTAATTTTTTCTTAATATATATATATTCTATCTTCCTCCTATGTACTTCCACTTGACTACTGATCAAGCTTTCTATTTATTTTAAATAGTTTTGTAATAAGAATAGTTAGAATTATTTTGAAAAATTGGAGATCAAGGAGCAAGGAGCGCTTGAAGACCCATTTGTAATGGAGCCTGAGTTTAAATATAATAGTTATATCTAAATATTAATTATTGTACCCCTAGGATTTGACCTTTTGGTTCACTTGGTGGCTCTAGGGAACCAAACTAGAATAAAAGTCCATAATCAATCCGGGTAGAATATAGTATTCTATATGTGCATGCTTATACTATATATATATATATATATATATATATATATATATATATATATATATATTATGCAAACATACTTTGCAAGTTAATTAATATGACGCGTATTTTATATATCTATGTGCATGCGTGCTAAACAAGATGAGACAAATTAATAACAAACCCCTCAAATATTTTATATTAAGTTGTAACGTTCAAAGATATTTGGAATATCAAACGTAGCCTTCTAGCATGATAGAAATAATAGAGTATTGAATATTTAATATGAATTTGTTGTGCACACACAAAGCAAGTATTAAATATTTAAGATGTTATTTTTATTATATATGATGTTTATAAGGAATTGAACATTACTGCTTTGTTGTGCACACACAAAAGCTGTAGTTTTCTCTCCACTTATATGAAAATGCTGGGTCTGACTTAACTTAAATCATTTTAGTTCGGATGTGCACACACTTGACCATTATGATTTAAGAGGCAAAATACAAGGAGTTGCGTAGTTGATGTAATTGACAAGAGTTGCCTACCTATTTATTTATATATAGTTTGTTGTGCACACACAAGGCTATATACATTTGAAATGAGATCTTTATTCTCACTAGCAAATTTTTAATTAGATTTTGCCGAACTATATAAGTGAGGGTAATATAGTTTGATGAAAATAGTGGGAGACACCAATTTAAAATAAGACCTAATTTATTTTGGTGATTAATAAAAGAATGTATGCTAAAATGTTATTAATTACAAATTTATTTACAGAATTTTATAATGTCTAAATTACTATCACTGCGAAACAAATTAGATGTTAATTAACAGGATCGAATTACTCGGATTGGTTAAGGAAATTGAGAATAGTTCTCACGGCTGAAAATTATCTTATGTCCTTAATATGTCTTTCATGTAATGGTTGCAGAAAATGCCTCTGAGGAAGAGATTGCTACTTTTAGAAAGTGACAATATGATGCACAGTTGGCTCAATGCATCATTCTCGTATCCACGAGTAACGTGCTTCAGCGTCAGCATGAAACTATAAATTCTCATACTATATTCCTTCATATCAAGTAGTTGATGGTAAGGAAAGTATGACTGATAGATATCAGATATCTAAGAAACTCTTCCGATCTAGAATGTCCGATGACACTACAGTACAGACATAAGTCCTTAACATGATTAATTTAATTGAACAATTAGGACAACATGTTTTGTCATACATGAAGAGTTGAATCAAGATTTGATCTTGTAGTTACTCCCGGACTCCTTCTCACAATTGTTGTGAATTTTTCATATGAACAAGCTAGATATCAGCCTCGCTGATCTGCTTAACATGTTGAAAAATGTTGAGAGTCATTTTCCAACCAAGAAAGACCAGGTCTTACTGGTAGGGGCCAAAGGATCTTCTAAAAGGAGGAACAATTCCAAGACGGTAAATAGAAAGGCAAAAATAAAGGATAATAAGAACAAAACTAATACGGATAACAAAATGAGGTTGCTTCCACTTCAATAAGCCTGAACACTAGAATGAAACTGCAAGAAGCATCTTGCAGAGGCTAAAGAAAAGAAGCTTAGTGAAGTTTTGGTTATAAATACAATTTTTTCATGATTTAAAATAAATTTTTCTTTAAGTCAAGGTTCTACTTGGGTATTGGATACCGACTTTGGTTATCATAAATATAGATTTATGAATAGACCAAGCAGAAGTAGAAAGCTAAACAAAGTAAAGTAATCCTATATGTGTAGGAAACGAAGCAAAGGTTATTGCATTAGCCATAGAAACTTATAGTTTAGCAATGCCTACGGGCAAATCTTTTAATTAAGTCAATAAGTTGTTATTGTATTCCAATTCTTGTTAGAAACATTATTTCCCTTGTATTATTGGACAATGAAATCTTTGGTATTATATTTAAGAAAAATTGTTATTCTATTTATAATAATAATGTTTTGTATAGAACTGAAATATTACTTAATGGATTTTGTATACTTGACTTACGTGAAAATAATTTTGCAAATTGAACAACCTATTATAAGAAAAGAAGACAATCATTCAAAGAGTTGAATGTGTGTATTTACTGAAATACAAGTGTGAATTATTTGAAAGGTTCAAGGAATTGAGAAGTGAAACAAATTAGGAAAGTATTAAGATTCTTTGATTAGATCAAGGAATAAATACTTGTGCAATAAGTTTCTAGATCATCTCAAATGGTTTTCTCACAATGGACGCCTCCTGATACACAATAATTGATTGATGTATCTGAAAGGAAAAATTGTACCTTGTTGGACATGGTACGATCCATAATGTTTTTACCGACATACCAGTATCCTTCTAGGATAATGTCCTAGAAATGGCTACATATTTATGAAAAAGGTAACCTCAAAATCCGACTTCGAGACTCCATAAAAGTTATGGTCAGGAAGGATTCCTAATCTTAAGTTTGTTAAGATAAGGGGTTGTCGAACTTATGTGAAAAGGTTTCAAAAGATAAGCTTGGAAAAAGATTTGACAAGTGTAGATTTGTGGGACATCCTAAAGTAAGTTTAGGATATATGTTCTATAATCCTACTTAGCAAAAGGTGTTTGTTGTAAAACACGCTGCCTTCTAAGATAAAGGTGTTTATTATTGAAGGGTCTAGTGGGAGGATAATACATCTTGAAGAGTTCAGAACCACAAAACACTATAAGTTAAATAAGAGGAACCTATAGATAGACCTATTGTACCACAACTGAATCATAAATCTGGAATAGTACCGAAGATACCTAGGAGGTATGGATTCATCATAGACGTTGATGATGAGGTACACATCATAGAAGATGATGATCCAGTTACATACGTTGAGGTAAGAGTTGTAGACACTCAAAGAAATGGATTGAATCAAGCTTCTCAAAAATGGAACATTCATTTTGATGAAATAATCAAAAGAGTTTGATTTTATCAATAAACAAGAATGAACCTAGTGTGTACAAAAGGGTCAGTGGGAGCATCGTGACATTCCTAATATTATATGTTGATATACTATGGATAAGGAATGATATGCCAATGCTATAATTAGTAAAGATAATGTTGTCTTAACATTCCACCATGAATGATTTGGGAAGAGAGTCATTATTGGGGATACAAATCTATATAGATAGATTTAAGAGGATGCTTGACTTAACCTAAGGAACGTATATTCATTTAATACTAAAGTTGTTTAGCATGACAAACTCCAAGAGTTGTCTCATTTTGATGAGCCATGAAGTGTATCTCTCTTAATAGTCCCTATAGACTCATAAAAGAGAGATCGCATGAGTAACTATAATGTATGCAATTAAATGTGTGACGCCCCTAAATTTAGGTACTTGAAACCCGAACTCGGTGCTTCACAATACCATTTCTATGAGCGGAATAATACTAATAATAATAACAATAATATAAATATCAAACTTAATTTACATAGTTATCAGAGTCTAGTTCCCAAGTACGTAACCTTTAATACATTCATTATATAGCATGATAGATAATATATATCATTGTCTTAATAATATCAAACTATTACATAAGATAACATTGGATTTAAACAACAACCTTTCCTTTTCCCTTGTTCTTAGCAGAGCCTTCAGGTTGTTCACACTTAGCGAAAAATATTTAAATTAAGCAAGGATGAGCATTTGGGTGCCCAGCAAGTAATAGCAATTATAAATATTAGCTGAAAGAATTAAATGTTTTCTTTGTACTACCCTTCTACAACGAATCAATAGTTGTGAAGTAAACTGAACCCATAATAATATATTAATTCTATATCAAAATTTTGAAACTACGTACTGACTATAATCGGGGATTAGTCAACAGACTATGAACATTGTTTTCTATTTTCGAAAAGGTTAAACAGAACTTCATCTACAAATCGTTATAACTTACGAGCACGAGGGGGGGGGGGGTGATCAGCCCGTTATGGCTTGTATTGATCAATACTACATGCAAGAACGATATTATCGTTCATCTATCCGCCTTTGCTGCACAAAAAGTTTTCCAATGTACAGGATGTTCATACTTAGTCGGGATTCCAAACCAAAATAATTCTGTTACATATAAGTAAGGTTTTATCTTGTTCAACAATAATTTATAATTCAACATATATATATATATATATATATATATATATATATATATACTGTTAATTAATAAATGTGTATCAACATGTGATTAAACACAATGATTATCCAAGTGGGGACACATGTATAACCATATATAGAAATTAACGAACCGAATATATATCTGAATTACAATATAATACCATGTTGATAATCAATGATATGATATAATATATATAACAATAGGGTTAATAATCTGGTACAATAATAATATAATTCTGAGACTTTTTTACTTATGTCCATTGCATAAAGTAAATACAAAGGTAGGATACTTGCCTGGTCTGCTGCTTACAGATATGTAACTTAGTTTTATCTTTTATATAGCAACCTATCAGTAATAAGATCATTTTATTGATTAGAATAATATATCGCAACACATAATACTGTTTATTGCAGTCAGCACATAACCTAATCACATTATCACATAGGTTTTGCAGTCATTAGATCACAAATAGACACATATCTAGTCAAATTATCTAAGTCAAGATCAATTTTTGAAGCATGTCGGTGTATCGACAAATTTATTGGGTATTTATCGAGTCTAAGACTCTATCCTATAGTTCAGTATTAGAAAATATTAGTCATATTACTTCTAAATGACTTATAATAATTTTTAAATAATTATTATAATTATCATAATTTTTTAAACACCAGAATCATTATCAAATGATTTAAATATTAAATAATTCTATTATAATTAATATTTAATTAATATTAAACTATTAATAAAACTATTACCAAAATATTAAAGTTATTTATAATAACTCAAAATATTTTTAAAGTACTAATATTACCCTTAAATAATTTTTAAAACATTTAAAATTATTTTTAAATAATTACCATTAATATTTAAATATTAATGCATTACTTATCAACATATTAAAAATTATTAATTATAAATTAAAATATTTTTAATTCAAAATCATTTTAAAACTATTAATTTAATATAATTATTAAATAAATTTAATATCATTAATATTAAATTATTAATTAAATTATCCTTTAAATATTAAAATTTATATTTTATAACTTCAAATATTTTCAAACATTTTAATTTCATTTGAAATGATTTTTATAATATTAAAATCATTTTTAAACTAAATTATTTAATATAATTTTTAAATAATTCTAATATCATTATTAATGAAATTTACCTTTAAGTATTGAAAGTTATATTTTATTACTTCAAATATTTTTAAATACCTTATTATTATTTAAAATGATTTTTAATATAATAAAATCATTTTTAATTAATTTATTTAATGCATTTTTAAATAACTTAATTAGCATTAATATTAAATTATTAATGAAATTTATTACAAAATATTAAAAGTCATTAAAAATAACTTAAAATATTTTTTTATATCATAATATAATTTTAAATGATTTTTAAAGTATTAAATTCATTTTTAAATAATTTATTTAATATAATAATTAAATAAATTAAATACCTTTAATATTTCAAGAATATTAAATATTTATGAAATATATTAAAAGTTATTAAAAACTAATTTCAGACTTTAAAATAATTTTTAGGAATTTATTATATATTTTTCATAATTAAAAACTAATTTTTTCTAATTATTTAATAAAAATAATAATTTTATAAAGAAATTATCGCTAAAGACTGCCTATAACGACAGAACCGTCGCTATAGGTGTTCTTCATGTTCTTGGCTAAACCTAGAAACTCATAAAAAGTTACCGAGGGGGCATGTTTGACCATATATATCTGTCAGATCTTGATGTTTGTGGGCATGTTTCTGGTCAGATCGTGTAGTACAAATGCAACACTACAATACCCAACAACAAAAATGATCAAACATCATCACACTAAGTAGATATAAGCATGCAAAGTGGCTATCAGAGCTGTTCTTCATTTCTGGGTTTGCCCAGAAATGAAGAACAATATGACATGCCTACTTTGGGCTTCCACAACTTGTTGTTTATGAAATGTTTAAGTGATCTATGGGTTCTAGGTTGTAGCCAGCATGCAAGAGAGTAGATCTATTACATAAAATTGATCTAACAATAGACGTAACAATTATGATCCGGTCAAACCATGTCAGTCGACATGTTCATATGTTTTCTGGGTTACCCAGAAAACATAGAACATGCTCGACTTGGCTAGTTTGACCGGCCACAATATCCAACCCGTTTATCAATTAAATGATCTTAAGGCAGGAGAATGTAGTCTAAGAAATATACTACAACTTTGATGCAACAACAAACACAAATCAACAACAACTTGCAAGATCCGTGCCCCTAAACTTCCTGTCAGACCGATCTGGGCATGTTCTGGGCTGCCCAAATTTTGTTCAGTCATGATCGGTCAACGACCTTTGACCAACAATATCTATCAATCTATACATGATCTGGTCTTGCTATGAGTTCCAGAACACAGATCTTATGACATACTATATGTTCAAACATAAAAAACACAAAAATTTCTCTCTCCTTGATCTTATATATTACATGGATACAATGCATATAGATGTATTATAAGGCTGATAGGCTTTAATTTCCAGCACATGCACAATCCAAGTTGGTCACCTACTACATATTTTGGTAAGATACACAAGAAAGCTTAATAAAGAATACAAAAGGGCTTTTTGGTCATTTGAATTACAAATTTAATGGCACATTTGTAAATTTGGCAAACCCTTAGGGTTTGACCATTAAAGTTTAACCCTTAGTGTTTAACCCTAAGGTTTTAAAAAAACTAAATTTTCTAGGCTTTTAATTTAAGGTTTAAAATAAAAATAAAATTATTTTCTAAAAATAGAAAATTAGGGTTTGTTAATTAGTTAGGTTTTCTAATTACATTATACATGAATTTTAGGGTTTAATTATTTACTAATTATAATTAACCTTGCTAATTTAGCAATTAGGGCTCCAATAATCAAATTAGGGTTTTCAAAATTAAGGGTTTTCTAAATTTTAATTAGGGTTTACCTAATTAAGATTATAATCTAATAATACATGCCAACATTCATATATTACAACCTCTTATCGATCATAAACTCTGACTTGAGTTTCAAATTAGGGTTTGTCAAAGCAATGCTAGGGTTTTCTACTGTTCCATCAAAACTGTTTTACAATTTAACATTACACGCATACATTACATATTTATAGCACTGGAATATAAATAATATAATATTATTATTCTCATTCCTTAGTCAAAATCCAAAATTAGGGTTTGGATTCCATAACTGATTTAACTTGCATAAATAGCATTATTAATTAAGCTAAAAATAATTAACTTAAATAATCTGAACAAATTCATATAATAAAATATTTATTGTAATAATTCTAATAATCATTTCATATATTATTTAAATAATATATAATCATATTTTCATAGAAAATAATTAATAAAAACATTTATACTATAAAATTAATTATTATTAGAATATAATTTATTTATCAATAATTCTAAAATAAAATCATTTGTAATTATTCATGTAATAAATATATTTTATTTTTCACATACATATATATCCACATTATCTTGGCACATATTCCCCATATTTATTTTAATAAATAAAAAAAAATTTATACGTAAATTTTTTTATTTATTTATATAGAAAATATCAGGTTATTACATTTACCCTCTCTTATAAAGATTTAGTCCCCGGAATCACCGTTTTAAAATTCATACATAGAAGGGTACATAGCATACACAATCATTGCAAGTAGATTTCGATCATAATTTGATCGAACTGATCTTTAACTATTCACGTGAAGCTTGTTTATCTGATTGGATGAAAATTTGATTTCTAAAAGAACTCAAATTCCTCCTTCAAAATTTCTTTATAAAATACTTTACTATAAATAGAAAAATCATGTATAAGAAAATAAAAGTTATATGAATAATACCTGGAGTTCCATCGCCAGCTGCCACGGTATCTTGGACCGTCATGTTGTAGACTCTCGCTGTTGATTTCATTAGCTTGCTGGATGACATTGGTCCCGTAATTGCCAGAGTCCCGCTGCTCTTGCCAGTAGTTACACTCCCTGCCTCCATTATCCTTTTCGGGAAATCTTTCACCTTATACTCCATTGACCCGCATTAAAATAACCAGTGTTCATCATTGGATTGGGGCAGTTGGGAGAGATATGTCCCTCTTGCCCACACTTATAGCATACAAACTTTCCCATTCAGACATTCCCAAGAGTGGTTCTTTCCACAGTTTTCACACTGCACATCTTTCTTCTTAACACCTTCCTGTTTGACCTGAACATTCCCAACATTTCTCACCTTCCTCTTTCCATTTCCACTCCTGCTCCCACTATTAATTTCTACCTTCCTGGCTACTTCGACCTTTCCCTTGTTCCTTTTCTCCTTGTTGTAGAGGCTCATGGACTCACTCCCCTCTTCGGCGATGATAGCCTTTTCCATGAGTGCTGCAAATGTAGGGATCTGCAACACCGCCACCTTGTTGTAGAGCCAAAGTTTTAATCCCAACTCAAACCTTCTTGCCTTCCTAGCCTCCGTATTAACTTGATACGGAGCAAACCTAGCCAACTCATTGAACTTTACGGCATATTCTATAACTGACATATCCCCTTGCTTCAACTCCAGAAATTTCACCTCCATCCTAGCCTGTATACTAGATGAAAAATAATTCTCAAAAAATAAAGTCTTAAACCTATCCCAAGTAACTATTCCTTATCCTGCCCTTGCCTGATTTACATCTCACCAAAAGTTTGCCTCCCCTTTCATCATGTAGGTGGCAAAAGCGGTCTTTTGCCCCTCAGCTACCCTAGCTATCACAAACGCCTTTTCAATCTCCTTAACCCAAGTTTGGGCTTCTACAGGGTCAGTTGTACCTTTGAATTCTGGTGGTTCTATAACCTTAAAATATTTGAAATCCGCTAAGTGATTATCCGGTTGGTTCCCTGCGGCTGGCATTCCTTGTTGCATAGCCTGTGCTACCATGTTTACAAAGTGTCGCATTGGGTCTGCTTGTTGTTGTCCCTTAGCATTGCTCGGAGCTACACACGATTTGTTGCTTGAGGCTCCCATGTCATCAATTTGGATTTTAAGCTTATCTTGTTCTTCTATTGTTTCGATTAACGTTTGATGTAATTGACTATTTAGCAGCTTTTCTATTTCCCACAACCTTTCCGGAGAAGAAATCGTGTTCCTCAGATTCTGTATCTCCGTTGATGCTTGATCAACTTTAACTTTAGTGCCCAAATCACTATTTGTCAGTTCCACCATTTCTAGATCTGGTACTATGTTTTCCACAATAACTACCTCCTCTGAGTTGTTTTCATTGTGTGCCTCTATTTCAGCTATTGACTTTGATATTAGCTCGGGTGTATGGATTTGATCCTTCTCCATGCTATAAGCATATAACAAGCCTTTTCCACCAGACATGTACACACATAAATTATCCTGATTAACATATATTATATACACACAACAAATAATAGTTTTATATAAGTTATCTTTTATTTTGTTTGACAATGAATTTATTCAATTCATCTCCTTTTAAACTCTATATGAGTTATTTATATTTTCAACGTTTCCCTCTGTTCTAAGGTTATAGCCTAAGGTTTCTAACCCTAAAGCTCTGATACCAACTTGCGACGCCCCCAAATTCAGGTACTTAAAAATAATAACAATAACAATAATAAAAATATCAAACTTAATTTACATAATTATGAGAGTCTAGTTCCCAAGTACGTAACCTTTAATACATTCATTACATAGCATGATAGATAATATACATCATTGTCTTAATAATATCAAACTATTACATAAGATAACATTGAATTCAAACAACAACCTTTTTCCCTTGTTCTTAGCAGAGCCTTCAGGTTGTTCACACTTAGCTGAAAACATTTAAATTAAGCAATGATGAGCATTTGGGTGCCCAGTAAGTAATATCAATTATAAATATTAGCTGAAAGGATTAATTGTTTTCTTTGTATTACCCTTCTACAACGAATCAATAGTTGTAAAGTAAACTGAACCCATAATAATATATTAATTCTATATCAAAATTTTGAAACTACGTACTGACTATAACTGGGGATTAGTCGACAGATTATGAACATTATTTTCTATTTTTGAAAAGGTTAAACAGAACTTCATCTACAAACCGTCATAACTTATAGGCACGGTGGGGGGGGGGGGGTGATCAGCCCGTTGTGCCCTATATTGATCAATACTATATGCAAGAACTGTAACGCCTGAGAAAATCGAATTTTTATGATAATTAAATTTTTATTTAATTACGTGAATTAAATTAATTTAATTGATTTATTTTGTGAGTAAGTTATGTGAAGGTCGTTCTATGACTTAGAATGTGCTAATGTGGTTAGTAATCTGGCTACGTACTAGAATTAATTGTTTAGAGACCTGTAAGAGTAAAGTTTATGCACTTTATAAGTGTATTAAAACTATTCCTATACTACCTATACTAATGTATGTGGTATTGAAACTTAGGAATTGAATGTATGTTAGTAAGTTAAGAACGAAGATCATAAAGTTTTATCAATGAACCCTAGTCGGGGAATAATGTTGGTATTTCCCCAACGCTGATAGGGTCCGGTTAATATTGTCATTTGGTTTATAAGCCGGGATGAAGAGTATTAAGTTGAATTGACTTTAGTAATGATATTAAGTTAACAAAGACATAGAAGAGAAAGAAGTTGGTAGGAATAATTGTTTGATAGCTAATTAAAGTGTGCTATGTGAATATATCATGTAGATTCTATAAAGGCTGTGGTCAGTCGATTAAGTTATTTGAAGACGCTGAAAGGAAAGTTTTCTTAACGCTTGTCTAACTTTCAAGTTAGTCAAGTTTTATGTGATTCATTGTACTGAATTGCACGACTGATTTTAAAGAAATGCCAGATTTAACTCGGCTAGACTATTAGTAAGATATAGATTTGATTGATATTCATATCTTTCTATATGTAAATGTTAATGCTAGCCTATACCAAATAATTGATACGGATGTGAAGGTAAGGTTTGTCTATGAACATACAAAAGTATTTTTCATCTATTATTCGATGGGCACGCGAGTTTGCCAAATGTTAAACGTAAATACGTTTAACAAATGAGTGTTGATCAACATAGAGTACTATAGGCTGATCACCTAGAAGTGCTCGTAAGTAATGCAGATGTACAGCCTTAGTGCTGTGATATCCTTTTCAAGTATGAAAACAGAAAGCTACTGTTCATGGTCTATTGACCGGTTCAGAATTCCTAATATACTCTATACTTTGGGAATTAATGATATGAAATGTTAAAGTATTATTGTTTCATAATACTTCATAACTATTTGTTCAGTTATGTATGAATTGTTATATAATTCACGAATGTGGTATTACTGTTATCCTTTGATAAACTTGCTGAGCTTGTTATGCTCACTTCATGCGTGAATTATATGATTGCAGTTAAGGATGAATGTACTGAGAATGCTAAGAGAGATAAGGGCAAAGCTACGATGGATACTTAGCCATCGTGTAATAGATTAGTATGTTTGTATGTATTATACATTATGAACAATGACCTATGTAATCGGTTTATGAACGTAGGAAGGATTATACTTTGATTGTAATAAGAAGATAGTAATTACATTCCTTTTGTTGTATTTCAATGGAATGATTGTATAGTTATGAGTACCGTGTAGCACCATATGTCGGGTTGGAAGATACCCGAATTTGGGGGCGTCACAGGTTGGTTTCAAAGCATTAGGTTATAAAACTTAAGGGGGAAAACCTTAGGCTAATAACCTCGTAAGGAAGGTAAAGTCCGAAGAGTGAAATCCAAGTTAATTGAATTAATAAGGTATCGAGAAAACTCAGTACCGAAAGATTTAAAAGATGGAAATTAAACTTAAATAAATTAAATGTGATTTGTGCTTATACTATTGTGTATTATGTACTAATCAACGTGTTATGTGTTTTGTAGATGTCAAACGATAGCTTGATGTTTAGAGACATTGAAGTGATAAGTGTGGAGTCAGTGAACCAAGTGGAGATATTACCAATGTCAGTGGCGGAGGTACCGTTAGTGGTTCTCGAAGACTCAGATATAGAAGAGTACATCTCTGAGGAGACAATGAGAATAGCGTCATATCTTAATATGATGATTGACGTGGAGGAGGAGATGGAGGTAACATCGATTAACACGGTGATACCTACTCAGGAGCCAACACCTCCGGATGCAATGAGATCATTGTATCTGGCAGTGTTGGATAGGAATGTACATCGACGCACTATAGTGCAGACACAAAATGAGGAGATAACCGCCCTATATGAGGCGAAGGAATCTTTAGAGGCGGATTTTGAGTCAGAGAACGACGAAAAAGTACTTATGACGGATAAGGCACGGGACTATAAGGAAGAGGCTGTTGAGCTTCGAAAGAAACTGGTCGAGAAAGACCACAAAATAGCTAGGATGTCGTACATCCACGAGTGCGCTCATGAGGATTTCAAGCTAAAAATTTCTTGTTATTCCATTGAGTCCGGGCAGACTCGACACACCATAAGTTAAGATATTGTGTCGATACTGGGAAATCAGAAATATGAGAATGTCGTTCGACAGTGTTAGTAGATCGTTAGATCTTTTTGTATATAAGTAGTGACGTAAAACCCTCTTTTATATAATTAAAGGGTAGTCTTTTTGTAAATCCCAATTTTTGTAGAAGTCAATCGTGGGATAGTATGTAATAGCTTTTTGGCTAAGGGAACATGATGTAAATAGTTTTGACTATGAAAGCATATTAATATAATGAAGTTTTATTTAATGTTCTTGTTGTGGTATGAGTTATTCTTTGAGAATGATAACCAAGCAGTTAAATAGATAATAACAAAACTTTATTAAATCAGAATTATGCCGCCAAGAAGGAGACAACGTAACCAAGAGGCCGAGTCTCATAATGAAAATCAGGGGGGGGGGTCCTAATAACCCTACGCAAGAGTTTGTTAATTTATTAACGACATCATTTAACCAAGTTGGGGGAGGGATTCCTGTAGCACCTAGGGTAGCAAGAACAACTACCTTTAAGGAGTTTAAGAGTGTGGGTCCTCCGGAGTTCTGAGGAACGACGGATCCTTTAGAAGCCCAGACATGGGTGAAAGAGATCGAGAAGGCGTTTGTGATTACAAACATAGGTAAGGACCAAAAGACTTCTTTTGCGACTTACATGATGAAGGGGGAATCCAACTACTGGTGGGAGGCACACCAGGGTGGGGCTAGAACAAAAGCAGTTACTTGGGAACAATTTAAGAAGGTGTTCTTCGAAAACTACTTCCCTACTAGTATGCAAGGTAGGATAGAGATTAAGTTCTTAGAACTTAAATAATGGATATGACAGTTCCTTAGTATGCCACCAAATTCAATGAATTAGTGAGGTTTGCTCTACATCAGGTAGACACGGAAGAGAGGAAGACGCTCAGGTTTGAGTAGGGCTTAAAACCCTGGCTCTACAGTAGAATATCGATTTTTTAGAGTGCTTCCTACGGGACTATTCTGGAAATGGCGATAATAGCTGAAGGTGGTGGTGAAGCATTATCTCAATACCACAAAGTGCCGAAGAACAAGAGTAAGTTAGATGGAGGTAGAAAGGCTGAAGTTGCCAGCGAAAGTGGCAACTTGCCTAAGAGGAATAGCTTCAACCCTAGGGAATACTCGGGTAAATTAAGGAGATCTTAAGCAGAGGACGGAGGCATGCAAGATATGCAAAAAGACTCACATGGGAGTCTGTTTAAAGGGGAAATCAGTCTGCTACAACTGTGGGCAAGAGGGGAATTTGTCACCCAACTATCCCAACGATAAGAAGAGCCAAGGGTGTTTTGTCTGTGGGTCATTGGACCACATGGAAAGAAATTGCCCTGAAGAAAGGTTTAAAGGGAAATAAGGGTTCTGGTAGTGGTAAATTAGCCATTACTGGACCAACACCATCAGTGGGTAGACCCTCAGCTCGTACGTTTAATATGACTGTCCAAGATGCTGTTGCATCAACGGATGTGGTAGCAGGTATCATTCCGGTCAATGAGATAAATGCTTATGTGCTATTTGACTCGGGTGCTACTTGTTCTTTTATAGCATGTGAATTAGCTAAGCGATTAGGTTTAATCCCTGAAAAGTTACTATTACCTTTAGACGTTAAGGTAGCCAACGAAGAGATAATCCCCATTAAACATATTCATAAGGATTATTGCGTAGATATTAGAGGGAATAGGTTATCGGTAGATTTGGTACCGATAAAGTTAAAAGAATTCGATGTAATTCTTGGTATGGATTGGTTGGTTAACCATAAGGCAATAATAGATTGCCATAGGAAAAGTGTAAACCTTCGACTTTCTAAGAAAACCAAGGTAGTGTTCTTTGGTAGTAAATCACCGAGACGCTCTTATTGTCAGTCGATGACACAAGCTAGGAAGATGTTGAGAAAAGGGTGTGTAAGTTATCTGTGCCATGTTGTGGATACCCAAAGAGTGGGAACATCCTTGGACCAGATGCCTATAATGCAAGAGTTCGCGGATGTGTTTTTGGAGGAATTACCAGGTATTCCACCGAATAGGGAGGTTGAGTTTGTAATTGATCTGTTACCGGGTACGACACCAGTTTCAAGGGCACCATATCGGATGGCGCCAATTGAGATGAAGGAGTTAATGGTTTAATTGCATGAACTATTAGATAGAAAGTACATTCAATCGAGTGTGTCTCCTTGGGGAGCACCGATATTATTTGTAAAGAAAAAGGATGGGTCGTTAAGACTTTGTATCGACTATCGAGAGTTAAACAAGTTAACGATTAAGAATAAATACCCGTTTCCCAGGATCGATGATCTATTTCATCAATTAAAAGGGGCAAAGTATTTTCTAAGATAGATTTGCACATGGGGTATCATCAGTTAAAGGTAAGAAAGGAGAATGTACCTAAGACGGCGTTCAGAACTCGTTATGGTCATTACGAGTTTCTGGTGATGTCGTTTGGGTTGACTAATGCGCCAGCCGCATTTATGGATATGATGAACAAAGTATTCCAACAATATTTGGACAAGTTTATCGTAGTATTCATTGATGATATTCTAGTCTATTCAAAGACGTCAAAAGATCATGCAGAACATTTAAGGATAGTGTTGGAAACACTACGGAAGAAAAAATTGTATGCGAAATTTACAAAGTGTGAATTTGGCTTGAAAGAGTGCAGTTTCTAGGACATGTTATTGATAAAGATGACATTTCCGTAGATCCAGCAAAAGTAGAAGCAGTAAATGAGTGAGAGCAACCAAAAACGACAACTGAGGTTCGGAGTTTTCTGGGGTTAGTGGGATACTATAGAAGGTTTATTTCAGACTTTTCTAAACTAGCTACTCCATTGAAAAATCTGACAAGAAAGTCGGTGAAGTATGTGTGGACTGAAAAATGTGAGAACATTTTTCAGTCACATTTTTCAGGAGTTGAAAAAGAGGTTAAGTGAGGCACCTGTATTGTCCTTACCAGACGATACAAGGAACTTTATAGTATATAGCGATGCTTCGCATAAAGGACTGGGTTGCATGCTCATGCAGCATGGCAAAGTCATTGCGTATGCGTCACGCCAATTAAAGGATTATGAGAAGGCCTATCCTACTCATGATCTAGAATTGGCAGCTATAATTTTTGCCTTGAAGATATGGAGGCATTATTTATATGGTGAGAAGTGTGAGATATACACGGACCACAAAAGTCTGAAATATATCTTCAGACAGAAGGAGTTGAACATGAGACAGAGAAGGTGGTTAGAGTTAATAAAAGATTATGACTATGATATTTTATATAATCCAGGGAAGGCAAATGTAGTAGCTGATGCGCTAAGTAGGAAGGGTAGAGAGAAACTGTCAATGTTAACAACTCAGAATGAGTTGATAACAGCGATGACAAGAATGGAGTTAGAAGTTAAGTTACTAGAGGAAGCGGTGGAAATGTTATTTTCCATAGAAACCAAACCGACCATAGTGAAACGGGTTAGGGGAGTACAATTGAGCAACGAGGAATGCAAGCAGATGAAGAAGAGGATAGAAGATGACGAAAAGACTAGGTATACCTCGATAAGGAGAGATTACTTCATTTTAAAGGAAGAATTTGGGTTCCAAATGATTCTGAATTAATGGAAGAAATAATGATGGAGGCTCATAGTTCGAGGTACTCGATACATCCTGGTAGTACGAAGATGTATCAAGACCTTCATCAGAACTTTTGGTGGCCGAACATGAAAAGGGAGATAGAAGAATACGTTAGTAGGTGCTTAACTTATCAAAAAGTTAAGGCTGAACACCAACGACCTAGCGGGTTGTTGCAACCGTTAGAAATTCTAGAGTGGAAATGGGAGCACATCACAATGGATTTTATGGTGGGACTTCCAACAACAAGAAAAGGATACGATGCTATTTGGGTGATAGTGGATCGATTGAAGAAATCAGCTCATTTTCTACCAATAGGAGTTAGGTATAACCTATATCAATTAGCTAAGCTGTATGTTAAGGAAATTATTTCCAGACATGGAGTACCTATTTTGATTGTGTCAGATCGTGATCCACGATTCACATCGAACTTTTGGAGGAGTTTGCAAGAGCAAATGGGAACACAGTTAAGATTGAGTACGGCGTATCATCCTCAGACGGATGGTCAGAGTGAACGGACAATTCAAATGCTAGAAGATATGTTAAGATCTTGCGTTATGGATTTCAAAGGGAGTTGGGATGAATATCTACCGTCGGTGGAATTTTCGTACAACAATAGTTTTCATGCTAGTATAGGCATGCCACCTTACGAAGCGTTGTATGGAAGGAAGTACTGAACTCCATTGTGTTGGGATGAGGTGGGTGAACATCGGATGTTGGGACCTGAGATGGTACAGCAAATGGCAGACATGGTGAAGATAATACGTGCTCGATTAGTTGCGGCCCAAGATAGGCAGAAGAAGTATGCAGATCCTCACAGAGAGAAGAGATAATTCGATGTAGGATCTTTTGTTTTTCTAAAAGTATCACCTTGGAAGGGCAAGATACGTTTTGGAAAGAAAGGGAAGTTAACTCCAAGGTTTGTAGGACCTTTTGAGATTTTAAGAAGGGTAGGAGAGGTGGCTTATGTAGTAGCCTTACCTCCAGAAATAGAACGCATTCATAATGTGTTTTATGTGTCTGTATTGCGTCCTTATAAATCGGACTATAAACACGTAATAGAGTATGAATCTATCTAAATAGAGAAAGATTTATCCTATGAGGAACTTCCAATTCAAATTATTAATAGGAAGGAACAAATATTAAGAAATAAGGTCATACCTTCAGTGAAGGTGTTGTGGAGAAACCACAATGCTGAGGAAGCAACGTGGGAACTCGAGAGTAAAATGAAGGAAGATTTTCTTCATTTGTTTATGTAATTATAAGCTAGATTCTAGGGACAAAATGCTTATAAGGGGGAGAGAATATAACGCCCGAGAAAATCGAATTTTTACGATAATTAAATTTTTATTTGATTATGTGAATTAAATCAATTTAGTTGATTTATTTTGTGAGTAAGTTATGTGAAGGTTGTTCTATGACCTAGAATGTGCTAATGTGGTTAGTAATCTAGCTACGTGCTAGAATTAATTGTTTAGAATTTCCAAGTTGAAAATAAATGTTTTTCGAGAAATTTCTGTAAAAATACTATTCATCCATTTCTGCTCGGGGAATTATTTTGAAATTTTGAGAAACGCGTAATGATAGAATATCGAGATTAGATGAAATATCTAATAATATTTCATTTATGGCAAACGAAGTTTTCGCTTGCGGACTTAAAACCTAAGGGTTGAGTAGATTGATTTCCGAGAAGGAAATGAAATGCGTAGAAGGAATTTCGTTATTGTTAATGTGTGTGTTATACTAGGATGATACTATTTAGTATCTATGTATAATATGATGAGTTAATATGGAGTACAATACGATTATCGTATTAGTATTATACGGAGAGAATACGTGAATTATACGTATGTAATACGATTAGTATTATGAAATTAAGTTAAGACTTAATGATAATTTATTTGAGTTGGATTATGTTTAGTCCAATCAATTGTATAGGCAAGCCCAATGTATTAATGTGTTAAGCCCAAGTCAAGGCCCAATATTAGATTGGTTAAGCCCAATGCAAGAAAACTGAACCGTGGATCGAACCGGTGGGTCACCGAATGGGTAAAACCCATATGGATGACCAATGGGCATGGTGGGCCGACCCTTGGTGTGCAAGGCAAGCATAACACTTGGTCACCAAGTATTTTACTTGGTGACAAAGTGTTGAATAGTAAGGAGGTGATGGTAAATTGACCAAATTGCCCTCCTTTTCATTTGCCTATAAATAGAAAGCTAAAGTTGGTCTTTTATGAGTTCTACTTTGAAGCTTTGCTTAAGAGTTTTTCAAGATTACCCAAGAGTTCTTAAGGTAATACCCCTTAATTCTAATTCCATCTCTTTTGGTTTCTTTTAGTATGAAGAATCATAGATGGGTGGTGTATGTCTAGTATGGTGGAATAAGGATGACTTGTTATAGATTCAATCTCTATAAGTCATGAAATCATAGAAATCATAAGGTTTGATATTAGCTTAAAATCATGAAAATATTGATTGTTGAGATTGATTGTTGATAAATAACTGAACTCCATCAATACGTAAATATGTACATCTTGTTTGGTTAGGATGTAGATATGAAGTCCATAGAGTATTCCATGTGATTTGGCTTAGAGAACGTTCGTAACGAAGTTATGGCAAATTTTAGGAAAATAGACGTTAAACGTCAAAAACATTAAAATTCCGGATTGGTAGTCGAAAGTTGCCGTGAGACTTGAAAACATTATTTTTGAATGTCAACACGTGAGTTATGGTATTTAAGAGTCGTGGACTCAAGAATCGTCAGATTCCGACTTAAAACGAAGAAAACGAGCATTTAACGCTCATTAACGTTTATGAACGCTTAGAAAATGAACTCAATAGGGAATTTTGAGTTAACAAATTTGAAAGTATCGAATTCTTATATGAACGCATAGAGTATGTCGCTTATGACGTGTAGGCTTTTGAACAGACCAAATCGGACTTCTAACGAAGAAGTTATGGCTCCGAGAATCTCACCAAAATTTTATCTATTAAAAAATTTCTGGTGTTGAGGTCTGGCGCCGCGGCGCCAGACAGTGCTTTAAAGTGCCGCGTTGCAGCATCGACACAGTGTAATTGGCTACTTGAAAGTGGCGCCACATCACCACTAATAGAATGAAGTCTCGCGCCGCAGCGTCGAGACCGGGACCTGGGTACTACTAAATGGCGCCGCAACGCCAGTCTTGTATTAAGATGTCACGCCTCGGTGCGGGTGCAGGGTAATTATTGAGTGATTTAGATTTTGAACTTTAATTGTTTAGAGACCTGTAAGAGTAAAGTTTATGCACTTCATAAGTGTATTAAAACTATTACTATACTACCTATACTAATGTATATGGTATTGAAACTTAGGAATTGAATGTATGTCAGTAAGTTATGAATGAAGATCAAAAAGGGTTATCAATGAACCCTAGTCAGGGAATAATGTTGGTATTTCACCAACGCTGATAGAGTCTGGTTAATATTGTCATTTGGTTTATAAGCCGGGATAAAGAGTATTAAGTCGAATTGACTTTACTAATGATATTAAGTTAACAAAGGCATAGAAGAGAAAGAAGTTGGTAGGAATAATTGTTTGATAGCTAATTAAAGTGTGCTATTTGAATATATCATGTAGATTCTATAAAGGCTGTGGTCAGTCGATTAAGTTATTTGAAGACGCTGAAAGGAAAGTTTTCTTAACGCTTGTCTAACTTTCAAGTTAGTCAAGTTTTATGTGATTCATTGTACTGAATTGCATGACTGATTTTAAAGAAAGGGTCAATGCCAGATATAACTTGGCTAGACTACTAGTAAGATATAGATTGATTGATATTCATATCTTTCTATATATAAATGTTAACGCTATCCTATGCCAAATAATTGATACGGATGTGAAGGTAAGGTTTGTCTATGAACAAACAAAAGTATTTTTCATCTATTATTCAATGGGCACGCGAGTTTGCCAAATGCTAAACGTAAATACGTTTAACAAATGAGTGTTGATCAACATAGAGTACTATAGGCTGATCACCTAGAATTGCTCGTAAGTAATGCGGATGTACAGCCTTAGTGCTGTGATATCCTTTTCAAGTATGAAAACAGAAAGCTACTGTTCATGGTCTATTGACCAGTTCAGAATTCCTAATCTACTCTATTCTTTGGGAATTGATGATATGAAATGTTAAAGTATTATTGTTTCATTATACTTCATAACTATTTGTTCAGTTATGTATGAATTGTTATATAATTCACGAATGTGGTATTACTGTTATCCTTTGATAAACTTGTCGAGCTTGTTATGCTCACTTCATGCGTGAATTATATGATTGCAGTTAAGGATGAACGTACTGAGAATGCTAAGAGAGATAAGTACAAAGCTACGATGGATACTTAGCCATCGTGTAATAGATTAGTATGTTTGTATGTATTATACATTATGAACAATGACCTATGTAATCGGTTTATGAACGTAGGAAGGATTATACTTTGATTGTAATAAGAAGATAGTAATTACATTCGTTTTGTTGTATTTCAATGGAATGATTGTATAGTTATGAGTACCGTGTAGCACCATATATCGGGTTGGAAGATACCCGAATTTGGGGGCGTCATAAGAATGATATTATCGTTCATCTATCCACCTTTGGCGCACAAAAAGTTTTCCCATGTATGGGATGTTCACACTTAGTCGGGATTCCAAATCAAAATAATTCGGTTGGATATAAGTAAGGTTTATCTTGTTCAACAATAATTTATAATTCAATATATATATATATATATGTTGAATTATAAATTATTGTTCAAATTTATTGATAACTGAAATATTTACAAACAGAACTGAAAATAAACTGACTTACTTACTATAGAAACATTTAAAGAAGAAGAGAAGAGGGGTTAAGTAGGCTAAACAGTGGTAGAAACCTAAGATTAGTCTGAGAAGGAACTCAAAGTCTTACTAAGTTTCTGTGTCTCCTCCCAAATGAGTTCAGTTTCCTTTTATAGATCAAGGAAAGGGAACTATTACATTAACTGGGGTAAAATAAGAAACATTTTACTTAAGGAAAAGTAAAAGTAAAATACAGATACTTTACTGTAGATGAACAGTAATTACTTTTGACTAAATACAGACGCTTTTGGCCAAATGGCCGACAACTTTTTACTCATTGATGCTTTCAGTGGAAAAGAAAGTATCTTTTGACTTTTGGAGTAGACGCATGTGACTGGGGCTGCTTTTGGTTGAAAAGCAGGTGATTCTTCTGATTGATTGGTGAGCTGGCTGCCGGAGCAGGTGCAAGTAACTAAGGACATTAGGCAAATGGATCCTGAACGTCCTGTAGGTTGATGGTGCCGTATGGGTCATCATCATCATTGAGGTTACTGGGAGAACCATGACTGGAGGATGAAGAACATACTGAGGCTTCTTCATGTATGGCTTCGTCAATCCTTTTGTTGAGTGCTTGGGCAATTTTTATTAATTCTTTACTGGAACAATTTTTAAAATCAGAAATTTTACTAGAACATGCTGAACCCGTGTGACTGACTTTAGACTCTTTTGACTTGGATTTTGACTCTTTTTCTTTACTTTCCTGAGGAATGGCTGTAACTGGAAGAGGGGAAACTGGAACAACAGGAAATTCCTGCTGAACCTGACCAACTATTTTGTTAATGTCAAATTTATCCCACCACTTAACATAAAAGAGGCGAGACACTCGAGGGAGTGGATCTGACTGAATACCATTGACTGAAGTAGAGGGAGGTGGAATTCTGTACGGCCATTTAAGAATCCAGAGGATCTTATATTTACTAACAAATAAAAGAGTGAGGGGGAACTCCGTCATTCTTTGGATCTGTTTTACTGTGATTGCTAAAATGATTTAGTTGAACTTTAAGGAGGCTGGGAAGAAGGTCATAAGTAAAACCTAACCTATACCACCAAAGAACAAACTAATAGGGGATTGGGCTCTTGAATTTATGGTCAAATTGAATGAACCGTGAATGACTATGTGATTCATTTTGGTGAAGGAGAACCTTGTACCAAGCTTCAATATAATCATAATAACAAAAAGAATTATCTTGACTAGAGAGATTCATAAGATCGGAGGGATTTTTCCCCTAATCAGACATTTGAACAAACTATTTAATGTATAAAGAATGATAAAGAACTTTAGTCTTATCATTGTTGGCGTAAATTGGTTTAATGTTTACTGACTCTATTTCCAGAAGAATATCCTTATAAAATACAAGAGATTTATAAGGAGCCAGGGGCTGGAAATGCCATCCAGAGGGATAAAACTGGGCATCAAGCTTAATGGGGTCATCTTTTGGTTTCATGTAGGGATCAATATGAAAAAGGTAATTTTCCTACTTAAGCAGATGCTCAGAAGGAGGATGACTAGGAGCTGAAGATGAAGCCTTAGATGGATTACTAAAAGGGTTAATTAGTTCAGGCTTACTGGTTAAAGCTGAACTATATGGCTTGGGAAGTGTTCCTAGGACTGTGAATTTGTTTGACTGATAAACTGGGGTGACTGGGTAAGGAATCAAAGTTCCTCTAGGTTGATTACTTGGGCCAGTAGGGCGACCCGGACCCCTTGAAGAAGATGATCCTCTAATGCTCATGTCTGAATAGTACCTGTATTGATAAATTTTCTAGTGAGAAAATCAGGAATTGAATTGTTACTACCTTTGATGTATTCAATATCAAAATCAAAAATGCTTAGTATGGCTTGCCATCTAGCAAAAGAATGCTTAGAGGCTAGATTTTCAACGTCCTTTTCTAAGATATATTTTGCTGACTTGCAATCAATACAGACTAAATTTTTTTGATTTAATAGATCACTTTGAAATTTATTAATACATAATACTAAAGAAAGTATTTCTTCTTTAATAGTACTGTAATTTAATTGTGTACTATTCCATGCACCGAAATGAAAATGAACAATTTGTTCTAGGGAATCTGGAGTTAACTTTTGTTTAAGAATGCCTCCGAATCCAATATCTGAGGCGTCAGTTTCAACAATTTTATACGCTGAATCATTGGAAATGCCAAGACAAGGTAATGCCTTGACGTAAATTTTTACTTGTTGGACGACAGAAGTATGAACGTTAGTCCAAGGTGGGGGATTGTCTTGCAAACGTTGGAAAAGAGGTTTACAAATCTTCCTGAGATTTTTATAAAACTTGCTAATATAATTGAGCGAGCCAAGAAATCTCTGCAGTTGGGTTTTATTGGTTATCTTATCGGGAAAGTTATCAGCGAAATGAATAGCTCTTTCAATGGGCTGAACTTGTCCTCTAAAGATATTAAGACCAAGAAACCTTACTCTGACCTGAAATAGGCTGCATTTGGAAGGTAAAAGAACTAGACCATTATCTTTAACTGTCTTAAAGAACGATTTCAAATGTTTAATGTGTTCTTCAATGGCCTTTGAAAAAATGAGAATATCATCGGTATAAACGACAATAAAATGACTGAAAGGGTTTAATATGTCATTGAGAATATTTTGGAATTCACTGGGAGCATTTTTAGGCCAAATGCCTGGACATTCCATTCGTAGTGACCAAATGGAGTAGTGAATGCTGTTTTGTACCTATCATCAGGATGAATGGCGATCTACTAGAAACCTGAACTTTAACGTCAAATTTACTGAATATTGTGGCGTTACGTAATCTATTGATAAGGTCGTCTTTGTTGGGAAGGGGATACCTAATCCATTCTAGAACCTTATTCAATGGTTTGTAATTAATGACTAGACGAGGTACACCTCTTTCTTTTTCTGCTTCATTGTTAACATAGAAGGTAGGACAAGACCAAGGGGATTTACTGGGTTTAATTAAACCTTTACTAAGAAGATCATTAATTTCCTTTTTACATAACTCTACCTATTCATGATTCATTTGTATTGGCCTAGCCTTAGTAGGAATCAGGTGCTCTTTGAATTCCTTAGCATAAGGGAGCCTTACAACATGTTTTTTCCGATGCCAAAAGGCATTAGGAGAATCAGAACAAAGATTGTCCTTTAAATAGATTTTTAACTCTTTAATTTTTTCCTGAACTTCTTTATTCTGTAACTGTTCTTCAACTCGTTTGTACTTAATTTCTTCTTTTAAGAAATTTAAATGAGTGGATTTACAATTTAATAAATATAATGATTTGGAAATAGATTCTTCTTGAATAAATTTTAAATATCTTTCTTTTGGTTTAATAAGAAATTTAAATGTTAATTTCTTTCCTAAATGATTACAACGTAATCCTTCATTACTGGTAGTAAAAGGGTAAAGTAAATTTATAAATGGTAATCCTAAGATGATTTTATCAGTAAGATTGCGGATTAAAACAAGCGATGTTTTAAAACACATATTATCTTGACAGACATGAACATTAGGTAACTTATATTTAATTTCCATTTGATTACCATTGGCTGAATTCAATTTTTCATTAGTTTTCTTATAGTAAATAGTTGGGATTAAGCCTTCTTGAATACAGTTTAAATCTGCGCCAGTATCAACTAGGGCAGGAAGCTGTATTGAAAAGGTTTTATTGACAACTAGATTAATGGAGATATACTATTTTTGGATGGTGATATCCTTAATTCTTTTAAGTGAAAGACCTTGAACAAAAAGATCAGTTTCTTCCTTAGTACCAGATGATTCGGGTTTATCGTGATCTTCATCACTAGAGGAAAAATCTTGAACATGAAGGTCAGATCTTTTGTCTTCAAATTCTTTTCTTAAATTAGAGACTTCTAATTTTAGGTTAGAAATTTCGTTTTTTAGTTTATTGACTTCTTGATTTAATTCTGGAAGGGTTACTTCCTTAACCGGAGTTTTAAATCGTTCTAGGGTTTTATTCAGACTAAATACTGGTTTATCTTTAGCCTTAACAATTTTATCCTTAACTCTATTATCTTTAGTCAATAAATCTTTTAATTATTTAATATACTGAGATTTTAACTCAGGATCAAAAATTTTACTGATTAAATCAATTAACAGAGAGCTTTCTTCTTCATTTTTATTAATTACATTGATTTGCTTAATGCAACACTTTTCGTTGCAATTGTTAGTACAAATAGTGACTTCGTCATTGTCACTATCTGTTTCATGATTACTAGAACTGCTATTAGAAGAATAACGAATATCAGAACCTTCATCATTACTGACATTGTTCTCTATTCTCATTAGTTCTAATAATTGTTCAGTATCATCTCTAGAGATATTTAATTGAGATAATTTCTTTTTTATTTTGCATTCATTTTTGTAATGCCCTTTCTGCCCACAATTATGGCAAACAATTTTACTTTTATCAAATTTTTTAGATGATTTTTTATTATAATTTTTTGTGGTTTTGGGTTTATTATAATATTCTTCTTGATTTTTGTCCTTTTTATGCCTAAGTTTGTGACGTCTATGACTTTTATGATGCTCAATATGTTTATGCATATGCTTCCTTTTGGAGGGATCAATAGGAGGTAAACCATATTGTTCACAGAATGTTCCTAATTTGTATTTGGCTTTCTTTTTGTCTTTACTGGCTTGTTTAACTAATTTAAAGTCAATACACATTTTTAATCCAATTTTTTTGAATATAACTGATTATGTCACCATATGTTAGGTTATCATAATCGATAACTTTATGTGCGAATAATGAAGGCAAACCATTGACGAATTTTTCTTTCCAGAATGGTTTGTTACTATCAGTTCGCAACATAACTCTGGAAGTAAACACATCTTTATACCACCTAAATCCACTTAAGGTGGGACAAGTGAGATTACTTAACTGGTCGTGAATTCTTTTAGTAATATTACTAGGAGTACCAACAAAATATTTAATAATGGTAAATATTAGAGTATTGACACCATCTGGCGGACCAATACCAACATCTTCATCCAAGATGGGATTGCCGTCATCGTCTAACTGAATAGCATAAATTATTGATAATCTAGTATCTTCAGTGAGATGTTTTTCCCACCAAGATCTGAGAATACCAGTGAATCCACTAGCTAACAACTCAACAATATCTGGCTGAGACAGGTTATTGAATTTAGTTATATAACTATTTGCTACCATAGACACGTGGTTCAATTTATTTAATATCTCTTGTTCACTAAATCCATCAATATTCCATTCATAAATTTTATTAGATGATACAAAAAACTGTTTGTCTAGATTCCTCTCTTCATATTATAGATCCGGAGGAGTAGGTCTAGAATACCAGTTTCTGGTTATACTAGTATTTTTGACTGTTAATTTATTTAACTGATCATTAATGTCTGGTATTGAATAAGTATCAAAATGATCTGACTGGCTACTGCTTTCAATATCAATTTCAACTTGATCAATAGTAGCAATAGTGCCACTTGGACCGGGTTCAGTTTTAAAATTTTTAAATAACTTATCAATTGATCGAAAAGTTCTCTATCATCATTATGCAGACCTAATTTACTTCTATTTTCTGGTAATTTTATTAAAGGATGTTCAATTTTTGAATTGGGTTTTTTGATAATGGTTTCTTCGAACTTTTCTTCAATCCTATCTAGCTGTCTTCCTACAGTTGCTAGATATTGATTACTAAAATTTAATTGTTCAATTATTTTTTTATCATCTTTGTTACCATCTGAAATCTTAAAAGGTCTGGCAACAACAGATGTATTTTTAACTGGGATTAGAACAGCTTCTAATGGGGGATGACTACAAGAATTTTTTGACTTATCTTCTAGTATCCATTGAGTTTTAGTAATAACACTACATTTACCAATCGTAAAATGTAATGTTTATTTTTTCACTGTTAATAAAACGTTTCCATTTATTAACCATTTTATAACGTTCCTTTTCAGAAGGGTGATTGGAGCAAAACAGGTGTCTTTTTTCTTTATTAGATTTAGAATTAAAATCCTTTACAAGATTGTCCCAATCTAGTATGAATTATTTTTTAATGACTCTTAATTGATTATTAATAGGAATTTCAAAATCTGACTGAGTTGGAAATTCAGAAGAAGTAAGAGAAGAAGATTCCTCTTCAACAGGGTCAACATGTGCATGGCAAGGGTGACTAGCTTGACCTTGATTAAGGATTCCCTTTAATTTAATATCCCTAACTGAAGGATTACTGAGTACTTCAGTATCTCTTCTAGTGTGAACTGAAGGTGCTGAAGAACTAGTAAAATCTTCAATAATAACTGGTCTTCTGGTACGCTCAAAACTTATCTTGACCGTTCCATCAGAAAATTGCTTAACATTTTTAATATTTAACAGATTATTGACTACAGGTTGTTGTGGAATTTCATTTGGTAAAGTTCATTGACTAGGTAATGTAATATCCTTCCAGAGGATGGTTCTCGGGATTTGAATATTAGCATCACTAGTTGAACTCTGAATTAATACAGTTTGATCCTTAGGACTTTTATTAAGAGCATAAACGTTTAAATTCGTTTTCATGGTCTTATAACAAATCCTGTAAATCAAAGCTATGGGTTGAGAACCCTCAATCATATGAGTGATCTCACCAGATGTTTTAATGTTTAATGTTAAAGCTTTTAATAGATGTTGATCACTAAGGCTTAGTGTGAAATCAGGAAATCAATTAAAATGGATAGGTCCATTGTGCAAACTTGATTCCATTGCACCTATTATACTGGTATAGTAATTTAGGAACCTAGCATCTCTGAGATAAAGGTAGATGCTTGAATTAATTTCCTTAATGTTCAATAGTTTAACCGCAACTTGTACTAGACCAATGTGGATAAAATTGTAACATTTCTTCCTATGCGTAAACCTTTTCTACAGTTTTAACATTATAATCAATTTTGAAGTTATCAAAAAATGTTGATTGGAAAATTTCTTTAGGAGATACTCTAGGTATGTTCCAATTATGTAAAGCTTGACTGATGTTTTCATAACTGTGTGATTTTTGGTTAACTATGTCTGGAACAGGAGGCAAAGTCGACCAGTTACTAGTTGAGGAGTTAGACCTGAATAATCTACTCATCTTTTACAAATTTTCAAAATAAATTTTTATTCATTATTCTTCCATTCATACCCTCTTACCTTAGACAGACTCATACCTGTGTTCTATACCCGACACTGCTCACCCAAGAGACTTACAAAAGGTAGACACGAGCAAGGTGGACTGAAGTAAGTTAGGTGACTTCGGAATAAGAATAAAAGAGAAATTTTGAAAATAGTGAACGAATGAATAGACTACTAGATCTTACTGGCAACTAGAACAAAATAACTTGGCTCTGATATATATATATATATATATATATATATATATATATATATATATATATATATATATATATATACTAGAAATTAATAAATGTGTATCAACATGTGATTAAATACAATGATTATCCAAGTGGGAACACTTGTATAACCATATATAGAAATTAACGAACATAATATATATCTGCATTACAATATAATACCATATTGATAATCAATTATCAGATATAATATATATATAAATAGGGTTAATAATCTGGTACAATAATAATATAATTCTGAGACTTTCTTACATATGTCCATTGCATAAAGTAAATGCAAAGGTAGGATACTTGCCTGGTCTACTGCTTACAGATATGCAACTTAGTTTTATCTTTTATATAGCAACCTATCAGTAATAAGATCATTTTATTGATTAGAATAACATATCGCAACACATAATACTGCTTATTACAGTCATCACATAACCTAATAACATTGTCACATAGGTTTTGCAGTCATTGGATCACAAATAGACACATATCTAGTCAAATTATATAAGTCCAAATCAATTTCTGAAGCACGTCGGTGTACCGACAAATTTACCGGGTATTTATCGAGTATAAGACTCTATCCTATAGTTCAGTAACTGAAAATATCAGTCATATTACTTTTAAATGACTTATAATAATTTTTAAATAATTATTATAATTTATCATAATTTTTCACACCGGAATCATTATCAAATGATTTAAATATTTAATAATTCTATTATCATTAATATTTAATTAATATTAAACTATTAATGAAAGCATTGCCAAAATATTAAAGTTATTTATAATAACTCAAAATATTTTTAAAGTACTAATATTACCCTTAAATGATTTTTAAAATATTTAAAATCATTTTTAAATAATTAACATTAATATTTAAATATTAATGCATTACTTATCAAAATATTAAAAGTTATTAATTATAACTTAAAATATTTTAATTCAAAATCATTTTAAAACTATTTATTTAATATAATTATTAAATAAAGTTAATATCATTAATATTAAATTATTAATGAAATTATCCTTTAAATATTAAAAGTTATATTTATAACTTCAAATATTTTCAAACACCTTAATTTCATTTGAAATGATTTTTATAATATTAAAATCATTTTTAAACTAAATTATTTAATATAATTATTAAATAATTCTAATATCATTATTAATGAAATTTACCTTTAAATATTGAAAGTTATATTTTATAACTTCAAATATTTTTAAATACCTTATTATTATCTAAAATGATTTTTAATATAATAAAATCATTTTTAATTAATTTATTTAATACATTTATTAAATAACTTAATTATCATTAATATTAAATTATTAATGAAATTTATCACAAAATACTAAAAGTCATTAAAAATAACTTAAAATATTCTTTTATATCATAATATAATTTTAAATGATTTTTCAAGTATTAAAATCATTTTTAAATAATTTATTTAATATAATAATTAAATAAATTAAATACCTTTAATATTTCAAAAATATTAAATATTTATGAAATATATTAAAAATTATTAAAAACTAATTTTTAGACTTTAAAATAATTTTTAGGAATTTATTATATATTTTTCATAATTAAAAATTAATTTTTTCTAATTATTTAATAAAAATAATAATTTTATAAAGAAATTGTCGCTAAAGATTGCCTATAGCGATAAAACCGTCGCTATGAGTGTTCTTCATGTTCTTGGCCAAACCCAGAAACTCATAAACAGTTACCAAGGGGGCATGTTTGACCATATATATCTGTCAGATCTTGATGTTTGTGGGCATGTTTCTGGGCAGATCCTGTAGTACAAATGCAACACTACAATACCCAACAACAAACATGATCAAACATCATCACAATAAGTAGATATAAACATGTAAAGTGGCTGTCAGAGCTGTTCTTCATTTCTGGGTTTGCCTAGAAATGAAGAACAGTACGATATGCCTACTTTGGGCTTTCACAACTTGTTGTTTATGAAATGTTTAAGTGATCTACGGGTTCTAGGTTATAGCCAACATGTAAGAGAGAAGATCTATCACATAAAATTGATCTAACAACAACAGACGTAACAGTTATGATCCGGTCAAACCATGTCAGTCGACATGTTCATATGTTTTCTGGGTTACCCAGAAAACAGAGAACATGCTCGACTTGGCTAGTTTGACCGGCCACAATATCCAACCCGTTTATCAATTAAGTGATCTGAAGGAATGAGAATGTATTCTAAGCAACATACTACAACTTAGATCCAACAACAAACATAAATCAACAACAACTTGCAAGATCCGTGCCCCTAAACTTCCTGTCAGACCGATCTGGGCATGTTCTGGGCTGTCCAGATTTTTTTCAGTAATGGTCGGTCAACGATCTTTGACCAACAATATCTATCAATCTATACATGATCTGGTCCAGTTATGAGTTCAAGAACACATATCTTATGACATACTATATGTTCAAACATAAAAAAAAACACAAAAACCATTAATAGCCAAAGATCGACAAGACCTGACATTCGGTTGTCAGACATAAAAACAAAATTTTCCAGTTTTTGTAAAACATTAGATCTGAGCCTATAGATGTTATGGATCTAACATCTATCAAACCAGATCATCATTATACACCATAAACAACATATTTTAACAATAAATCATAACATCTAACATGCAGATCAAGATCAGATTTCTAGGGTTAGTTTTTATACCTCACTTCTATCTTGTATTTGGGCTTCTGATCTGTTAGTGGATTTCGTGGGGCTTGGTTTGGGAGCTGATATGCTACTATATTTCTTAGGTTAGAGAGAGAGAGGGTCTTGGTAAAGTGTTGGTAAATAAATGAGCAACTAATAAAATTTCTCTCTCCTTGATCTTATATATTACATGGATGCAATGCATATAGATGTATTATAAGGCTGATAGGCTTTAATTTTCAGCACATGCACAATCCAAGTTGGTCACCTACTACATATTTTGGTAAGATTCACAAGCAAGCTTAATAAAGAATACAAAAGGGCTTTTTGGTCATTTGAATTACAAATTTAATGGCACATTGGCAAACCCTTAAGGTTTAACCCTAAGGTTTTTTAAAAACTAAATTTTCTAGGCTTTTAATTTAGGGTTTAAAATAAAAATAAAATTAGTTTCTAAAAATAGAAAATTAGGGTTTGTTAATTAGTTTGGTTTACTAATTACATTATACAGGAACATTAGGGTTTAAATATTCACTAATTATAATTAACCTTACTAATTTAGCAATTAGGGCTCCAATGATCAAATTAGGGTTTTCAAAATTAAGGTTTTTTAAATTTTAATTAGGGTTTACCTGTGAGGCCCCCAAAACAGGTATACATCACCCATCTTGGGGCGCCACTTACGTGGTAAAAAATTTATATACAACTTAATTATACAACAGTCGTGTAATATACGACAAAATATAATCTAAGAGTTTTAATAAGAATATTGTCATCTAGACAATATCCACACTCAATGGAGTCCTCATTACATTTATTGTCACACTATTTAATAGAATAATGAGGCCTACTAATGTTATCATCTGGACCGTCACTCCGTTCCCCGACTAGTCCCGGCTACGTTCTCATTTCCTGAAGAGAACAGTGAAAGAAAGGGTGAGCTCAACTAGCCCAGTAAGAAATATTATGACTAAGATAATGCAAAATAAATTATCCTTAGCCTTCAACAGTATAACAACTGACAGAATATAATAGACAACAAGTTTTAGATCAACAACTGCAGCGAAATAAGCAATCCATTAGAAGAGTCAAGTAGAGCATAAAAATCTACTATCTTCTATGATTTAAAAAGATTTTCATCAACTTTATCGCTGAGACTCAGCTTAATAAATAAACCACATCATCCCTGCACCGCGACCAAGGATATTCATGTAATCATCAATGGTCATGATTATACCGAATAATCCCTGGTCATAATCATACCAACAACTGTCCACCAATGAACTACAGGCCAATGAGGACTTTTACCACATCATTCGTTATATTACGGTCATGATTATACCGAATAATCCCTGGTCATAATCATACCAAGTCCATCTCTGCACGTAAGCCAAAGATGACTTTCATCACAATATAAGCATGAGGACGATGACAATAATATAAACATTAATCAAATGAAAACAAGGATAAATATTAAAGTCTTTAAATTTATCCAAATATTATCCATCACTTAAATAACTTATAATCTAATATTGTTAATATTATAACAATATTTTAATCACTTCTTGAACTTATAAACAATTTAATTTAATTGTTTACACTTTACCAAATAATGCATTTAATGATTCAAAAATGCCATACTCATAAAATTTCATCACCAATGATCAAATCACTCATCAAAAATCTACATATACCTTATATATGATTTTCAAGCCCTAAAATCCTATTTACCAATTCTTCAACTTCACATAACATATTTAACTCATATGTTTATAACTAAACTATTTTCATGAAAAATTACCAAATCAACTTATTATTTTTCTATCCTTTGTCCAAACATATATACATATATTTCATATACAACAAGTCTTTTTTTTATAATTTTTCAACTCCCTTAAGTATTTTTCAAAAATCAATTTTCTAATTAATTCCTTAAGAAATTAGCTACCTCAAGTTTAACTCTAGAAATTCCCAAATCTTGGCAGGATCTCAAACATGTTAACGTGAGCTTCCAGTTTAAATTTCATGGTCATCGAAGTTATAGAACTCCGGTTATAGCGTTTTTTCGTCGAAAAAACCTAAATATTGAAATAGTCATAACTTGCTCATTTTAAGTCGGAATGAGCTCATTTTTGGACAGGAGGTACTTTATACCATATATTTCCATGTCCCAAAAGGCCATAATTTTTCTCACAAATTAAGTTGCCGAAACAGCCCTTACAAAATTGTGGGCAGTATCTTTTTCTTTTTTCTTTTTTTTTCACTTTTTCATGCTTTGTTAAAAATAGTCCATACAAAAATCTACAACTCCTCTTTCATTGATTCCACTTGGAGATGTTAGAAAACTTATCATAATATCCTGCCAAATTTTTCCAGAATTTTTGAATGTCTGAAAAATTACAAAATTATAAATGGATTTTAACCCGCCATGCGGTAATCCACGTAAACAGATCATTTACACAATTTAATAAGTAATGAATACGAAGGATCATTCACCATGCATGTGGTAATCCACATAGACAAGTTATTCCAACAGAATAATAAATAATGAAACCAGGTCAGGCGTAATATGCACTGACATGATATTTCAACAGAATAATAAAGAATGGAATAACAACAGAAATCACCACGCATGCGATAGACCGCACAGACAGGTTATTCCAATAGAATAATAAAAAATGGAACCAGGTCAGGCGTAATACGCACCGACAAGATATTCCAACAGAATAATAAAGAATGGGATAACAGATGAATCTCACCATGTATGCGGTGCTTCGCATAGATAGGTTATTCCAACATAATAATAAGGAATGGATTAACAATAGCCCTCTTCATGATACGAAAGAAATAATACCCCTTACCTTAGAAAGAAACTGAATACTAGAGTAGAGAGGTAGCAGACTTTTCTTCTTATTTCTCTCTATAATTTCTCTCTATAATAATTGCTCTATAGCTTTAGTGAATTGGTGAGAAATGAAGGAAGAATGAGCTTCTATTTATAGGAAAATATAGTTTCGATAATTGCACATTTTGGAACTCAGAATATTACAGTATAATACTTTCAACTTTTCTTTCATTTTTAATTCAGTCCTGCAAGTATTATCAAACTTGCACCACCTCCCCTAATAGTAAATCATGTGAATCAATAGTTCTAGACATGTGAAATTACGAATTACAGTATAGTACCTCCATCTATACCTCTATTTTTAACTTAGTTATGGAAGTATTATCAATCTTGCACCAACTCCCCTAATAGTACAAGAATGTGATTCAATAGTACACACATGTGAACAAATAATTATATAAGCATGTGAATTAGTAGCAATTAATTACTCATTTATCCGATTAATTACCCGATTTATTAATATAATCCCTAGACATTATTTATCATCGGAATAGATGTCGATTTCCACCAACACTAATAATCCCAACACAATGGAACTATCAAATTCATCTTTAATCAACACGAACTTATTCATCATTAATATTATAACTCACAATATTTAACAACCAGGTCGTTCCCAGGAAAGCGGGGGCTTTCCGATAAGAATTTCTCCTTATTGGCGCGCAATTAGATGACTAAACCTCTCCTTGACAGAACTTCTAGACATTATAAATAATGTAATTTAATAATATAAATAACTTTGTCGTCTCAATTATTTATTTAATAATATAACTTATTATGCAGATGATACTGTAACAATAATTGAATCAATAATATGAGAGATATGATGCAACAATTACTGTAGTAATAATTGAGTATAATTGAGTATAATTGAGTGACTTTTCACCTAAGCATCAATAATCAATACCGTGTGCTACTATGCAACCATGCGTATTACTGTACTTTTACTACCGGGTAGTTCAACAGTTTTAACGGTAACACTTCCGCCATTATTTTTAATAAAAGATAATTCTTTCATTTTTTAACTACGACAATACTTCCGTTGTGGGGTCCACCAATGATTGTGCCGTCGTACGAATATTCCATGTTAAAATGAATATTCCCCGACCAATCGAATATTATATAAGCACTTGCATACTTTTCAAAATTTCTAAATATTACCCACAACTGTAACATTATCTCAAATCCACACCATAATTTTGAAAAAAATTATTTTGAGAAAATTAAATCTTTATTCATAAAATTTGGGGTCTTACAATCTCCCCTCCTTATGAAATTTCGCCCTCGAAATTTACGTACGTACTTAGTATGCCTAAGAGGTGAGGATACCTTGACTTCATTTCAGATTTTAACTCTTGAGGTATAACCTTTGAGTGTTGAATACGATCCTTCTTATCCAATATTTTAACATATATCTCCTCATACGTTAAATCTTCTGCTACCTCGTCTAGTTCTAATTTAATAACGTGGTTTGGGTCATCCACATATTTATGTAACATCGATACGTGACAAACGCGACATACTTGGTGGTAAAACGAGTCTATAGGCCACAGTTCCTACTCGATCAAGAATTTCAAATGGGCTAATTAAATTTAGGGTTGAGATTTCCTCTCTTCATCGATTCTTGTTTCTAGAATAACGCCCTCTTGAACCTTCTTCTTCACATTCATCAGCTCTGAGTATGTAGCTTGCATGGATTTAACTTTATCGATTAAAGTCGATTCTAATCGTATATTCGCTATCTTCACGTGGATCTCTAGAGTCTTTAACTCTATCTTCATCATTTGTAAGTTATACGAAATGGGTTTTTGTGTTAACAATGTTGCACTTGTAAACGCATACGATCTTGTACTCAACGCGTCAGCTACCACGTTCACTCTTCCACGATTATATTGAATGGTCGTAACCTTCAATAGCTCGAGCCATCATCTTTGGCGCATTATACGTTCGTTTTGGGTGAAGAAATATTTAAGGGTTGAAGAAATGGGTTTTGTACTGGGGTCAATACAAAATTCGATTTCACGTTCTGGGGTAGGCTAAGAAGTCTTTAAGAATACGTCAGGAAATTTATTAACAATAGAAATATCATTCAAAATTGTGACTCTCATCCAAGACTTGGATAGCAAATGTAATGAAGGTTTCTCCTAATGGAGTTTCAACAGATAAGTTAAAGCCTAACTTCTCCGGAGTCAAATTTAAACGTTGAACGCAAGCAAAAGAGATAAAAGAATGGGTAGAACCGGTAGCTAATAAGGTATATACTTCACAAAAATTTATAATTAACTTACCCGTGCTAACTTCGTTCGGGTTACTCACTTTTTGAGAAGTCACGAAAAACGCTCTTCCTGAAACCACCGACTTTGTTTTGTCCGTATCCACCTTTGGTGCCACCGTCCCAACTGGACTTGACTTCACATTATGACAAAATCGAGCTAAATGACATTCTCTTCTTGAAATTTTCACTTCTATTATCTTGGCTATAATTACCACCGAAGTAGTTACCATTCTTGGCATGATAATTTCCCCCACGATGGTCATCATTGTTTCGATGGCCTTTGCCACCGGTACGGATTATTATCGTGTTGTTAGTCGTTACCTTTTGGTTGTGCTAACTCATTATCGCGCTCCAATAACTGAGCCTTATTCACAACATCTTAATATAGACAAAGTTTATGAGAAATGAGGTATTGACGTATATCGAGTTTTAAACCTCTTAGAAACATTCACATCATTCGATCCTCATTATTGACCAAATGGGATGCAAACCAGGATAACTTCACAAATTTAGCCTCATATTGCAACACGGTCATATTGCTTTGCTCTAACTTGATAAACTCCACCTCCTTTATGTGACGAATACTTTCGGGAAAGTACCTATCATTGAACAGCTCTTGGAACTTCTCTCAAGACATCTTGAGTGCGTCAGGCTGGGTACATTTTATAGATTCCCACCAGTAATATGCCTCTTCACGCAACATAAAGGTGGCAAAGGAAACCTTTTGCTCCTCGAAGTATCCCAAGACATCAAATATCTTGGTGATCTGCTTTAACCACGTCTCCTCCTTAAGTGGTTCTGGCTTTCCCAAAAACTCCGGTGGTCCCAGCTCCTTGAACTGCTTAGCGGTGACCGACCGTGGGTTGCCATTATTTCCACCTATATTTTGAACATGAGTCTCTCTTACCTGATGTTGCATGAATTACATAAAGCCTCTGAACATCTCATCATTCATCATTTGATCGGTGTTGTTATTTACTTGAGGATTATCATCTTCCTGTTGCACATTATCCTGGGTATGGATCGTTGGTGACTCAATGGTCTCCTGTGGTTCATTGCTGATCTCAACATTTTCAGATGCCATTTTCAAACACTGTTACAAAATAAGGGTTAATTAACATATCACATATTATCCCTATACTTTGACCGACGAATTAAATACCAAATAAACTTAGGTAGGTCATACTAGCGAAGGAATTCCCTGTCTCTCCCCTCCTAGTTCTTGTCTCACATCTCAGCAAGGGATCATATCCCTAAGTTTTGATACCAGCTGTGACGCCCCCAAAACAGATATACATTATCCATCTTGGATCACCACTTACATGGTACAAAATTAAAATACAACTTAATTATACAATAGTCGTGTAAAATACGACAAAACATAATCTAAGAGTTTTAATAAGAATATTGTCATCTCGAAAATATCCACACTCAATGGAGTCCTCATTACATTTATTGGCACACTATTTAACAAAATAATGAGGACTACTAATGTTATCATCTGGACCGTCACTCCGTTCCCCGACTAGTCTCGGCTATGTTCTCATTTCCTGAAGAGAACAGTGAAAGAAAGGGTGAGCTCAACTAGCCCAGTAAGAAATATTATGACTAAAATAATGTAAAATAAATTATCCTTAGCCTTCAACAGTATAACAACTGATAGAATATAATAGACAACAAGTTTTAGATCAACAACTGTAGCGGAATAAGCAATCCATAAGAAGAGTCAAGTAGAGCATAAAATCTACTATCTTTTATGATTTAAAAAGATTTTCATCAACTTTATCGCTGAAACTCAGCTTAATAAATAAACCACATCATCCCTGCACCACGGCAAATGATATTCATGTAATCATCAATGGTTATGATTATATTGAATAATCCCTGGTCATAATCATACCAAGTCCATCTCTGCATGTAAACCAAAGATGACTTTCATCACAATATAAGCATGAGGATGATGACAATAATATAAGCATTAATCAAACGAAAACAAGGATAAATATTAAAGACTTTAAATTTATCCAAATATTATCCGTCACTTAAATAACTCATAATCTAATATTGTTAATATTATAACAATATTTTAATAACTTCTTAAACTTAATAAACAATTTAATTTAATTGTTTACACTTTACCAAATAATGCATTTAATCATTTAAAAATGCCATACTCATAAGATTTCATCACCAATGGTCAAATCACTCATCAAAAATTTGCATATACCTTATATAGGATTTTCAAGCCCTAGAATCTTATTTACCAATTCTTCAACTTCACATAACATATTTAACTCATATGTTTGTAACTAAACCATTTTCATGAAAAATTACCAAATCCACTTATTATTTTTCTATCGTTTGTCCAAACATATATACATATATTTCATACACAATAAGTATTTTTTTATAATTTTTCAACTCGCTTAAGTATTTTTCTAAAATCAATTTCTAATTAATTACTTAAGAAATTAGCTACCTCAAGTTTAACTCTAGAAATTCCCAAATCTTGGCAGGATCTCACACATGTTAACGTGAGCTTCCAGTTTAAATTTCATGGTCATCGGAGTTATAGAACTCCGGTTATAGCGTTTTTCGTCGGAAAAACCTAAATATTGAAATAGTCATAACTGGCTTATTTTAAGTCGGAATGAACTTATTTTTGGACAGGAGGTACTTTATACCATATATTTCCATGTCCCAAAAGGCCGGAATTTTTCTCACAAATTAAGTGGCCGAAACAGCCTTTACAAAATTGTGGGCAGTAGCTTTTTTTTCACTTTTTTATTCTTTGTTAAAAATAGTCCATACAAAAATCTACAACTCCTCTTTCAGTGATTCTACTTGGAGGTTAGAAAACTTACCATAATTTCCTGACACTTCTCCGTCCAAACAAATTTCACCGATTTCCTAGTCAAATTCGTCAGCGGAGTTGCGATCTTGGAAAAATCCTGAATAAATCTTCTGTAATAACCCGCTAATCCAAGAAAACTTCTTACTTTTGACGGCGTCTTCGGCTGGTCCCAATTAATCACAGCTTCGACTTTGGAGGGATCCACCGAAATTCCGTATTTATCAATCACATGTCCAAGAAATTGTACTCTTTCAATCCAGAATTCACATTTCAAAAACTTAACATACAACTTCTCTCTTCTCAATGTCTCTAATGTCAACCTCCAATGCTCTTTGTGTTCTTCCTTGGTTTTTGAATATACAAAAATGTCATCTATAATTACTACTGCGAATTTGTCCAAAAACGGATTGAACACTCCATTCATTAAGCCCATAAATGCTGCAGGAGCATTCGTTAGACCAAATGACATTACCAGAAATTTGTAGTGACCGTATCGTGTTCTAAACGCTGTCTTTGGTACATCCTCTGGTCTCACCTTCAGTTGATGATAACCACTTCTCAAATCTATCTTCGAAAAATATTTTGCTCCCTTTAACTGATCGAACAAGTCGTCGATTCGCGGTAATGGATACCTATTCTTAATTTTGACCTTATTCAGTTCTCTATAGTCGATGCAGAGCCGCATCGTCCCATCCTTCTTTTTCACAAATAAAATCGGCGCTCCCCAAGGTGATACGCTTGGTTGAATATACTTTTTGTCCAGTAATTCTTATAGTTGGACCATCAGTTCTTTCATCTCTACTGGTGCCATTCGGTACGGTGCCTTCGATATTGGGGCCGTTTCTGGAGCCAAATCAATAATGAATTCAACTACTCTATCTAGAGGAAGTCCGGGCAAATCATCCGAAAATACGTTTGCAAAATCTCTCACTACTGGAATCTCATCAATTTTCGGATTCTCTTTACGACTATCGACTATGTAAGCTAGATATCCTACACAGCCTTGTCTTAACAATCTCCTGGCCTGCATCATCGTCAGACAACTCACTTGTCTAGGCGACTTGCTACCATAAAACACAACTCTTGACGGAGTCATAACGTTAATATGCTTCTTCTGGCAGTCAATTACTGCCCCATAATTGGATAACCAATCCATACCCAAAATAACATCAAATTCTCCAAGTTGAATAGGGATAAGGTCTACGTTCATGATATTACCCTTAATATTTACTCTACAGTTCTTGTGCACATACTTAACAGGGATAATTTCTCTATTCGTAATTTCTATGTTCATGGGGTATTCTAACTCGTCCTTAAATAATTCTAAGTTCTTAGCGAATTCATCAGATATAAATGAACAAGTAGCACCCGAATCAAATAACACATAAGCATTAACTTTATTGATCGGAATGATACCTGAAACCACATCGCGAGACTGTACCGCGTCCTGCACTGTCATGTTGAACGTTCTGGCTGTTGGTCTATTGGTTGCGGTTGGTCCTGTAATAGTTAGAGTGCTTCCACCAGTATTTCCTCTGTTTCCTCCTGAACTCGTCCCTCCCGATCCCTTCTTAGGACAATCTCTTGCAAGATGGTTCTTTGATCCACATGTGAAGCATGCACCCTTCTTTGGGTTCAGACAATTTGGTGCTACGTGGCTTTCCTGACCACAATTATAGCACACTCGCTTCTCCTTCAGACAAACTCCCAAGTGAGTTTTTCCGCAAGTTGAGCATGCTTCGATCTTCTTCTTCTGCCCTCCTTGTTGACTTCTAACCGACGTATTTTCAGACCACTTCCTCTTCTGATTGTGATTACCCCCAGTGCTACTCCCACCAGTCTTATTATTACCTTTCTTCTCACTCTTCTTCTTCTTCTGCTCCTGATTGTACTTAGTTACTGCATCGCTTCCACCTTCAGCAAGTATGACCTTCTCTAACACTCCAGCAAAAGTGTTCAATTGGAATATTGACACTTTGTTATACAACCAGGGCTTCAGTCCCTGCTCAAATCATCTCGCCTTCCTCTCATCGGTATGTACTTGGTACGTGGTGAACCTAGCCAACTCATTAAACCTTGCCGCATAATCAACTACTGACATATTCCCTTGTTTTAACTCTAAAAACTGAACCTCCATCTGATTTTCTGAACTAGCCGGGAAATACATCTCGAAAAGCATCTCTTTGAATCTCTCCCAGGATATTACACCTTCACCTCCTCTCACTTTGTTTGACTGCCACCAATAGCTGGCTTCGGACTTCAGTATAAACATTGTATAAACAGTCTTCTGATCTTCCCTTACCCTAGCAACATCGAACACCTTCTCCATCTCCATTACTCAGGTCTGAGCTTCGATTGGGTTTATAGAACCCTTAAACTCTGGCGGTCCCACCGCCTTGAAGTCCTTAAAAAAGTATTTGGTGGAGCTTGGGGTTGATTATTAAGTGCTCCAGTTAAAAGGTTTACCAATTACTGAACGGAGTTAGCATTGGCGTCGTTGTTATTATTTGTTGACCCTTCCTGGGCTTGCTGATGATTTTGTCTTCTAGGCGGCATATTTCTATTAAGAATATATGCTTATTAGATCTTTACTCAATCTCTAGAACATTTAAGACTTAACTAAACATTTAATCATAACTCACTTAACACATTACTTCAAATAAACTCTGACAGTCTCATTTAATTCAGAAGTCTTTACATCATAAGATAGCATCACTGCTATTTACATCAACTATCTCGAGATAAGGAATCTACAGGATTTAAAACATCAACATATTCCTTTATTTATAATCACATCGAAATTTACATCATTAACTATCAAATAGTTTTCACATATTTAAACTAATACTATCACTGTCTGTTAAGGCGCTGAATAGCCTTGCTACGTTCCTCTTCCATGATGCGAGACATCATTCTGCGATCTAGCATATATGATGGTAGATCCTCAAACTGGGTTTAATACTTCCTAACTCGATCTTGGACCGCATCCATTGCATTTTGTAGTGTAGAGTACGTCAACTCAAGTTTAACCTTCTTCATACAATGATCATCTTCTGTACGATCAACATGACATGACTCTCGTACCCAACCCTCCTCTACTATGGCAAGCCTCTTGGAGCTCTCTTTCAGATCCTTCTTCAACTTTTCTATCTCTGTGGACTTGTCCTCGGTTTGACCCTTCTCGTGAACCAGATCCCACTCCACGTTTCCCAAACGTGTGTGAAGAGTCACAATCTCTCTATTTCTCTGCTCAATAGTAATCTGCTGACTAACCGCCCGCTCATTCAGATCTCAGACAGTGTCCTACAACTCTATGTTACGATCATAAAGTGCATCATACATCTCTGCATCAATGGAGTTCGGTGGGAACTCCTCTTCTTCCTCAGGATCCTCCTCTGGATCAGTCTCAGGCTCATGCTCCTGACCAACAGCAGTGATCAAAGGAGATGGCTCTCTCTGCACCAGTTGTTCCCTGACGACATGAATGTCTCGGGGCTCCTCCTCCATAGGTACTCGGGGTTCCTCCTCCCCAGCTCGACTATCTTCTCCAACATCAGACATCCTGACAATAAAATTTTAAGTTTTAATTACTAATCCGTGCTAGCAAACACATAGATTAACACATAAACACATAAAGTCTTTTATTATCTTCAATGAATTCAGAAATTTATTTCTTAGAACTCGGTAAGAGTTTACCATCACTATGTTCTCGATCTCCTACAAGGCTACTACCTAAGGTTGTTCCCCCACCTAAGGCTCATAAACTACAGCTCTGATACCAACCTGTGACACCCCCAAATCCGGTACTTCCATTTCCACAGGATTTGGTGTTCACTGTACAAACATCATCTATCTATCTACCCATAAATAAATGCAAACCATGCAATAGATAGAAATAAATAATAAATCTCTCCCCTTATGGGTTACATCAACTGAATAGTAAATAAATCCCAAGTTACTCTAGCCTTAAAACATTTATGCGAAAAACATAAACAAATAAGTATTAAGTAACATCAAGTCTAACTATCATTACATAATCACATAAATAAATAGTCTTCATTACTTGATACGCTTGCCCTTGCCCTTACTAGTGGAAGGTTCGTCTGCTCTTTCGTTCTTAACTGCAATGTTATTATTACTCAAGAGTGAGCACGATTGCCCACAAGTATAACAATATAACAATGAATAATAACATGCGAGAAAAATAATATCCTCGAATATAAAAGCTCAACTTTTGAATCAAGAATGAATAACAAGAATTAAAAGAATTTCTGAGGGTCATAAGACCTTGAACTATGTCCTAGGTTGTCAAGTGTTTATACTTGAAACCTTTAACAGTCATAAGACTATGGACTCTTCTTCTTGTACTTAGGGGGATCAGCCCTTAGTACCATACTGTTCACAATATCTTAACGCTAAAGCGTAAATAATCCCCTATACAGGGTTGTTCATCTCAGTTTGACATTCGAGTCCGTACCAAAGGAAGTTTGGTTTGGATAATTCATCAAGGGGTTCTGAAATTTTAGAACGCTCATCAACTATGGACTAGTCAAATCAATAAGGGTTCGCTAGTCTAACAAGGTTTAACAGTGAACGAATATTTAACTTGAATAACATCTAAAAGGTATACAATAGAATAATTATTGTATAAAAACATCATGCTTGAAGATTAATAAACTTTAATATATAAGACAGACTTGATAAACAATAATGAAAACTTGCTCAATATCGAAAGATGAATTAATCAACTTATATAACAATAATAAGTAGGGTTAAGAAACTTGCTCAACGAAAATTTAGGGTAAGAAACTTGCTCAACGTAAATGTAGAGTTAGAGAACTTGCTCAATGCAACAAGATAAGGTTTAGAAACTTGCCTCGTGAGTAGATTACACTTAAACAAACTCGTTCTTTGAATTAAATCCTACATACCAAATACGTTCACAATACCAGTCAATAATAACGTACTAACATCATAACTTTACTATTTTTAACTCGAATTCGTGACTATACTTGGTCAATTATTACACTTAGTATAAAATTAAGACTTCACGAAAAATAACCTAATTATGCATTCGATCATTCAATCCACACATAATTGTGTTATGGACATGTTAGGAATTTATTTTAACATCTCGTTAAAGGTCTAACAAGTTTTATAATCATTAGACTAAGTTGGTATCACATTTCCATACTTGTACACTTTTAAAAACTAATTTCTGACCATTCTGCTAAGTGGCGTTGTGGCGCCACTTTTGTACTGGGTATTGGCGCTACGGCGTCGTGGCGCTGCGGCGCGAGGCATCAGTGCTGGGGTTGGCGCTGCGGTGCGGGACATAAGTTCTGGAGTTGGCGCCGCGGCACGACACTCCAGAATTTGATTCCCAGTTCGCGAAGAACACATAGTTCAGCGAATTAAACACTACATGATCATTAATTCCCCAAATTAAATATACCCACATGTTAGAATTCATATATAATTAATACCCAACGTTTATAGAGTGATTTTAACCCATTAAAACACATAATCACAGAATTAAAGCATACAAATTGTATTGTTCTTGATGTTCTTGAAGTTCTTGAACAAAAAACATGGATTTTAATGTTACGGATTCGTTATAAAGCCAAATCCAACCATTCAAGTTTCATTTTGTTCATTTTAACATGCATAATCATATCAATGTGTGAATTTTGCAAAATAAATTATATTTGACATATAAAAATCACGTATAAGGCCATATGGCCATATCACATACTCTGAAATCTTTTACTGTATAATTTTATGAAACTGAAGATATGGAAACCCATATAATATATATAAAACATGCTATGATGTTATATATTAACACATAATCACATAATTGTTACCCTTTCCAACTACAGAAACTTTACAGAAGACTTAGGCCATATTCATGAAAACTTAAAAAGACGTAAAATAGGAATTTGGGTTGGAGAGAATTACCCAAAGCGTAGATGAATAAGGATGAAAAATTTCTCTCTACTTCAATCACAGTACTCACAATCTCTCTCAAAATTTCTCAAACTCTCTATGAATTCTCTTTGAGCTCTCAACTTAGCATACATGAAAATAACATAATACGCTTGAGGCGTATAAAAAAAACTGACGTGATGATGGTCAGTTACCCAATCATGGGTAACTACTATTAACCTCCCTTAGGGCCTTGTTTGGCTAGCATAATAGGATTTCAAAACCATTTAATTTAATAAAACATTATCATATAGTTTAAATAATATCACACTCCTTTATAAAATAAATCAATATCTTATTTAATTTACTTTAAATAAAATATAATGATTTCTCAATAATGCACATAGTAACATAATTAAATTTTCTCATTTAATAATAATATCAATTATTAAATCTCTAATTAATAATTAAATTATTTAAAATACTATCAGGCTTATTAAATATTTCTTTTAATACAATAAGCTCACATAATCACATACTTCGAATAATAAAAATTCTCCACATTAATTTAATAAATATAACACATATAATTAAATTAATCTACCACAACTTCATTAATTAATCATTTAATCTAATAATTAATTCATCAAAAAATATTTATTCAATCCAATAAATATTTAAAATTAAATCACAAAGTCTCGGCTATCACAATACCCCTTACCTTTAGAAAGAAACTGGATACTGGAGTAGAGAGGTATCATACTTTTCTTTTTCTTTCTCTCTATAATTTCTCTCTATAATAATTGCTCTCTAGCTTTAGTGAATTGGTGAGAAATGAAGGAAGAATGAGCTTCTATTTATAGGAAAATATAGTTTCGATAATTGCTCGTTTTGGGGCTCAGAATATTACAATATAATACCTTCAACTTTTATTTCATTTTTAATTCAGTCCTGCAAGTATTATCAAACTTGCACCACCTCCCCTAATAGTAAATCATGTGAATCAATAGTAAATCATGTGAATCAATAGTTCTAGACATGTGAAATTACGAATTACAGTATAGTACCTGCATCTATACCTCTATTTTTAACTTAGTTATGCAAGTATTATCAATCTTGCACCAACTCCCCTAACAGTACAAGAATGTGATTCAATAGTACACACATGTGAACAAATAGTTATATAAACATGTGAATTAGTAGCAATTAATTGCTCTTTTCTCTGATTAATTACCCGATTTATCAATATAACCCCTAGACATCAATTATCATCGGAATAGATGTCGATTTCCACTAACACTAATAATCCCAACACAATGGAACTATCAAATTCATCTTTAATCAACACGAACTTATTCATCATTAATATTATAACTCACAATATTTAACAACCATGTCGTTCCCAGGAAATAGAGGCTTTCCGATAAGGATTTCTCCTTATTGACGCGCAATTAGATGACCAAACCTCTCCTTGACAGAACTTCTAGACATTGTAACTATTGCAATTTAATAATATAAATAACTTTTTCATCTCAATTATTTATTTAATAATATAACATATTATGCAGATGATATTGTGACAATAATTGAATCAATAATATGAGAGATATGATTCAGTAATTACTGTAGCAATAATTGAGTATAACTGAGTGACTTTTCACGTAAGCATCAATAATCAATACCGTGTGCTACTATGCAACCACGCGTATTACTGTACTTTTACTACCGGGTAGTTCAACAGTTTTAACGGTAACACTTCCACCGTTATTTTTAATAAAAGATAATTATGTCGTTTTCTAACTACTACAATACTTTTGTTGTGGGGTCCACCAATGATTGTGACGTCGTACGAATATTCCATGTTAAAACGAATATTCCCCGACCAATCGAATATTATATAACCACTTGTATACTTTTAAAAATTTCTAAATATTACCCAAAACTATAACATTATCTCAAATCCACACCATAATTTTGAAAAAAATATTTTGCGAAAATTAAATCTTTATTCATAAAATTTGGGGTCTTACAATCTCCCCTCCTTATGAAATTTCGCTCTCGAAATTTACGTACATACTTGGTATGCCGAAGAGGTGAGGATACCTTGACTTCATTTCAGATTCTAACTCTTGAGGTATAACCTTTGAGTGTTGAATGCGATCCTTCTTATCCAAGATTTTAACACGTATCTCCTCATACATTAAATCTTCTGCTATCTCGTCTAGTTCTAATTTAATAACGTGGTTCGGGTCATCCACATATTTATGTAACATCGATACGTGAAAAATGCGACATACTTGGTGGTAAAACGAGTCTATAGGCTAGAGTTCCTACTCGATCAAGGATTTCAAATGGGCCAATAAAATCGAGGGTTGAGATTTTCTCTCTTCATCGAGTTTTGCTTCTAGAATAACGCCCTCTTGAACCTTCTTCTTCACATTCATCAACATTCATCAGCTCTAAGTATGTTTTTGTTATGGCTTTAACTTTATCGATTAAAGTCGATTCTATTCGTATATTCGCTATCTTCACGTGGGTCTCTAGAGTCTTTAACTCTATCTTCATCATTTGTAAGTTATACGAAATGAGTTTTTGTGTTAACAACGTCGCACTCGTAAACACATACGATCTTCTACTCAATGCGTCAGCTACCACGTTGGCTCTTCCACGATGATATTGAATGGCCTTAACCTTCAACATCTCGAGCCATCGTCTTTGGTGCATTATACATTCGTTTTGGATGAAGAAATATTTAAGGGTTGAAGAAATGGGTTTTGTACTGGGGTCAATACAAAATTCGATTTCACGTTCTGGGGTAGGCTAAGAAGTCTTCAAGAATATGTCAGGAAATTTATTAACAATAGAAATATCATTCAAAACTGTGACTCTCATCCAAGACTTGGATAACACATGTAATGAAGGTTTGTCCTAACAGAGTTTTAATAGATAAGTCAAAGTCTAACTTCTCCGGAGTCAAATTTAAACGGTGAACGCAAGCAAGAGAGATAAAAGAATGGGTAGAATCGACATCTAATAAGGTATAGACTTCGTAAAAATTTATAATTAACTAAATCGAGCTAACTTCGTTCGGGTTACTCTCTTTTTGAAAAGTCACGAAAAAATGCTCTTCTTGAAACCACCTACTTTGTTTTGTCCGTATCTGCCTTTGGTGCCACCGTCCCAGCTAGACATGACTTCATTATACGATAAAATTGAGCTAAATGACCTTCTCTTCTTGAAATTTCCACTTCTATTATCTTGGCCATGATTACCATCGAAGTGGTTACCATTCTTGACATGATAATTTCCCCCACGATGGTCATCATTGTTCCGATGGCCGTTGCCACCGGTACGATTATTATCGTGTTGTTGGTCGTTACCTTTTGGTTGTGCTAACTCATTATCGCTCTCCAATAACTGAGCCCTATTCACAACATCTGAATATAAACAAAGTTTATGAGAAATGAGGTATTGACGTATATCATGTTTCAAACCTCTTAGAAATATTCGCGTCATTCTATCCTCATTATCGACCAAATGGGATGCAAACCGGGATAACTCCATAAATTTAGCCTCGTATTGCTACACAGTCATATTGTTTTGCTCCAACTTGATAAACTCCACCTCCTTCATGTGACGAATACTTTCGGGAATGTACTTGTCGTTGAACAGCTCTTGGAACTTCTCCCAAGACATCTTGAGTGCGTCATGCTGGGTACGTTTTACAGATTTCCACCAGTAATCTTCTTCTTCACGCAACATAAAGGTGGCACAGGGAACCTTTTGCTCCTCGGAGCATCTCAAGACATCAAATATCTTGGTGATCTGTTTTAACCATGTCTCCGCCTTAAATGGTTCTGGCTTTTCCAAAAACTCTGGTGGTCCCAGCTCCTTGATCTGCGTAGCGGTGACCGACCGTTGGTTGCCATTATTTCCACCTATATTTTGAACAGAAGTCTCTTTTACCCGATGTTGCATGAATTTCATAAAGCCTCTGAATATCCCATCGTTCATCATTTGATCGGTGTTGTTATTTACTTGAGGATTATCGTCTTTCTGTTGCACATTATCCTGTTTATTAATCGTTGGTGACTCAACGATCTCTTGTGCTTCATTGCCGATCTCAACATTTTCAGATGCCATTTTTAAACACTGTTACAAAACAAGGGTTAATTAACATATCACATATTATCCCTATATTTTGACCGACCAATTAAATACCAAATAAACTTAGGTAGGTCATACTAGCGAAGGAATTCCCTGTCTCTCCCCACCTAGTTCATGTCTTACATCTCAGCCAGGGATCATATCCCTAAGCTTTGATACCAAATGTGGCGCCCCCAAAATAGGTATACATCACCTATCTTGGGTCACCACTTATATAGTATAAAATTCAAATACAACTTAATTATACAACAGTCGTGTAAAATACGACAAAACGTAATCTAAGAGTTTTAATAGGAATATTGTCATCTAAAGAATATTCACACTCAATGGAGCCCTCATTACATTTATTATCACATTATTTAACAGAATATTGAGGACTACTACTGCTATCATCTGGACCGTCACTCCGTTCCTCGACTAGTCCCGGCTACGTTCTCATTTCCTGAAGAGAACAGTGAAAGAAAGGGTGAGCTCAACTAGCCCAGTAAGAAATATTATGACTAAGATAATGCAAAATAAATTATCCTTAGCCTTAAACAGTATAACAACTGACAGAATATAATAGACAACAAGTTTTAGATCAACAACTGAAGCGAAATAAACAATCCATTAGAAGAGTCAAGTAGAGCATAAAATCTACTATCTTCTATGATTTAAAAAGATTTTCATCAACTTTATCGCTGAGACTCGACTTAATAAATAAACCACATCTTCCCTGCACCACGGCCAAGGATATTCATGTAATCATGAATGGTCATGATTAAACCGAATAATCCCTGGTCACAATCATACCAACAACTGTCCACCAATGAACTACAGGCCAATAAGGACTTTTACCATATCATTCGTTATATTACGGTCATGATTATACCGAATAATCCCTGGTCACAATAATACCAAGTCCATCTCTGCACGTAAGCCAAAGATAACTTTCTTCACAATATAAGCATGAGGATGATGACAATAATATAAGCATTAATCAAACGAAAACAAGGATAAATATTAAAGTCTTTAAATTTATCCAAATATTATCCATCACTTAAATAACTCATAATCTAATATTGTTAATATTAATACAATATTTTAATCACTTCTTGAACTTATAAACAATTTAATTTAATTATTTACACTTTACCAAATAATGCATTTAATCATTCAAAAATGCCATACTCATAATATTTCATCACCAATGATCAAATCACTCATCAAAAATCTACATATACCTTATATAGGATTTTCAAGCCTTAAAATCATATTTACCAATTCTTTAACTTCACATAAGATATTTAACTCATATGTTTGTAACTAAACCATTTTCATGAAAAATTACCAAATCAACTTATTATTTTTCTATCCTTTGTCCAAACATATATATATATATATATATATATATATATATATATTTCATATACAACAAGTATTATTTTATAATTTTTTAACTCCCATAAGTATTTTTCAAAAATTAATTTTCTAATTAATTCCTTAAGAAATTAGCTACCTCAAGTTTAACTCTAGAAATTCCCAAATCTTGGCAGGATCTCACAGATGTTAACGTGAGCTTCCAGTTTAAATTTCATGGTCATCGAAGTTATAGAAATCCAGTTATAGCATTTTTCGTCGGAAAAACCTAAATATTGAAATAGTCATAACTTGCTCATTTTAAGTCGGAATGAGCTCATTTTTGGATAGTAGGTACTTTATACCATATATTTCCATGTCCCAAAAGGCCAGAATTTTTCTCACAAATTAAGTGGCCAAAACAACCCTTACAAAATTGTGGGTAGTAGCTTTTTCTTTTTTCTTTTTTTCACTTTTTCATGCTTTGTTAAAAATAGTCCATACAAAAATCTACAACTTCTCTTTCAGTGATTCCACTTGAAGATGTTAGAAAACTTATCATAATATTCTGCCAAATTTTTCCAGAATATTTGAATGTCTAAAAAATTACGAAACTGCAAATGGATTTTAACTCGCCATGCGGTAATCCACGTAAACAGATCATTTACACAATTTAATAAGGAATGAATACGAAGGATCATTCACCATGCATGTGGTAATCCACATGGACAAGTTATTCCAACAGAATAATAAATAATGAAACCAGGTCAGGCGTAATACGCACCAACATGATATTCTAATAGAATAATAAAGAATGGAATAACAACAGAATTCACCATGCATGCGATAGACCGCATAGACAGGTTATTCCAACAGAATAATAAATAATGGAACCAGGTCAGGCGTAATACGCACCGATAAGATATTCTAATAGAATAATATAAATAGAATAACAGAAGAATCTCACCATGTATGCGGTACTTCGCATAGACAGGTTATTTCAACAGAATAATAAGGAATGGATTAACAATAGCCCTCTTCATGAATACGAAAGAAATTATACCCCTTACCTTTGAAAGAAACTGGATACTAGAGTAGAGAGGTAGCATACTTTTCTTCTTCTTTCTCTCTATAATAATTGCTCTATAGCTTTAGTGAATTGGTGAGAAATGAAGGAAGAATGAGCTTCTATTTATAGGAAAATATAGTTTCGATAATTGCACGTTTTGGGGCTCAGAATATTACAATATAATACTTTCAACTTTTCTTTCATTTTTAATTCAGTTCTGCAAGTATTATCAAACTTGCACCACCTCCCCTAATAGTAAATCATGTGAATCAATAGTTATTCATGTGAATCAATAGTTCTAGACACGTGAAATTACGAATTACAGTATAGTACCTGCATCTATACCTCCATTTTTAACATAGTTATGCAAGTATTATCAATCTTGCACCAACTCCCCTAATAGTACAAGAATGTGATTCAGTAGTAAACAAATGTGAACAAATAGTTATATAAGCATGTGAATTACTAGCAATTAATTGCTCATTTATTCGATTAATTACCCGATTTATCAATATAACCCCTAGACATCAATTATCATCGGAATAGATGTCAATTTCCACTAACACTAATAATCCCAACACAATGGAACTATCAAATTCATCTTTAATCAACACGAACTTATTCATCATTAATATTATAACTCACAATATTTAACAACCAGGCAGTTCCCAGGAAAGAGGGGGCTTTCTGATAAGGATTTCTCCTTATTGGCGCGCAATTAGATGACCAAACCTCTCCTTGACAGAACTTCTAGACATTATAAATATTACAATTTAATAATATAAATAACTTTGTCATCTCAATTATTTATTTAATAATATAACATATTATACAGATGATACTGTGACAATAATTGAAAAAATAATATGAGAGATATGATGCGCAATTACTGTAGCAATAATTAAGTATAACTGAGTGACTTTTCACATAAGCATCAATAATCAATACCGTGTGCTACTATGCAACCACGCGTATTACTATACTTTTACTACCGGGTAGTTCAACAGTTTTAACGGTAGCACTTCCGCCGTTATTTTTAATAAAAGATAATTCTGTCATTTTCTAACTACAACAATACTTCCGTTGTGGGGTCCACCAATAAGTGTGCCATCGTACAAATATTCCATGTTAAAACAAATATTCCCCGACCAATCGAATATTATATAACCACTTGCATACTTTTCAAAATCTCTAAATATTACCCACAACAATAACATTATCTCAAATCCACACCATAATTTTGAAAAAAAATAATTTGAGAAAATTAAATCTTTATTCATAAAATTTGGAGTCTTACAATCTCCCCTCCTTAAAAAATTTCACCCTCGAAATTTATGTACGTACTTGGTATGCCGAAGAGGTGAGGATACCTTGACTTCTTTTCAGATTCTAACCCTTGATGTATAACCTTTGAGTGTTGAATATGATCCTTCTTATGCAAGATTTTAACACGTATCACCTCATACGTTAAATCTTCTGCTATGTCGCCTAGTTCTAATTTAATAATGTGGTTTGGGTCATCTACATATTTACGTAACATCGATACGTGAATAACGCGACATACTTGGTGGTAAAACGAGTCTATAGGCCGTAATTCCTACTCGATTAAGGATTTCAACTGGGCCAATAGTTCCTACGCGACATACTTGATTAGTACATACGTTGCTTACTCATTGGATGAGGATGATTGATCTCATGATCATTTGTGTAGAGACACTAAAGTAAGTATGTAGGTGCTTATTAGAGAATAAGTTCACTGAACGTGGCTCGCTAAGGAATACCTAATGGAGTTTTACTTGTTTGTCAATAGAAATTTCTGTAGTGATAGTAGTACAAGTGATCCTTAGACTTGAGATCATCATAGTATCTTGTGTATGATGAGTTATACTTTGACTTATTCCTTAAGACCCTTAGGGTATATCAAAGGGTATGCTCGGATATAATAAGTTGTACATGGAGATAATGTATGATCAATAAAGAATCTACCACTTCTAGTAAAAGAAGAGAAATGTCTTTTTTGATTCGATAAATGACAACCTAGTAGTCCTTGGCCAATGCAAAATGAAATTAGAAATGAGTTTCTAATTTGCATTATTTGGAGTTTTGCATTTAAGAATCGAAATACATATAATTAAATAAAATAAGACTTGATAGTAATTCCATGTGTTATATTTAATTGGAACATTGTATGTTGGAAGGATCGAATTGTACAGTAACTATTTACTCAAAGGTTCTTTTATGATTAATGTTGAAATCTATATTATCTAGAAAGTCGTTAATCGCTAGGGAGGCTTATCCCTATTGTAGAATAAATATTATTTATAAATTAATAGTTTAATTTATTTATTTAAATAAGATTAGAATTGTTCTAATTGATTTATTCACAACCGATTTAATATGGAGAACCTAAAGGGTCACACCATAAAAGGAAGAATAATTATTTAAGAAGTTAATGGCATAATCGTAATAATAAGTATATTTAATTTAATCTATGATGATAGAATAAAATAAATAGCTTAATATTTATTATTTAATATTTTGGAAATATTAAATATAAATTAATAAGAGGAGTCTTATTATTATTATTATTATTCTTATTATTATTATTATTATTTAATTCCTAAAGGAGTTTGAGAATTAATTAATAAAAGTACTCTCATTTATTCTTAATAAGATTAGGAGGTAAATTAATTAAAAGAGTTTAATTAATTATCCCTAATAAGATTAGGGAGCTTAATTAATTAAAAGACTTTAATTAATTATATAATACCCTATTTTCTAATTGGATTAGAAGGGTTAACTGATATCATTATAAGAGGAGTCTTATATCAGATATCTAGATATGTGATTCTAATTATTGGAGACTGCGCTCTTTTTTTATAAAGATAGAAAAATTAGGGTTTAGCCAACCACTCATCTTTTTAAATCTTTCTTCTTCCTTGGTGGATCACCTCTAGAGGCCAAACACTTGGGTGGCTAACATTGATCAAAGGAAGGAACCAAACCCGGTGGATTCAAGTTGAATGCGAAAAAATTGGAGGTGAACTTGTACCTGAGGAAGTTCGAATCTTCAAGGGTATGATTCTTGTTCTTCATATTTTTCGTTTAATTAATAATTATGCATAAATGATGATCCGGGTATATGGTTTGTAAAAATTTTAAACTCTGATTTTTCATGCTCCCGCTTATTTTTGCAATTTGATTGCTTTCATGAATATTACAAACCTAACAGTGGCATCAGAGCCAAACCTTTATGCAAATTATTAATTATTTTAATTTGATATGTATATTGATATGTGTTTAGAATAATTTAATTGGGCATAATTAATTCTATAAAATTTATTTTTTTTAAAAAAGTCGAAATCAATTTGCTACATGTTAACATAAGTTCAGTTTAGATTATATATATATATATATATATATATATATATATATATATATATATATATATATATTGATCACCGTGAATCATTAAGTAAGTTACAGGATATGTGATTCTTTTTAAAAGTTAAAGGTGATTCCTTTAAAAGTTTCAGGTAATTTCTTTTAAAAGTTTCCATAAACCGACATATAAGTTTTATTATATATAAAATATAATATATCAGGAACGATGGTTATATATATATATATATATATATATATATATATATATATATATATATAATATTCTTAATAATTTTATAATTAAAATAAAAAGTTTATTTTAATCTTAAAATTAGATTTCATGCTAACTAATTAGAGTTGAAATTGGATTCCATGATAACTAATTGGAGTTGAAATTGGAATTCTTGTTTTATTAAATAAATGAGTTTATTTAGATATGAAATAAGATTTCTCATTATTCAAAATAAAGGAGTTTATTTGTGAATTGGAAAGAGAATCTGTGTTTCCTTTAATAAAGGATTTTTTTTACTTGGAATTGGATTCCATAATTAATTAAAATAAATGAGTTATTTTAATTAAAATAAATAGTTTATTTTATTCAAAATTGGATAAATTAAAATAAAATAGGTTTATTTTGATTTAAATTTGGATTAAAATAAAGGAGTTTATTTTGATTCAAAAATAGATTTTATACTAACTAAATTTACCCATTAAATGATATATATACATATAAATGTATATATATTGAATATTTATTATTCATGAGATGAATATTATTTATTGATGCATATGGTGATGTGTATGATAATAAATGGGATTGATTATGAACTATTGACCAATGTGATTGGATTTTATTTTAGTTGGATGCTTGAATGTATGAGTTTTATTAAACGGGGTCTGCGTACCTCGTTTTCTCTAATTTTTTCTTAATATATATTCTATCTTCCTCCTATGTACTTTCCCTTGACTTCTGATCAATGTTTCTATTTATTTTAAATAGTTTTGTAATAAGAATAGTTAGAATTATTTTGAAAAATTGGAGATCAAGGAGCAAGGTGCGCTTGAAGATCCATTTGTAATCGAGCCTGGGTTTAAATGTAATAGTTATATTTAAATATTAATTCTTGTACCCCTAGGGTTTGACCTTTTGGTTCACTTGGTGGCTCTAGGGAACTAAACTAGAATAAAAGTCCATAATCAATCCAGGTAGAATATAGTATTCTATATGTGCATGCTTATACTATATATATATATATATATATATATATATATATATATATATATATATATATATATATACAAAGGAGATCAGGTCCGGACTCCCGGACGGGAGTAAAATCCGGACCTGATTTTTTTTGTTTTTTTTTTTTTTTTTTTTTGTAGAACAACTAAAAAAAAAAAAAAAAAAATTTATGGAACTGAAATTTTTCCAAAATAAAGTGTTTTGGGTGTGTTTTTAACACCTACCCCAACCAATGTATGTACAGTCTGCCCAGACTGTACAGACATATTTCGTTATAGGCATCCAAATCACGCCCAAAACACTGTATTATGGAAAAATTTCAATTCCATAAATTTTTTTTTTTTTTTTTTTTTGTTTCAAAAAAAAAAAAGCAAAAAAAAAAAAAAAAAAAAAAAGGTCCGTATTTTAGTAGAGTCCGGGATCCCGGACTGGATCCGGACTCTATATATATATATATATATATATGCATGCGCGCTAAACAAGATGAGACAAATTAATAACAAATCCCTCAAATATTTTATATTAAGTTGTAACGTTCAAAGATATTTGGAATATCGAACGTAGCCTTCTAGCATGATAGAAATAATAGAGTATTGAATATTTAATATGAATTTGTTGTGCACACACAAAGCAAGTATTAAATATTTAAGATGTTATTTTTATTACATATGATGTTTATAAGGAATTGAACATTACTGCTTTGTTGTGCACACACAAAAGCTGTAGTTTTCTCTCCACTTATATGGAAATGCTGGGTCTGACTTAACTTAAATCATTTTAGTTCAGATGTGCACACATTTGACCAATATGATTTAAGAGGCAAAATACAAGGAGTTTCATAGTTGATGTAATTGACAAGAGTTGCCTACCTATTTATTTATATATAGTTTGTTGTGCACACATAAGGCTATATACATTTGAAATGAGATCTTTATTCTCACTAGCAAATTTTTAATTAGATTTTGCCGAACTATATAAGTGAGGGTAATATAGTTTGATGAAAATAGTGGGAGACACCAATTTTAAACAAGACCTAATATATTTTGGTGATTAATAAAAGAATGTATGCTAATGTTATTAATTACAAATTTATTACAGAATTTTACAATATCTAAATTACTATCACTGAGAAACATATTAGATGTTAATTAACAAGACCGAATTACTCGGATTGGTTAAGGAAATTGAGAATAATTCTCACGGCTGAAAAACTATCTTATGTCCTTAATATGTCTTTCCTGTAATGGTTACAGACAATGCCTCTGAGGAAGAGATTGCTACTTTTAGAGAGTGACAATATGATGCACAGTTGGCTCAAATGCATCATTCTTGTATCCATGAGTAATGTGCTTCAGCGTCAGCATGAAACTATAGATTCTCATACTATATTCCTTCATATCAAGTAGTTGATGGTAAGGAAATTAGGACTGATAGATATCAGATATCTAAGGAACTCTTTCGATCTATAATGACCGATGACACTACAGTACATACATAAGTCCTTAACATGATCAATTTGATTGAACAATTAGGACAACAAGTTTTGTCATAGATGGAGAGTTGAGTCAAGATTTGATCTTGTAGTTACTCCCGGACTCCTTCTCACAATTGTTGTGAATTTTTCATATGAACAAACTAAATATCAACCTCGCTGATTTTCTTAACATGTTGAAAAATGTTGAGAGTCATTTTCTAACCAAGAAAGACCAGGTCTTACTGGTAGAGGCCAAAGGATCTTCTAAAAGGAGGATCGATTCTAAGAAGGTAAATAGAAAGGCAAAAACATAGGATAGTAAGAACAAAACTGATACGGATAACAAAATGAGTTCGCTTCCACTCCAATAAGCCTGCACACTGGAATGAAACTGCAAGAAGCATCTTGCAGAGGCTAACTAGAAGAAGCTTAGTGAAGTTTCGGTTATAAATACAATTTTGTTCATGATTTAAAATAAATTTTTCTTTAAGTCAAGGTTCTACTTGGGTATTGGATACCGACTTTGGTTATCATAAATATAGATTTATGAAGGGACCAAGCAGAAGTAGAAAACTAAACAAAGTTATGTAATCCTATGTGTGGGAAATGAAGCAAAGGTTGTTGCATTAGCCATATAAACTTATAGTTTAGCAATGCCTACGGGAAAATCTATTAATTAAGTCAATAAGTTGTTATTGTATTCCAATTCTTGTTAGAAACATTATTTCCATTGTATTGTTTGACAATGAAATCTTTGTTATTATATTTTAGAAAAATTGTTGTTCTATTTATAATAATAATATTTTGTATAGAACTGAAATATTAATTAATGGATTTTGTATACTTGACTTACGTGAAAATAATTTTACAAATTGAACAAACTATTATAAGAAAAGGAGACGATCATTTAAAGATTTGAATGTGTGTATTTACTGAAATACAAGTGTGTAAATTATTTAAAAGTTTCAAAGAATTTAGAAGTGAAACAAATTAGCAAAGTATTAAGATTCTTTGATTAGATCAAGGAATAAATACTTGTGCAATAAGTTTATAGATCATCTCAAATGGTTTTCTCACAGTGGACGCCTCCTGATACGCAATAATTGATTGATGTATCTGAAAGAAAAAATCATACCTTGTTGGACATGGTACTGTCCATAATGTTTTTATCGACATTCCAGTATCCTTCTGGGATAATGTCCTAGAAATGGTTGCATATTTATGAAAAAGGTAACCTCAAAATTCAGCCACGAGACTCCATAAAAGTTATGGACAAGAAGGATTCCTAATCTTAAGTATGTTAAGATAAGGGGTTGTCCAACTTATGTGAAAAGGTTTCAAATGATAAGCTTGGGAAAAGATTTAACAAGTGTAGATTTCTGGGACATCCTAAAGTAAGTTTAGGGTATATGTTCTATAATTCTACTTAGCAAAAGGTGTTTGTTGCGAAACACACTGCCTTCTAAGATAAAGTTGTTTATTATTGAAGGGTCTAGTGGGAGCATAATACATCTACAAAACACTATAAGTCAAATAAGAGGAACCTGTAGATAGACCTATTATACCACAACCGAATCATAAATTTGGAATAGTATCGAAGATACCTAGGAGGTATGGATTCATCATAGAGGTTGATGATGATGTACACATCATAGAAGATGATGATCCAGTTACATACGACGAGGTAAGAGTTGTAGACACTCAGGGAAATGGATTGAATCAAGCTTCTCAAAAATAGAACATTCGTTTGGATGAAACAATCAAAAGAGTTTGATTTTATCAAAAAACAAGAATGAACTTAGTGTGTACAAAAGGGTCAGTGGGAGCACCGTGACATTCTTAATATTATATGTTGATATACTACGGATAAGGAATGACATACCAATGCTACAATTAGTAAAGATAATGTTATATTAACATTCCTCCACGAATAATTTGGGAAGAGTGTCATTATTAGGGATACAAATCTATATAGATAGATTTAAGAGGATGCTCGACTTAACCTAAGGAACGTATATTCATTTGATGCTAAAGTCATTTAGCATGAAAAACTCCAAGAGTTGTCTCATGTTGATGAGCCATGGAGTGTATCTCTCTTAATAGTCCCCATAGACTCATAAAAGAGAGATCGCATGAGTAACTATCATGTATACAATGAAATATACGAGACCTGATGTTGATAAGTCATATTCTGGAAAAGTTCACTATGAGTCAGTGTAAAACATCTTAAAGTACTTAACCGGCACTAAGGATGTTATCATATACATGGTGGGTCTGAATTAAAACTCGAGGGCTTAATAGACTCGAGTTTTTTTAGACAGACCAAAACGACAAAAAGTAAACTTTAAGGTAAAACGTTACCTTGAACGGTGGTGCAATGAATTGGAAAAGTTCCAAATAGCAAAGAGTTGTTAGTTTAGTGATAAAGACAAAGTATATAACTATAAATGAAGCTACAAGTTGATTGTTTGGATGAAAAGTTCATTACAGAACTAGGAATAGTTCCTAAGCCTCATCTTGGATCTAAGCATGTGTTGTAGCACTTTCATTCGATTAGAGGAATCATTGAAAGATGGTAAATCACTATAGAGATAGTGGACTCTCAAGAACATCATTACTTATCCATTAACTAAAGCTTATCCAACAGCAGGATAATCGTCGCTTAGAGAAGAAGGGTATGAGATACCATGGCGATTGGATTTAGTGCAAGTGGGAGATTAAAAGTAGTATGCACACAAGCCAATCATATTTGATGATAAAGCATATACTTTGTAACAATCTTATTCATTTATTAATAAAAGGTATTGATTTATTAGAGGCTTTTAATTATCTACATGATGTTGCTTTATAATATGTGATAAACCCATAGTTTTAAACAATGCTTTTAGAATAATGATGATGATCATTCTAATGAGATATAAATTCATTGAAAGCTTAAAACTAAAATAGTTCCCAATCATTGGATTACTAAATTGGGGATTAGTAAATCCGAATAGATTGGTACATACGTTGCTTGCTCATTGGATGAGGATGATTGATCTCATGATCATTTGTGTGGAGACACTAAAACAAATATGTAGGTGTTTATTAGAGAATAAGTTCACTGAACGTGGCTCGCTCAGGAATACCTAGTGGAGTTTTACTTGCCTGTCAATAGGAATTCCTGTAGTGATAGTAGTACAAGTGATCCTTGGACTTGAGATTATCATAGTATCTTGTGTATGATGAGTTATACTTTGACTTATTCCTTAAGACCCTTAGGGTATATCAAAGGGTATGCTTGGATATAATAAGTTGTACATGGAGATAATGTATGATCAATAAAGAATCTACCACTTCTAGTAAAAGAAGAGAAATGTCCTATGTGATTCGATAAATGACAACCTAGTAGTCCTTGGCCAAGGAAAAATCTAATTTGCATTATTCGGAGTTGTGCATTTAAGAATCAAAATACATATAATTAAAAAAATAAGACTTGACAGTAATTCCATGTCTTATATTTAATTGAGACATTATATGGTGGAAGGATCGAATTGTACGATAACTATTTACTCAAAGGTTTTTTTATGATTAATGTTAAAATCTATATTATCTGGAAAGTCGTTAATCGCTAGGGAGGCTTATCCCTATTGTAGAATAAATATTATTTAATTAATTAAATTAATAGTTTAATTTATTTATTTAAATAAGATTAAAATTTTTCTAATTGATTTATTCAACACCGGTTTAATATGGATAACCTAAAGGGTCACACCATAAAAGAAAGAATAATTTTTTAAGAAGTTAATGTCATAATCATAATAATAAGTTAAATATATTTAATTTAATCTATAGTGATAGAATAAATTAAATAACTTAATATTTATTATTTAATATTTTAGAAATATTAAATATAAATTAATAAGAGGAGTCTTATTATTATTATTATTATTATTATTATTATTATTTAATTCCTAAATTATTTTAGGAATTAATTAATAAAAGTACTCTCATTTATTCCTAATAAGATTAGGAGGTAAATTAATTAAATTCCTTTAATTAATTATCCCCTAATAAGATTAGGGAGCTTAATTAATTAAAGAAATTTAATTAATTATATAATACCTTATTTTCTAATTAGATTAGAAGGGTTAACTGATATCTTTATAAGAGGAGTCTTATATCAGATATCTAGATACGTGATTCTAATTATTGGAGAGTACGCTCTTTTTCTATAGAGATAGAAAAATTAGGGTTTAGCCAATCACCCATCTTCTTGAATCTTTCTTCTTCCTTGGTGGATCACCTCTAGAGGCCAAACACTTGGGTGGCTAATATTGATCAAAGTAAGGAATCAAACCCGGTGGATTCAAGTTGAACGCGAAAAGGATTGGAGGCGAACTTGTACCCGAGGAAGCTCGAATCTTTAAGAGTATGATTCTTGTTCTTCATATTTTTTGTTTAATTAATAATTGTGCATAAAGGATGATCCGGGTATATGGTTTGTAAAAATTCTAAACTCTGATTTTCCATGCTTCCGCTTATTTTTGCAATTTGATTGCATTCATGAATATTACAAACCTAACAGTGGCAAGTTTTTAATGGTCTCTAATTTGGCCCTGTCCGACTCTAGTCCTTTCTTCGACACGTTATGTCCCAAAATTATTCCTTCTTGTACCATAAAATGGCACTTTTCCCAATTCAACACCAAGTTCATTTTAACACATCTTCTCAATACCATCACTAAATTTTCCAGGCAGAAATCGAAAGAATCACCAAATACTGAAAAATCATCCATAAATACCTCCACATTATGCTCCACCATATCCGAAAAGATAACAATCATACATCTGAAAAGTGGCCAGGACATTGCACAAACCAACAGACATCCTTCTGAAGGCGAACGTACCATATAGACATGTAAAAGTTATCTTTTCTTGGTCTTCTGGAGCTATCACAATCTGATTGTAGCCTGAATACCCGTCTAGAAGGCAATAAAACTCATAACCCGCTAGTCTATCCAACATCTGATCAATAAACGACAGTGGGAAATGATCTTTCCTTGTAGCTTTGTTAAGTCTGTGGTAGTCCATGCAGACTCTCCACCCCATCACTATTCTCGTCGGAATTAACTCATTGTTTACATTGGATACTACGGTCATACCACCCTTCTTCGGTATACATTGTACCGGGCTCACCCACGAGCTATCTGAAATTGGATAAATAATTCCTGCATCCAGTCATTTCAACACTTCCTTTTTAACCACTTCCTTCATAATTGGATTAAGTCTCCATTGTTGTTCCACTGAAGGCTTGCTATCATCTTCCAGTAGGATCTTTTGCATACAAAAAGATGGGCTGATCCCTTTTATATCTGTTATAGTCCACCCAATTGCTGACTTGCACTCTCTGAGAACTCTTAGAAGTTTTTCTTCCTGAAAAGATATTAGTACAAAAGAAATAATCAAAGGTAATTTCGAATTATCATTTAAAAATGCATACCTCAAATGGTCTGGAAGTGGTTTGGAGGTGTCTCAAGAGATGACTTTAATTTCACTGATGACTCTCCAGCAATCTTTAATGGCTAAATAAGAGTCTTGAACTTCCTGAACTATGGAGTTGTGTCAAGTATTTGAACAATTTCTTTAATCTCACTATCTTCTATCTCTGAGCTTCCCACAATAGCATTTCTCAAAGGTTCTTGTTCCATCAAGTTCTCTACTTCACCATTCAATACCTTTTCCACCAAATCAATCATGAAGCATTCCTCTTCATCTGTTGGAAATTTCATTGCCTTGAATACATTGAAAGTGACTTCTTGATCATGAACTCGCATTGTCAATTCCCCTTTCTACACGTGTCTCAAGGTTCTTCCTGTACCTAGAAATGGTCTTCCAAGAATGATCAGTATACTTTTTTCCTCTTTATAGTCTAATATAATGAAATCAGTCAGGAAGATGAATTTATCTACTTTAACCAGTACATCTTCCACAATACCCCGTGGATAGGTAATAGACCTGTCAGCTAGCTGTAAAGAAATATTTGTCAGCCTTGGAGCTGGCAATCCCAATTGATTGAATACTGACAACGACATCAAGTTGATACTTGCCTCTAGATCGCACAAGCATTTTCTAAAACTCATCTTTCCAATTGTACAAGGTATCATGAAACTGCCCGGGTCCTTCAGCTTTAGAGGTAATTTGCGTTGAAGCACTGCACTACATTCTTCGGTAGAAGCCACTGTTTCAAAATCTTCCAGCCTTTTCTTCCTTGACAAAATACTCTTCATAAACTTTGCACAACTAGGCATTTGTTCCAATGCCTCAGCGAAACGTATGTTGATCTGTAGCTTTTTAAACATCTCCAAAAACTTACTGAATTGTTTATCTTCCTTTTTCTTCTATAGTCTCTGTGGAAAAGGAACAAGGGGATGAACAACTGGTATCTTGGTCACTGGTTTCTCAGATGACTCTTCTTTATTCTTTTTCACTTCCCGCTATTTTGAACCTTCATCTAACAAAACTTCACCAAAAAAAATTTCTTCATCACGCGGCCGTGCGTCCTCTCTTTGTAAAAGTGGCATGGACGCACTATACTATGATTCTGCAGCTTGCTTCCCTGACCTTAAGGTGATAGCCTGACATTGTTCCTTAACTTCCCTTCTTGGATTAGCCTCTGTTGTACTTGGAAATGAACCCTGTGGTTTGTTGTTAAGCACGCTAGCCATTTGACCCATTTGAGTTTCCAAATTTTTGATAGCCACTGCTTGGCTTTTAATCATCACCTCGGTATTTGCCATATACTTCATCATCATCTCCTCCATCTCTGGCTTCTTCTCTTATTGAGGTGCAGGTGGTGGATGATGTTGTTGTTGTTGTGAAAATCTAGGGGGATAAAGTGGTCTTGGTGCAAACTGTTGCTGAGATGGTTGTGCCTGAAATTGATGTTGTGGTTGAAACTGCTGACTTTGTTGATTGTTTTGATTATTTGACCAACTGAATTTTGGATGGTTGCGGTTGTTGGAGTTGTATGTATTTTGGAACTGATTTTGATTCTTATGGTAGTTGCTCACATACTGTACAGACTCTAAACTGATAGCACATTGGTCGTTTGAATGCGACCCTACACATATCTCACACACAAAAATAACTGTCTTCGCCTTACTTTTCGTCAAAGAATCAATCTTCTTTTCCATCGATGCCATCTAAGCTGACAACTGAGTGATAGCATCCACCTCTAACAATCCGGGAACTTTGGGCTGTGGCATTCTGACTGTAGGATTTTGAAAGTCATTAGATACCATAGTCTCAATAAGAATGTAAGCCTCTTCATAGTTCTTTGTCCATAAAGCTCCTTCTGCAGCTGCATCTATAATTGGCCTTGACTACATCCCAATCCATTATAAAATGTATTAATCACCATCCAATTCGGCATACCATGGTGTGGACACTTCCTTAGCATCTCCTTGTATCTTTCGCAGACTTCATATATAGATTCACCCTACTGCTGCTCGAACTAGGAAATTGCTGTCCTCATTTTAGCAGTCTTAGCCATTGGAAAAAATTTGGCTAAGAACTTCTGTGCCAAGTCCTCCGATGTTGTAATCGATCCTGAAGGTAGAGGGTGAAGCCAACTTCTTGCCTTATCCCGCAAAGAAAATGGAAATAGTTTGAGTCTGACTACATCTTCTGTCACCCCGTTGTATCTAAAGGTGTCGCGTATCTCTATAAAACACAATAGATGCTTGTTCGGGTCATCTGTTGCAGTACCCCCAAACTGTACAAAATTCTGTACCATTTGAATAGTGCCCGACTTTATCTCAAAAGTGTTGGCTGCTATAGCAGGACTGATGATACTTGACTGTAATGTGATGCCCCGAAAATAGGTATACATCATCCATTCTGAGTCGCTAAATAAATGGTACAGAAACAACTACAACTTTAATAATACATTTGTCGTGCAAAATATGACAACACATAAATTGTGAGTTTAACTACAAATATTGTCTTCTAGACAATATTCACACTCAAATAAGTCCTTATTACAATTATTTATACATTATTTTACAAAATAGTGAGGACTACTAAAACAACTTTCTAGAACCATCATTCCACACCCCAACTACTTCCCGCTACATTCTCGTTTCCTAAGAAGAAGAAAATGGAACAAAAAGGAAAAGGGTGAGATCAACTAGCCCAATAAAGAATATTATAACTAAGATAATATAGAACAAATTATCATTAGTCCTCAATAGGGAAAAATCTGATAGAATATATTAAACAACAAGTTTCAGATCAATGTTCACAACGAAAATAACAATTCATTAGAAGAGTTAAGTAGAGAATGAAATCTACTATCTTTTATGATTTAAAAGTCCATCATCAATATTTTATTCCTGTAACATCAATCAATATACATCTTAAATCAAATATTCATCTTTGCACTACATGCCAAAGATATTCGTCAGTTGGTCATGTTCATCTCAACACCTGTTCATCTTTGCATTACGGGCCAAAGATATTCATCAGGAAATCATTCATCTTTGCACTACAGGCCAAAGATATTCAGTTATATCATCATTTAGGACCGAGGATGATGAAAAATATTTTAATGAAAATGAATCTAGTAAGACAAAAGAACAAATAATAGGGATTCGTACTTTAGACAATCCAAGTTAAAAAATACTCCATAATAAACTATAGTGGAGTAAAATTCAAGAATGAAGATCAAAACATGGATACAATCAAAAATAGTACCCATAATAGACATCTCAGACAAAGAATGAAAGTTTAATTTTTCTGTGAATAGTGCCGTATTCGTGAATTGTGCCATATACGTGAATAGTGCCGTATACGTGAATAGTAACCCCAACACAAAAAGGTAGAAATTTCATAAGAAAAATTATATTAATATTTTGACATAATGATATTGAAAGAGATAATATTATTTACGAAGAAAATAACATCCCTTACCTCAAAAGAATAGTACTTTTGGCTGGAATATCAGATATAACGTTGAAGGGAACTTGCATCGTATAGCAACACTCAAAGTATCAAAATACTCACAAAATATGCTCAATAATATAGAGAGAGAAAACTTCAATTTTTGGTGTGATTTTTAATTATAACCTACGCACCATATTTATAGAAAAATGCTTGGAACACCAAAGTAGAAAATTTAATAAAATAATAATATTTATAAAAAAAATTCCTACGCCCACCTTAGAAATCTGAATTCAGCATTTTGCAACAACAAGTGGGGCCCACCAACACACAAAACATGTTTTAAATATTTTTTGTAACAAAATTAATTCAGACCCAATATTCTGAAACTTCTATAATTCATAATAAATAGCCTTTTTATCAGAAAAATTCGAATCTTAAGTCCATTCCATAGGAAATTTAATTCTCTACAACTTTGTAGCTTTAAGTTTTTCCAAATTCTAAACAAAAAATGACCGAAATCCACATACGAACGATTTTGCAGGCTATAATCAAATTTCAGTCAAAAATGGGGTCCACCAACATGTTTTTAGTATTTATTGTAACAAAAATACTCTTCCTCCTCATTTATTCATATATCACACATTCATTGTAAAAATATTACTATTATTATATTATTGAAATATAATAATATATTTAACTGAATTATTTTATCAGAAAAGATAAAATATTAATTTTCAACAATTGTCACTTTTCTAAAAATTCCTCCATTTATATCCACATAAATAAATCTTTTCCTTATCATATAAATCAATAATTAATTATTCACAAGTAATATTACAGAATCACAATAATGACAATCAGTCCGTTTTCAGGACAGAGAGGGTTTTCCAATAAAGATTTCTCCTTACTAGCGCGCAATTAGATGACCTAACCCCTTTCCTCGATAGAACTTTCTAGACATTGCCAATAATGCTATCTAATAATATTATTTAAATAATATGAATTATTGATCTGATAATGAGAAATATTGTGCAGTGACAATTATTGAACAACAATAATATAAAATATTAACATAGCAATTATTGAATCAATAAAATAAAATATGGAACAGTAATTACTGTAACAATTATTGAGTAGTGTCTTCTTACGTAAGAATCAATAATTGGTGTAATACCGTGTGCTACTGTGCAACACCGCGTATTACTGTTTTTTTTAACCACTGAGTATTCCAACAGTGTTAACGGTAACAACTACGCCGTTATTTATAAAAACTTATAATTGTCATTTTCTTCATCCAATATGGGATTGATTATGAACTATTGACCAATGTGATTGGATTTTATTTTAGTTGGATGCTTGAATGTATGAGTTTTATTAAACGGGGTCTGCGTACCTCGTTTTCTCTAATTTTTTCTTAATATATATTCTATCTTCCTCCTATGTACTTTCCCTTGACTTCTGATCAATGTTTCTATTTATTTTAAATAGTTTTGTAATAAGAATAGATAGAATTATTTTGAAAAATTGGAGATCAAGGAGCAAGGTGCGCTTGAAGATCCATTTGTAATCGAGCCTGGGTTTAAATGTAATAGTTATATTTAAATATTAATTCTTGTACCCCTAGGGTTTGACCTTTTGGTTCACTTGGTGGCTCTAGGGAACTAAACTAGAATAAAAGTCCATAATATATATATATATATATATGCATGCGCGCTAAACAAGATGAGACAAACTAATAACAAATCCCTCAAATATTTTATATTAAGTTGTAACGTTCAAAGATATTTGGAATATCGAACGTAGCCTTCTAGCATGATAGAAATAATATAGTATTGAATATTTAATATGAATTTGTTGTGCACACACAAAGCAAGTATTAAATATTTAAGATGTTATTTTTATTACATATGATGTTTATAAGGAATTGAACATTACTGCTTTGTTGTGCACACACAAAAGCTGTAGTTTTCTCTCCACTTATATGGAAATGCTGGGTCTGACTTAACTTAAATCATTTTAGTTCAGATGTGCACACATTTGACCAATATGATTTAAGAGGCAAAATACAAGGAGTTTCATAGTTGATGTAATTGACAAGAGTTGCCTACCTATTTATTTATATATAGTTTGTTGTGCACACATAAGGCTATATACATTTGAAATGAGATCTTTATTCTCACTAGCAAATTTTTAATTAGATTTTGCCGAACTATATAAGTGAGGGTAATATAGTTTGATGAAAATAGTGGGAGACACCAATTTTAAACAAGACCTAATATATTTTGGTGATTAATAAAAGAATGTATGCTAATGTTATTAATTACAAATTTATTACAGAATTTTACAATATCTAAATTACTATCACTGAGAAACATATTAGATGTTAATTAACAAGACCAAATTACTCGGATTGGTTAAGGAAATTGAGAATAATTCTCACGGCTGAAAAACTATCTTATGTCCTTAATATGTCTTTCCTGTAATGGTTACAGACAATGCCTCTGAGGAAGAGATTGCTACTTTTAGAGAGTGACAATATGATGCACAGTTGGCTCAAATGCATCATTCTTGTATCCATGAGTAATGTGCTTCAGCGTCAGCATGAAACTATAGATTCTCATACTATATTCCTTCATATCAAGTAGTTGATGGTAAGGAAATTAGGACTGATAGATATCAGATATCTAAGGAACTCTTTCGATCTATAATGACCGATGACACTACAGTACATACATAAGTCCTTAACATGATCAATTTGATTGAACAATTAGGACAACAAGTTTTGTCATAGATGGAGAGTTGAGTCAAGATTTGATCTTGTAGTTACTCCCGGACTCCTTCTCACAATTGTTGTGAATTTTTCATATGAACAAACTAAATATCAACCTCGCTGATTTTCTTAACATGTTGAAAAATGTTGAGAGTCATTTTCTAACCAAGAAAGACCAGGTCTTACTGGTAGGGGCCAAAGGATCTTCTAAAAGGAGGATCGATTCTAAGAAGGTAAATAGAAAGGCAAAAACATAGGATAGTAAGAACAAAACTGATACGGATAACAAAATGAGTTCGCTTCCACTCCAATAAGCCTGCACACTGGAATGAAACTGCAAGAAGCATCTTGCAGAGGCTAACTAGAAGAAGCTTAGTGAAGTTTCGGTTATAAATACAATTTTGTTCATGATTTAAAATAAATTTTTCTTTAAGTCAAGGTTCTACTTGGGTATTGGATACCGACTTTGGTTATCATAAATATAGATTTATGAAGGGACCAAGCAGAAGTAGAAAACTAAACAAAGTTAAGTAATCCTATGTGTGGGAAATGAAGCAAAGGTTGTTGCATTAGCCATATAAACTTATAGTTTAGCAATGCCTACGGGCAAATCTATTAATTAAGTCAATAAGTTGTTATTGTATTCCAATTCTTGTTAGAAACATTATTTCCATTGTATTGTTGGACAATGAAATCTTTGTTATTATATTTTAGAAAAATTGTTGTTCTATTTATAATAATAATATTTTGTATAGAACTGAAATATTAATTAATGGATTTTGTATACTTGACTTACGTGAAAATAATTTTACAAATTGAACAAACTATTATAAGAAAAGGAGACGATCATTTAAAGATTTGAATGTGTGTATTTACTGAAATACAAGTGTGTAAATTATTTAAAAGTTTCAAAGAATTTAGAAGTGAAACAAATTAGCAAAGTATTAAGATTCTTTGATTAGATCAAGGAATAAATACTTGTGCAATAAGTTTATAGATCATCTCAAATGGTTTTCTCACAGTGGACGCCTCCTGATACGCAATAATTGATTGATGTATCTGAAAGAAAAAATCATACCTTGTTGGACATGGTACTGTCCATAATGTTTTTATCGACATTCCAGTATCCTTCTGGGATAATGTCCTAGAAATGGTTGCATATTTATGAAAAAGGTAACCTCAAAATTCAGCCACGAGACTCCATAAAAGTTATGGACAAGAAGGATTCCTAATCTTAAGTATGTTAAGATAAGGGGTTGTCCAACTTATGTGAAAAGGTTTCAAATGATAAGCTTGGGAAAAGATTTAACAAGTGTAGATTTCTGGGACATCCTAAAGTAAGTTTAGGGTATATGTTCTATAATTCTACTTAGCAAAAGGTGTTTGTTGCGAAACACACTGCCTTCTAAGATAAAGTTGTTTATTATTGAAGGGTCTAGTGGGAGCATAATACATCCACAAAACACTATAAGTCAAATAAGAGGAACCTGTAGATAGACCTATTATACCACAACCGAATCATAAATTTGGAATAGTACCGAAGATACCTAGGAGGTATGGATTCATCATAGAGGTTGATGATGATGTACACATCATAGAAGATGATGATCCAGTTACATACGACGAGGTAAGAGTTGTAGACACTCAGGGAAATGGATTGAATCAAGCTTCTCAAAAATAGAACATTCGTTTGGATGAAACAATCAAAAGAGTTTGATTTTATCAAAAAACAAAAATGAACTTAGTGTGTACAAAAGGGTCAGTGGGAGCACCGTGACATTCTTAATATTATATGTTGATATACTACGGATAAGGAATGACATACCAATGCTACAATTAGTAAAGATAATGTTATATTAACATTCCTCCACGAATGATTTGGGAAGAGTGTCATTATTAGGGATACAAATCTATATAGATAGATTTAAGAGGATGCTCGACTTAACCTAAGGAACGTATATTCATTTGATGCTAAAGTCATTTAGCATGAAAAACTCCAAGAGTTGTCTCATGTTGATGAGCCATGGAGTGTATCTCTCTTAATAGTCCCCATAGACTCATAAAAGAGAGATCGCATGAGTAACTATCATGTATACAATGAAATATACGAGACCTGATGTTGATAAGTCATATTCTGGAAAAGTTCACTATGAGTCAGTGAAAAACATCTTAAAGTACTTAACCGGCACTAAGGATGTTATCATATACATGGTGGGTCTGAATTAAAACTCGAGGGCTTAATAGACTCGAGTTTTTTTAGACAGACCAAAAAGACAAAAAGTAAACTTTAAGGTAAAACGTTACCTTGAACGGTGGTGCAATGAATTGGAAAAGTTCCAAATAGCAAAGAGTTGTTAGTTTAGTGATAAAGACAAAGTATATAACTATAAATGAAGCTACAAGTTGATTGTTTGGATGAAAAGTTCATTACAGAACTAGGAATAGTTCCTAAGCCTCATCTTGGATCTAAGCATGTGTTGTAGCACTTTCATTCGATTAGAGGAATCATTGAAAGATGGTAAATCACTATAGAGATAGTGGACTCTCAAGAACATCATTACTTATCCATTAACTAAAGCTTATCCAACAGCAGGATAATCGTCGCTTAGAGAAGAAGGGTATGAGATACCATGGCGATTGGATTTAGTGCAAGTGGGAGATTAAAAGTAGTATGCACACAAGCCAATCATATTTGATGATAAAGCATATACTTTGTAACAATCTTATTCATTTATTAATAAAAGGTATTGATTTATTAGAGGCTTTTAATTATCTACATGATGTTGCTTTATAATATGTGATAAACCCATAGTTTTAAACAATGCTTTTAGAATAATGATGATGATCATTCTAATGAGATATAAATTCATTGAAAGCTTAAAACTAAAATAGTTCCCAATCATTGGATTACTAAATTGGGGATTAGTAAATCCGAATAGATTGGTACATACGTTGCTTGCTCATTGGATGAGGATGATTGATCTCATGATCATTTGTGTGGAGACACTAAAACAAATATGTAGGTGTTTATTAGAGAATAAGTTCACTGAACGTGGCTCGCTCAGGAATACCTAGTGGAGTTTTACTTGCCTGTCAATAGGAATTCCTGTAGTGATAGTAGTACAAGTGATCCTTGGACTTGAGATTATCATAGTATCTTGTGTATGATGAGTTATACTTTGACTTATTCCTTAAGACCCTTAGGGTATATCAAAGGGTATGCTTGGATATAATAAGTTGTACATGGAGATAATGTATGATCAATAAAGAATCTACCACTTCTAGTAAAAGAAGAGAAATGTCCTATGTGATTCGATAAATGACAACCTAGTAGTCCTTGGCCAAGGAAAAATCTAATTTGCATTATTCGGAGTTGTGCATTTAAGAATCAAAATACATATAATTAAAAAAATAAGACTTGACAGTAATTCCATGTCTTATATTTAATTGAGACATTATATGGTGGAAGGATCGAATTGTACGATAACTATTTACTCAAAGGTTTTTTTATGATTAATGTTAAAATCTATATTATCTGGAAAGTCGTTAATCGCTAGGGAGGCTTATCCCTATTGTAGAATAAATATTATTTAATTAATTAAATTAATAGTTTAATTTATTTATTTAAATAAGATTAAAATTTTTCTAATTGATTTATTCAACACCGGTTTAATATGGATAACCTAAAGGGTCACACCATAAAAGAAAGAATAATTTTTTAAGAAGTTAATGTCATAATCATAATAATAAGTTAAATATATTTAATTTAATCTATAGTGATAGAATAAATTAAATAACTTAATATTTATTATTTAATATTTTAGAAATATTAAATATAAATTAATAAGAGGAGTCTTATTATTATTATTATTATTATTATTATTATTATTATTTAATTCCTAAATTATTTTAGGAATTAATTAATAAAAGTACTCTCATTTATTCCTAATAAGATTAGGAGGTAAATTAATTAAATTCCTTTAATTAATTATCCCCTAATAAGATTAGGGAGCTTAATTAATTAAAGAAATTTAATTAATTATATAATACCTTATTTTCTAATTAGATTAGAAGGGTTAACTGATATCTTTATAAGAGGAGTCTTATATCAGATATCTAGATACGTGATTCTAATTATTGGAGAGTACGCTCTTTTTCTATATAGATAGAAAAATTAGGGTTTAGCCAATCACCCATCTTCTTGAATCTTTCTTCTTCCTTGGTGGATCACCTCTAGAGGCCAAACACTTGGGTGGCTAATATTGATCAAAGTAAGGAATCAAACCCGGTGGATTCAAGTTGAACGCGAAAAGGATTGGAGGCGAACTTGTACCCGAGGAAGCTCGAATATTTAAGAGTATGATTCTTGTTCTTCATATTTTTTGTTTAATTAATAATTGTGCATAAAGGATGATCCGGGTATATGGTTTGTAAAAATTCTAAACTCTGATTTTCCATGCTTCCGCTTATTTTTGCAATTTGATTGCATTCATGAATATTACAAACCTAACAGTGGCAAGTTTTTAATGGTCTCTAATTTGGCCCTGTCCGACTCTAGTCCTTTCTTCGACACGTTATGTCCCAAAATTATTCCTTCTTGTACCATAAAATGGCACTTTTCCCAATTCAACACCAAGTTCATTTTAACACATCTTCTCAATACCATCACTAAATTTTCCAGGCAGAAATCGAAAGAATCACCAAATACTGAAAAATCATCCATAAATACCTCCACATTATGCTCCACCATATCCGAAAAGATAACAATCATACATCTGAAAAGTGGCCAGGACATTGCACAAACCAACAGACATCCTTCTGAAGGCGAACGTACCATATAGACATGTAAAAGTTATCTTTTCTTGGTCTTCTGGAGCTATCACAATCTGATTGTAGCCTGAATACCCGTCTAGAAGGCAATAAAACTCATAACCCGCTAGTCTATCCAACATCTGATCAATAAACGACAGTGGGAAATGATCTTTCCTTGTAGCTTTGTTAAGTCTGTGGTAGTCCATGCAGACTCTCCACCCCATCACTATTCTCGTCGGAATTAACTCATTGTTTACATTGGATACTACGGTCATACCACCCTTCTTCGGTATACATTGTACCGGGCTCACCCACGAGCTATCTGAAATTGGATAAATAATTCCTGCATCCAGTCATTTCAACACTTCCTTTTTAACCACTTCCTTCATAATTGGATTAAGTCTCCATTGTTGTTCCACTGAAGGCTTGCTATCATCTTCCAGTAGGATCTTTTGCATACAAAAAGATGGGCTGATCCCTTTTATATCTGTTATAGTCCACCCAATTGCTGACTTGCACTCTCTGAGAACTCTTAGAAGTTTTTCTTCCTGAAAAGATATTAGTACAAAAGAAATAATCAAAGGTAATTTCGAATTATCATTTAAAAATGCATACCTCAAATGGTCTGGAAGTGGTTTGGAGGTGTCTCAAGAGATGACTTTAATTTCACTGATGACTCTCCAGCAATCTTTAATGGCTAAATAAGAGTCTTGAACTTCCTGAACTATGGAGTTGTGTCAAGTATTTGAACAATTTCTTTAATCTCACTATCTTCTATCTCTGAGCTTCCCACAATAGCATTTCTCAAAGGTTCTTGTTCCATCAAGTTCTCTACTTCACCATTCAATACCTTTTCCACCAAATCAATCATGAAGCATTCCTCTTCATCTGTTGGAAATTTCATTGCCTTGAATACATTGAAAGTGACTTCTTGATCATGAACTCGCATTGTCAATTCCCCTTTCTACACGTGTCTCAAGGTTCTTCCTGTACCTAGAAATGGTCTTCCAAGAATGATCAGTATACTTTTTTCCTCTTTATAGTCTAATATAATGAAATCAGTCAGGAAGATGAATTTATCTACTTTAACCAGTACATCTTCCACAATACCCCGTGGATAGGTAATAGACCTGTCAGCTAGCTGTAAAGAAATATTTGTCAGCCTTGGAGCTGGCAATCCCAATTGATTGAATACTGACAACGACATCAAGTTGATACTTGCCTCTAGATCGCACAAGCATTTTCTAAAACTCATCTTTCCAATTGTACAAGGTATCATGAAACTGCCCGGGTCCTTCAGCTTTAGAGGTAATTTGCGTTGAAGCACTGCACTACATTCTTCGGTAGAAGCCACTGTTTCAAAATCTTCCAGCCTTTTCTTCCTTGACAAAATACTCTTCATAAACTTTGCACAACTAGGCATTTGTTCCAATGCCTCAGCGAAACGTATGTTGATCTGTAGCTTTTTAAACATCTCCAAAAACTTACTGAATTGTTTATCTTCCTTTTTCTTCTATAGTCTCTGTGGAAAAGGAACAAGGGGATGAACAACTGGTATCTTGGTCACTGGTTTCTCAGATGACTCTTCTTTATTCTTTTTCACTTCCCGCTATTTTGAACCTTCATCTAACAAAACTTCACCAAAAAAAATTTCTTCATCGCGCGGCCGTGCGTCCTCTCTTTGTAAAAGTGGCATGGACGCACTATGCTATGATTCTGCAGCTTGCTTCCCTGACCTTAAGGTGATAGCCTGACATTGTTCCTTAACTTCCCTTCTTGGATTAGCTTCTGTTGTACTTGGAAATGAACCCTGTGGTTTGTTGTTAAGCACGCTAGCCATTTGACCCATTTGAGTTTCCAAATTTTTGATAGCCACTGCTTGGCTTTTAATCATCACCTCGGTATTTGCCATATACTTCATCATCATCTCCTCCATATCTGGCTTCTTCTCTTATTGAGGTGCAGGTGGTGGATGATGTTGTTGTTGTTGTGAAAATCTAGGGGAATAAAGTGGTCTTGGTGCAAACTGTTGCTGAGATGGTTGTGCCTGAAATTGATGTTGTGGTTGAAACTGCTGACTTTGTTGATTGTTTTGATTATTTGACCAACTGAATTTTGGATGGTTGCGGTTGTTGGAGTTGTATGTATTTTGGAACTGATTTTGATTCTTATGGTAGTTGCTCACATACTGTACAGACTCTAAACTGATAGCACATTGGTCGTTTGAATGCGACCCTACACATATCTCACACACAAAAATAACTGTCTTCGCCTTACTTTTCGTCAAAGAATCAATCTTCTTTTCCATCGATGCCATCTAAGCTGACAACTGAGTGATAGCATCCACCTCTAACAATCCGGCAACTTTGGGCTGTGGCATTCTGACTGTAGGATTTTGAAAGTCATTAGATACCATAGTCTCAATAAGAATGTAAGCCTCTTCATAGTTCTTTGTCCATAAAGCTCCTTCTACAGCTGCATCTATAATTGGCCTTGACTACATCCCAATCCATTATAAAATGTATTAATCACCATCCAATCCGGCATACCATGGTGTGGACACTTCCTTAGCATCTCCTTGTATCTTTCGCAGACTTCATATAGAGATTCACCCTACTGCTGCTCGAACTAGGAAATTGCTGTCCTCATTTTAGCAGTCTTAGCCATTGGAAAAAATTTGGCTAAGAACTTCTGTGCCAAGTCCTCCCATGTTGTAATCGATCCTGAAGGTAGAGGGTGAAGCCAACTTCTTGCCTTATCCCACAAAGAAAATGGAAATAGTTTGAGTCTGACTACATCTTCTGTCACCCCGTTGTATCTAAAGGTGTCGCGTATCTCTATAAAACACAATAGATGCTTGTTCGGGTCATCTGTAGCAGTACCCCCAAACTGTACAAAATTCTGTACCATTTGAATAGTGCCCGACTTTATCTCAAAAGTGTTGGCTGCTATAGCAGGACTGATGATACTTGACTGTAATGTGATGCCCCGAAAATAGGTATACATCACCCATTCTAAGTCGCTAAATAAATGGTACAGAAACAACTACAACTTTAATAATACATTTGTCGTGAAAAATATGACAACACATAAATTGTGAGTTTAACTACAAATATTGTCTTCTAGACAATATTCACACTCAAATAAGTCCTTATTACAATTATTTATACATTATTTTACAAAATAGTGAGGACTACTAAAACAACTTTCTAGAACCATCATTCCACACCCCAACTACTTCCCGCTACATTCTCGTTTCCTAAGAAGAAGAAAATGGAACAAAAAGGAAAAGGGTGAGATCAACTAGCCCAATAAAGAATATTATAACTAAGATAATATAGAACAAATTATCATTAGTCCTCAATAGGGAAAAATCTGATAGAATATATTAAACAACAAGTTTCAGATCAATGTTCACAACGAAAATAACAATTCATTAGAAGAGTTAAGTAGAGAATGAAATCTACTATCTTTTATGATTTAAAAGTCCATCATCAATATTTTATTCCTGTAACATCAATCAATATACATCTTAAATCAAATATTCATCTTTGCACTACATGCCAAAGATATTCGTCAGTTGGTCATGTTCATCTCAACACCTGTTCATCTTTGCATTACGGGCCAAAGATATTCATCAGGAAATCATTCATCTTTGCACTACAGGCCAAAGATATTCAGTTATATCATCATTTAGGACCGAGGATGATGAAAAATATTTTAATGAAAATGAATCTAGTAAGACAAAAGAACAAATAATAGGGATTCGTACTTTAGACAATCCAAGTTAAAAAATACTCCATAATAAACTATAGTGGAGTAAAATTCAAGAATGAAGATCAAAACATGGATACAATCAAAAATAGTACCCATAATAGACATCTCAGACAAAGAATGAAAGTTTAATTTTTCTGTGAATAGTGCCGTATTCGTGAATTGTGCCATATACGTGAATAGTGCCGTATACGTGAATAGTAACCCCAACACAAAAAGGTAGAAATTTCATAAGAAAAATTATATTAATATTTTGACATAATGATATTGAAAGAGATAATATTATTTACGAAGAAAATAACATCCCTTACCTCAAAAGAATAGTACTTTTGGCTGGAATATCAGATATAACGTTGAAGGGAACTTGCATCGTATAGCAACACTCAAAGTATCAAAATACTCACAAAATATGCTCAATAATATAGAGAGAGAAAACTTCAATTTTTGGTGTGATTTTTAATTATAACCTACGCACCATATTTATAGGAAAATGCTTGGAACACCAAAGTAGAAAATTTAATAAAATAATAATATTTATAAAAAAAATTCCTACGCCCACCTTAGAAATCTGAATTCAGCATTTTGCAACAACAAGTGGGGCCCACCAACACACAAAACATGTTTTAAATATTTTTTGTAACAAAATTAATTCAGACCCAATATTCTGAAACTTCTATAATTCATAATAAATAGCCTTTTTATCAGAAAAATTCGAATCTTAAGTCCATTCCATAGGAAATTTAATTCTCTACAACTTTGTAGCTTTAAGTTTTTCCAAATTCTAAACAAAAAATGACCGAAATCCACATACGAACGATTTCGCAGGCTATAATCAAATTTCAGTCAAAAATGGGGTCCACCAACATGTTTTTAGTATTTATTGTAACAAAAATACTCTTCCTCCTCATTTATTCATATATCACACATTCATTGTAAAAATATTACTATTATTATATTATTGAAATATAATAATATATTTAACTGAATTATTTTATCAGAAAAGATAAAATATTAATTTTCAACAATTGTCACTTTTCTAAAAATTCCTCCATTTATATCCACATAAATAAATCTTTTCCTTATCATATAAATCAATAATTAATTATTCACAAGTAATATTACAGAATCACAATAATGACAATCAGTCCGTTTTCAGGACAGAGAGGGTTTTCCAATAAGGATTTCTCCTTACTGGCGCGCAATTAGATGACCTAACCCCTTTCCTCGACAGAACTTTCTAGACATTGCCAATAATGCTATCTAATAATATTATTTAAATAATATGAATTATTGATCTGATAATGAGAAATATTGTGCAGTGACAATTATTGAACAACAATAATATAAAATATTAACATAGCAATTATTGAATCAATAAAATAAAATATGGAACAGTAATTACTGTAACAATTATTGAGTAGTGTCTTCTTACGTAAGAATCAATAATTGGTGTAATACCGTGTGCTACTGTGCAACACCGCGTATTACTGTTTTTTTAACCACTGAGTATTCCAACAGTGTTAACGGTAACAACTACGCCGTTATTTATAAAAACTTATAATTGTCATTTTCTTCATCCAATCGCTTTCTGTTACGGGCCCACACAAGGCTGCGCCGTCATACGAATATTCTCTGATAGTAAAAATATTTCACGACCAAACGAATATTCCCCAACAACAATGAATATTTTATAACCACTTGCTTATTTAAGATATTTGCGCATTTTACCCATAACTAGCCACATTAATCAAATTAACCCTTACTATTTCAAAATAATAAATAGAGGAAATTCAATTTCATTTATAATAAGTTGGGGTCTTACAACCTCCCCTCCTTATGAAATTTCGTCTTCGAAATTGACTTACGTACCTGGTGTTTTGAAAAGGTGAGGGTACCTCGTTTTCATTTCCGATTCCAACTCCCAGGTCATTTCCTCCATAGCATAGTTCTTCCACAAAACTTTGACTTGTGGTATGACCTTTGTGTGTAGGACATGCTCCTTCCTATCCAAGATCTTGATAGGTACCTCCTCGTACGTTAAATATTCGGCTATTTCGTCTGGTTCTAACTCAATAATGTGGTTCAGGTCTTTCACATATTTACGAAGCACAGATATATGAAAAATATTATTAACACGAGACATGTTTGGAGGTAACGCGAGTCTATAGGCCACATTTCCTACTCGGTCAAGAATATGAAATGGACCAATAAATTGTGGATTGAGCTTTCCTCTTTTCCCAAATCTTGTAACTCCCTTCCATGGAGCAACACGCAACAATACATGATCAACAATACTAAATTCCACGTCCTTTCGATGAAGATCCGCATAACTCTTTTGTCGATCCTGTGCCATTTGTATATGTTGTCGAATCATTTGGATATTTTCTATAGTCATACGTACCAACTCTAATTCCAATAATGTTGATTCACCCACCTCATCCCAACATACTGGAGAGTGACACTTTCGTCCATACAATGCTTCAAATGGAGCCACACCTATACTTGCCTGATAACTGTTGTTGTAGGAGAATTCCACCAATGGTAAATACTTATCACAACTCCCTTTGAAGTCTAGGACACAGAGTCTTAATAGATCTTCAAGAGTTTGAATAGTCCTCTCTGATTTTTCGTCCATTTGAGGATGGTATGTCGAACTGAATCGTAAATCCGTGCCCATAGCTTTCTACAAGCTAACCCAAAATTGTGAAGTGAATCTTGGGTCATGATCATAAACTATGGATACTGACATGCCATGCAATCTTACAATCTCATTTACGTACATACGAGCAAGACGTTCAAGGGAATAAGTCTCCCGTATCGGCAAGAAATGAACAGACTTAGTTAATCTATCAACAATAACCCAAATCGCATCTATGCCTTGAGAAGCCATGGGAAGACCCGTAATGAAATCCATGGTAATGTGTTCCCACTTCTATTTAAGAATCTCAAGTGGTTGCAATGGACCCTTTGGCACTTGATGCTCCGCCTTTACACGTTGACAAGTTAAACATCTCGAGATAAACTTTGCGATCTCTCTCTTCATATTGTTCCACCAAAATGTATGTCGAAGATCACATTACATTTTGGTACTTTCAGGATGGATTGCAAATGGTGTATTGTGTGCCTCTATCATGATCTTCTACTTTAAATCAGAATCGTTAGGAACAAAAAGTCAGGAGTTGACTCGAAGTATTCATTCTTCATCGATTCTTGCTTCTGGGATAACATCTTCTTGTACTTTCTTCTTCATACGCATCAGCTCCGGGTCTGTGGCTTGAGCAACTTTAACTTTATCAATTAAAGTTGGTTCTATGGGTATACTTGACATCATTGCATGGGTCTCCGAAGTCTTGAATTCTATCTTCATCTTTTGTAAATCACATAAAATGGGCCTTTGTGTTGACAACATCGTACTCGTTCCCGCATATGATCTTTTACTTAATGCGTCAGCTACCACATTCGCTTTTCCACGATGGTATTGAATGGTGTGGTCATAATCTTTCAATAGCTCAAGCAAACGTCGTTGTCACATCTTGAGTTCCTTTTGGGTGAAGAAATATTTGAGGCTTTTATGGTCTGAATATATCTCCACTTTCTCCCTATATAGATAGTGTCTCCAAATTTTCAATGCTAAAACGACTGCTGCCAACTCTAGATCATGAGTAGGGTTGTGACACCCCCAAATTCGGGTATCTTCCAACCCCACATATGGTGCTACACTATAATCATAACTATACAATCATTCCATTGAAATACAACATAATGAATGTAATTAATATCTTCTTATTATAATCAAAGTATAATCCTTCCCAGGTTCATAAACCGATTACATCGTTTGTTGTTCATAATGTATAATACATACAAACATACTAATCTATTACACGATGGTTAAGTATCCATCTTAGCTTTTCCCTTATCTCTCTTAGCATTCTCAGTACATTCATCCTTAGCTGCAATCATATAATTCATGCAAGAAGTGAGCATAACAAGCTCAGCAAGTTTTAACAAAGGATATCATCAATACCACATTCATGAATTATATGACAATTCCTACATAACTGAACAAATAGTTATGAAGTATTACAAAACAATAATACTTTAACATTTCATATCATTAATTCCCAAAGTATACAGCAGGTTAGGAATTCTGAATCGGTCAATACACCATGAACAATAGCTTTCTGTTTTCATACTTGAAAAGGATATCACAGCACTAAGGCTGCACATCCGCATTACTTATGAGCACTTCTAGGTGATCAGCCTATAGTACTCTATGTTGATCAACACTCATTCGTTAAATGTATTTACGTTTAACATTTGGCAAACTCACGTGCCCACATAAAACTTGACTAACTTGAAGGTTAGACAAGCGTTAAGAAAACTTGTCTTTCAGCTCTTCAAATAACTTAATCGACTAACCACAGCCTTTACAGAATCTACATGATATATTCACATAGCATACTGTAATTAGCTATCAAACAATTATTCACATTGTTCCTACCAACTTCATTTCTTCAATGTCTTTGTTAACTTAATATCATTAATAAAGTCAACTCAATTTATTACCCTTCGTCCCAGCTTATTAACCAACTTACGTTATTAACCGGACTCTATCACCATTAGTGAACTACCAACGTTGTTTACCGATTAAGGTTCATTGACAACACTTTGTGTTTGTCATTCATATATTACTAACATGCATTCGATTCCTAAGTTTCAATACCATAAACCTTAGTATAAGTAGTATAGGAATAGTTTTAGTACACTTATGAAGTGCATAAACTTTACTTTTCTAGGTCTCTGAACAATTGCAGTTCAAAACCTAAGGCATCTATAAAAAAACCTTGCACCCGCGCCGTGGCGTGACATCTTAATACAAGACTGGCGTTGCGGCGCCAGTTAGCAGTACCCATGCTTCGGTCTCGGCGCTGCGACGCGAGACTTCCTTTTATCAGTGGCGTTGCGGTGCCACTTTCCAGTAGCCAACTACACTGTGTCGGCGCTGCAGCGCGGCATTTAACACATTGTCTGGCGCCGCGGCGCCAGACCTCAGTACCAGAAAAATTCAATAGATAAAAATTTTAGTGAGCTTCTCGGATCCATTACTTCTTCGTTATGAGTCCGATTTGGTCCGTTCAAAAGCCTACACATCATAAATGACATACTCTACGTGTTCATATAAGAATTCGTCACTTTTGAATCCGTTAACTCAAAATTCACTATTGAGTTCATTTTTTAAGCGTTCGTAAATGTTAATGAGCGTTCAATGCTCGTTTTCTTTGTTTTAAGTCGAAATCCAACGATTCTTGAGTCCACGACTCTTAAATACTCTATCTCACGTGTTGACATTGAAAAACAACATTTTTAAGTCTCACAGAAACTTTCGACCACCAATCCAAAATTTTTACATTTTTGACGTTTAACGTCTATTTCCGTGAAATTCGCCATAACTTCATTACTAATGTTGTCTAAGCCAAATCACATGGAATACTCCATGGACTTCATATCTACATCCTAACCAAACAAGATGCACATATTAACTTATTGATGGAGGTCAATTGTTATCAACAATCAATCTCAACAATCAATAATTTCATGATTTTAAGCTATAACAACCCTTATGATTTTTATGATCTCATGACTTATAGAGATTGAATCTATGGTAAGTCATCCTTATACCACCATACTAGACATACACCACCCATTTATGATTCTCCATGATAAAAGAAAACCAAAAGAGATGGAACTACTATTAAGGAATATTATCTTAACGATATTTATGTTCTTGTTAAACTTCTAGTGAAAAAGCTTCAAGGTAGAAGAATAGTTTAAGTCTAGCTCTTTTTCTCTCTCAAATATGTTTGTTGAGTCTTGGAAAAACATCAAATGGCCAACATAGGCTTCTTATTTATAGGAAAATAAGAGGAAGGACTTTTTGGTCAAATGTCCCACCTCCTTACTATTCACTACTTCATCACCGAGTAAAATACTTGGTGATCAAGTAGATTATCTTGCTTGCACTCCAAGTGGCCGGTTCACCTTGCCCATGGGTCATCCCCATGGGTTTTACCCATTCGATGACCCACCGGTTCGATCCACGGTTTGGTTTTCTTGCATTGGGCTTAACCAATCTAATATTGGGCCTTGACTTGAGTTTAACACACTAATCCCTTGGGCTTGCTCATTCAATTGAACTGACTAAACATAATTTAACCCAAATGAATTAACATTAAGTCTTAACTTAATCCCATAATACGAATCGTATTCTATACGTATAATTCATGTATTCTCTCCGTATAATACTCATATGATAATCGTATTGTACTTCGTATTAACTCATCGTATTATACATAGATACTTAATAGTATCATCCTAGTATAACACACGCTCTAACAATAACGCAATTCCTTCTACGCATTTCATTTCCTTCTCAAAAATCAATATCCTCAACCCTTAGGTTTTAAGTCCGCATGCAAAAACTCCGTTTGCCATAAATGAAATATTATCAGATATTTCATCTCATCTTGATATTCTATAATTACGCATTTCTCGGAATTTCAAAATAATTCCCCGAATAGAAATGAATGAATGGTGTTTTTACGGGAATTTCTTAGAAAACATTTATTTTCATCTTGGAAATTCTAAACAATTAATTCTAGCACGTAGCCAGATTACTAACCACATAAATACATTCTAGGTCATAGAATGACCTTCACATAGCTTACTCACAAAATAAATCAATTAAATTCATTTAATTCACATAATCAAATAAAAATTTAATTGTCATAAAATCCGATTTTCTCGGGCGTTACATTCTCTCCCCCTTATAAGGATTCTGTCCCCAGAATCTAGCTTATAATTACATAAACAAATAAAGAAAATCTTCCTTCATTTTACTTAGTTTCCACGTTTCTTCTTCAGCATTGTGGTTTCTCCATAACACCTTTACTGAAGGTATTACCTTATTTCTTAATACTTGTTCCTTCCTATCAATAATTTGAATGGGAAGTTCCTTATAGGATAAATCTTTCTCTATCTGGATAGATTCATACTCTATTACGTGTTTATAGTCCAATTTATAAGGACGCAACACAGACACATGAAACACTTTATGAATGCGTTCCATTTCTGGAGGTAAGGCTACTTTATAAGCTACCTCTCTTACCTTTCTTAAAATCTCAAAAGGTCCTACAAACCATGGACTTAACTTCCCTTTCTTTCCAAAATGTATCTTCCCCTTCCAAGGCGATACTTTCAGAAAGACAAAAGATCCTACATCGAATTCTCTATTTTCTCTGTGAGGATCTACATACTTCTTCTGCCTATCTTGGGCCGCAACTAAATGAGCATGTATTATCTTTACCATGTCTGCCGTTTGATATACCATCTCAGGTCCTAACATCCGACGTTCACCCACCTCATCCCAACATAATGGAGTTCGACACTTCCTTCCATACAACGCTTCATAAGGCGGCATGCCTATACTAGTGTGAAAACTATTGTTGTACGAAAATTATACCAACGGTAGATACTCATCCCAACTCCCTTTTAAATCTATAACATAAGATCATAAAATATCTTCGAGCGTTTGAATTATCCGTTCACTCTGACCATCCGTCTGAGGATGATACGCCGTATTCAATCTTAATTGCGTTCCCATTTGTTCTTGCAAAATCCTCCAAAAGTTCGATGTGAATCGTGGATCACGATCTGACACAATCGAAATAGGTACTCCATGTCTGGAAATAATTTCCTTGACATACAGCTTAGCTAACTGATTTAGGTTATACCTAACTCCTATTGGTAGAAAATGAGTCGATTTTGTCAATCGATCCACTATCACCCAAATAACATCGTATACTTTTCTTGTTGTTGGAAGTCCCAACACAAAGTCCATTGTGATGTGCTCCCATTTCCACTCTAGAATTTCTAACAGTTGCAACAACCCGCTCGGTCGTTGGTGTTCAACCTTAACTTTTTGACAAGTTAAGCACCTACTAACATATTCTGCTATTTCCCTTTTTATGTTTGGCCACCAAAAGTTCTGACAAAGGTCTTGATACATCTTCGTACTACCGGGATGTATCGAGTACCTCGAACTATGAGCCTCCATCATTATTTCCTCCTTTAATTCGGAATCATTTGGAACCCAAATTCTTCCTTCAAAACGAAGTAATCCCTCCTTATCGAGGTTATACTTCATCTTTTTTTCATCTTCTATCCTCTTCGTCATCTACTCGCATTCCTCATTGCTCAATTGTACTCCCCTAACCCGTTCCACTATGGTCGGTTGTGTCTCCATGGAAAATAGCATTTCCACCACTTCCTCCGGTAACTTACTTCTAATTCCATGCTTGCCATCGCTGTTATCAACTCATTCTGAGTTGTTAACATTGACATTTTCTCTCTACCCTTCCTACTTAGTGCATCGGCTACTACATTTGCTTTTCCCGGATGATATAAAATATCACAGTCATAATCCTTTATTAACTCTAACCACCTTCTCTGTCTCATATTCAACTCCTTTTGTGTGAAGATATATTTCAGACTTTTGTGGTCCGTGTATATCTCACACTTCTCACCGTATAGATAATGCCTCCATATCTTCAAGGCAAAAACTACAGCTGCTAATTCCAAATCATGAGTAGGATAAGCCTTCTCATAATCCTTTAGCTGACGTGACGCATACACAATGACTTTGCCATGCTGCATGAGCACGCAACCCAGTCATTTATGCGAAGCATCGCTATACACTACAAAATTTCCTGTATCATCTAGTAAGGACAATACAGATGCCTCACTTAATCTCTCCTTTACCTCTTGAAAGTTGTTCTCACATTTTTCAGTCCACGCATACTTCACCGACTTTCTTGTCAGATTTTTCAACGGAATAGCTATTTTAGAAAAGTTCGGAATGAACCTTCTATAGTATCCCACTAACCCCAAAAAACTCTAAACCTCGATTTGCATTTTTGGTTGCTCCCACTCATTAACTGCTTATACTTTTGCTGGATTCACGAAAATACCATCTTTATCAATAACATGTCCTAGAAACTGCACTCGTTCAAGCCAAAATTCACACTTTATGAATTTCGCATACAACCTTTCCTTCCTTAGTGTTTCCAACACTATTCTTAAATGTTCAGCATGATCTTCTGACGTCTTTGAATAGACTAGAATATCATCAATGAACACTACGACGAACTTGTCGAAATACCGTTTGAACACTGTGTTCATTATATCCATAAATGCGGCTGGCGCATTAGTCAACCCAAACGACATCACCTGTAACACCCCAAAATCCGGGTATCTTCCAACCCGACAGATAGTGCATCACGATACTACCATTCATACATTCATTCAATTGAAAAGCCTCAAAGAACGAACATAACTTCTATAAATTCATAGTATTATTTACATTTCCCAGGTTCTATACCCATTACAAAGGTTCTTTGTCATAATATCAAATACATTACAACAATAGACCTATACTATTACCAGACAACTTAATAATCTTCCTTAGCCTTTCCTTTATCTTTATTCGATCCTTCGGGACGTTCAGTCTTAGCTGCATTCATATGGTTCAAGCAAGAGTGAGCATAACTAGCTCAACAAGTATAACAATTTCAATAACAACATGCTTGATACATATGAATCGTATATCTTCGATAACTGAACAATAGTTATGAAGTACTATTGATGATTCAAAATAGCATTTCATCTTTCTTTCAAAATGTTTTACAATAATCACAATATTTAGTAAAACATTCACTCCGGTCAAAGACCTCGAGTATTCATTCTTTCTTTAAAAAGGACAACCCGAAACTCAGTCTATAAGTCTGGTATTACTTACGAGCACTTCTAGGTGATCAGCCTTGTGACACCCCAAAAACATGTATACAACACCAATTCTGAGTCGCCAAATACATGGTACATAAAGAAAACTACACCTTCAATAATACAAATGTCGTGCGAAATACGACAATACATACTGTGAGTTTAAATACAAATATTGTCTTCTGGACAATATCCACACGCAAATAAGTCCTCATTATAATTATTCAAACACTATTTTACGAAAATAGTGAGGACTGCTAAAACATCTTTCTAGAAACCTCACTCCATACCCCGACTCGATCCTGCTATGTTCTCACCTCCTGAGAAGAAAAATGGAACAAAAAAGAAAAGGGTGAGCTCAATTAGCCCAATAAAGAATATTATGACTAAGATAATATACAACAAATTATTGTTAGTCTTCAACAGGGAAAAATCTGATAAAATATAATAGACAACAAGTTTTAGATCAACAAATGCAGCGGAAACAACAATCCATTAGAAGAGTCACGTAGAGAATGAATACTACTGTCTTCTAAGATTTAAAAGTCCATCATCAATATTTCATCATTGTAACAACAATCAATATACATCTTTAATCATCTTTGCACTACAGGCCAAAGATATTCATTTGTATCACCAGTTGGTCATATTCATCTCAACACCTGTTCATCTTTGCACTACGGGCCAAAGAGATTCATCAGTTATCATTTATCTTTGCACTATGGGCCAAATATATTTATCAAGTATCACCATTAAGGACTGAGGATGATGAAAAACATTTTTAAGAACCAATCCAGTGAGATAGATGGACAAATATTAGGGATTCGTACAACAGTTTGTCCAAGATCAATAATACTTCATAACAACTGATTTTGAAGCAGAACTCAAAAATAATGATCAAAATATGGATACAATCAAAGATAGTAGCCAAAATAGATATTTTGAACAAAAAGAAGAAATTTCATTTTTCAATGAATAGTGCCGTATTCGTGAATAGTGCCGTATACGTGAATAGTGTCGTACACGTGAAAAGTAACTCTGACACCAAAAGATAAAAAATTCACAAAAACATCATCACGCTTTGTGAATAGTACTCGTGAATAGTACTCATGAATAGTAACTCATGAATAGTAACTCGTGAATAGTAACTCCGACATGAAAAAGTTCCAAATTGATAAAAAGTTCAGAATAATATTTTGGCATAATGATATTGAAGAAGATAATATCATTTAAGAAGAAACAACATCCCTTACCTCAAAATAACCGTATTTCTGACTGAATTTCGGGTATAGTGCTGACAGAAACTCGCACCGTATAGCAACACTCAAAGTATACTCAAAAGAATACGCTCGATAATATAGAGAGAGAAAAAGAGAAAACTTTGTTTCTGGTGTGATTTTCAATTCTAACTTAGCCCTCTATTTATAGGAAAATGTTAGAACGCCAAAGGAGACTAAATTAATAAAATATTAATATAATTATATAATTTTCCTTAGCTCACCATTTTGACCAAAGAAATCAGCCACAACACATGTTTCATGCAGCCCACCAAGCAAGAAAACATTTTTGTTGAAAATAATAATTGAAACTTCCAAAAATTAATTATTTCAGAACTCTGGAACTTCAATAATTTACAATAAATAGCCCTTTTATCAGAAAATTCAAATCTCGCGAATTTTTATAGGAATTTCAATTCTATACAACTTTGTAAAAGAAAATATTTCCAAATTCCAAACAGAAATAATCCGAAATCCACAAACGGTCGATTTTACAGTCCATAATCAATTTTCGGTCAAGAATTGTGTCCACCGACACACAAAACATGTGTTAAACATTTAATGCCACAAAATATTCTTCCTCCTCATATACTCATATATCCCACATTCAATGTAAAAATATCACCGTTAATATATTATTAAAATAATATATTTAAATGAATTATTTTATCAGAAAAAGATAAAATATTAATTTTCAACAATTGTCACATTAAAAATTTTCTCCATCTATATCCACATAAAATGAATATTTTCTTTATCATAATAATCAATAATTAATTATTTAAAAATAATATTACAGAATCAAAGTACTGACAACCAGGCCGTTCCTAGGAAAGAGGAGGCTTTCCAATAAGAATTTCTCCTTACTAGCGCGCAATTAGGTGACCAAACCTCTCCTTAGACAGAACTTTCTAGACATTGCCAATAATGTTATCTGATAATATTATTCAAATAATATGAATTATTAATCTAATAATGGAAAATACTGTGCAGTGATAATTATTGAAACAATAATAATATAAATATCAACGCAGCAATTATTGAATCAATAAAATAAAATAATGAACAGTAATTACTGTAACCATTATTGAGTAGTGCCTTCTTACGTACGAATCAATAATTCAACAATACTGTGCAATACCGTGTGCTACTGTGCAACCACACGTATTACTGTATTTTAACCACCATGTAACCCAACAATGTTAACGGTAACAATTTATGCTGTTATTTATAAAACTCAGTCTTTGTCGTTTTCTTTCATCCAACCGTTTTCCGTTATGGGGCCCACAAATGGTTGCGTCGTCGTACGAATATTCCCCGACAGCAAGAATATTCCACGACCAAACGAATATTCTCCAACAAAAATGAATATTTTAATAACCACTTGTTTATTTTGTAAATATTGCACATTTCACCCATAACCAAAGCATTATATCAAATTAACCCTTATAAATTTAGAATAATGAATAAAGAAAAATTAAATTTTATTTATAATAAGTTGAGGTCTTACAACCTCCCCTCCTTATAAAATTTCGTCCTCGAAACTGACGTACGTACCTGGTGTTTCGAACAGGTGAGGATACCTCATTTTCATTTCTGACTCTAACTCCCACGTCATTTCCTCAATAGCATGGTTCCACCACAAAACCTTTACTTGTGGTATAATCTTCGTGCGTAAGACATGCTCTTTCCTATCCAAAATCTCAACAGGTATCTCCTCGTATGTTAAATCTTCAGCTATCTCGTCTGGTTCTAATGCAATAATGTGGTTCGGGTCTTTCACATATTTACGAAGCATAGATACGTGAAAAACATTATGAACACGAGACATGCTTGGAGGTAATGCGAGTCTATAAGCTACATTTCCTATTCGGTCAAGAATCTCAAATGGACCAACAAATCTTGGATTGAGCTTTCCTCTCTTTCCAAATCTTGTAACTCCCTTCCATGGAGCAACAGGTAACAGTACATGATCCCCAATATTAAACTCCACGTCCTTTCTATGAAGATCAGCATAACTCTTTTATCGATCTTGTGAAGTTTGAATATGTTGTCGAATCATTTGAATCTCTTCTGTAGTCATGCGTACTAATTTTGGTCCCAACAACGTTGCTTCTACCACCTTGTCCCAGCATACCGGAGATCGACACTTTCGTCCATACAATGCATCAAATGGAGCCATGTATATACTTGCTTGATAACTGTTGTTGTAGGAGAATTCCACCAGTGGCAAGTACTTATCCCAACTTCCTTTGAAATCTAGAATACAGAGTCTTAATAGATCTTCAAGGGTTTGAATAGTCCTCTCTGATTGTCCGTCCGTTTGAGGATGATATGCTGAACTGAATCATAAATCCGTGCCCATAGCTTTCTGTAAGCTAACCCAAAATCATAAAGTGAATCTTGGGTCACGATTCGAAACTATGGATACTAGCATGCCATGCAATCTCACAATCTCATTCACGTACATACGAGCAAGACGTTCAAGGGAATAAGTCTCGCGTATCGGCAAGAAATGGGCAGACTTGGTTAATCTATCAACAATAACCCAAATCACATCTATACCTTGAGAAACCTTGGGAAGACCCGTAACGAAATCCATAGTAATGTGTTCCCACTTCCATTCCAGAATGTCAAGTGGTTGTAATGGACCTTTTGGTATTTGATGCTCCGCTTTTACACGTTGACAAGTTAAACACCTCGAGATAAACTCTGCGATCTCTCTCTTCATATTGTTCCACCAAAATGTATGTCGAATATCATGATACATTTTGGTACTCCCAGGATGGATTGCAAATGGGGTGTTGTGTGCCTCCATCATGATTCTATGCTTCAAGTCAGAATCGTTCGGAACGCAAAGTTGAGAGTTGAATTGAAATATTCCTTCTTCATCGATTCTTGCTTTCTGAATAGCTCCTTCTTGCACTTTCTTCTTCATACTCATCAGCTCCGGTGTGTAGCTTGAGCAGCTTTAACTTTATCGATTAAAGTCGGTTCTACTCGTATATTCGCCATCATCACGTGGGTACCTAGAGTTTTCATCTCCATCTCTATTATTTGTAAGTTATTCGAAATGAGTCTTTGATAATATCGTACTCGTACTCGTATACGATCTTCTACTCAACACGTTAGCTACCACGTTGTTCGCTTTTCTAGGATGGTATGGTCAGAACATGTGCCGAAATGAGTTTCCTCTTGAGTTCTTCGAAGCTCTTCCCACATTCCTTGCTTCATTAGAATTTTGTATCTCTACGAGTCAGCTGAGTTAATGGAGTAGCGATTTGAGAAAATCTTTCCACGAATCTACGATAATAACCAACTAAGCCAAAAATGTTACGTATTTCGATTACTGACTTAGGTTGCTCTCAATTGTGACTCATATCCCAATCTTGGATAGCACATCACAATAGCACCTATCAGTTTACTACCGCACGAATATGGCGTCCCCTACGGAAAGTTTGGCTTCGGTGCATTCCACAAAGGAAGTCATAAGATAGAGGCTCGGGTATCAACTTCTATGGTTGGGTTTTTAACTCCTGAAGTTCAATAGGAGCCATTCGATATGAGATTTTAGAAATGGGTTTTGTACAGGATTTAAAGTCGATATAAATTCAATATCACTCTCTGGGAGTAGGCCAAGAAATTCTTTAGGAAATACATCAGGAAATTTACTAACAATAGAAATATCATTCAAATCTGACGTATTTTTGTTTAAGTCCATAACATGGGCTAAGAAAACTTGACATCCGTTTTTCAATAAACGAATGACTTTATGGCTTGATATGAAAGTGTTTGACTTCAATGGTTTGGTTGCTTAAATTTGAATAACAGGTTGCTTAGGAATATGAAAACTAACAACCTTACGAAAGCAATCAATTTTGGCATGATGAGTAGTTAATCAATCAATCCCCAAAATAAGGTCAACAGGTAATGTGATGGTGCCAACTTGAATCAAGTAAGATTTATAAACTGTAGATATAATGAAGGTTTCACCCCAACAGAGTATCAACAGATAAATCAAAATCTAATTTCTCCGGAGTCAAGTTTAAACGTTGAGCACAAGCAGGAGAGATAAAAGAATGGATAAAACCGGTATCTAATAAGGTATAAACTTCGTAAGAATTTATAATTAACTAACCCGTGCTAACTTCGTTCGGGTTCCTCGCATTCTAACCAGTCACGAAAAATGCTCTTCTAGGAACCGTTGACTTTCACTTGTCCGGGACAGCCTTTGGAGTCACCATCCCCGCTGGACTGGGTTTCGCTATAGTACAATCTCGAGCGATATGGCCTTACTTTCCACAGTTGAAACATACCTTGGATTTGTCCCTCCTTCCCGCATTTGTAACATCTAACTAGCGGTCGTTCTCCTCCCCTAGAATTTGTTGTTGGTGTTGGTGCTGCTGCTGATGTCTTCCTGTCTTTGTTGAATCTCTTCTTTCTGAAATTTCCACTTGACTCACCTCTCCTAATATCATGTCCACGATTACCACCTGAGTGGTTACCGCCTTTGTCTGTATTCTTTCCTCCTCGCTGGTTATCATCGTTCTGATGACTGCTGTGATGCCCTCAAAATAGGTCCATTCCATCCAACCCATTCTGAGTCGCCAAATACATGGTACAGAAATAACTACAACTTTATTATTACAACATATAAACTATGAGTTTAAATACAGATATTGTAGTCTAGACAATATCCACACGTAAATAAATCCCCATCATAATTATTGATACATTATTTTACAAAAATAGTGAGGACTACTAAACAACTCTCTCTAGAACCTTCATTCCATACCCCGACTAGTACTCGTTACATTCTCGCCTCCTGAGAAGAAAAATGGAACAAAAAGGAAAAGGGTGATCTCAACTAACCGAGTAAAGAATATTATGACTAAGATAATATACAACAAATTATCGTTAGTCTCCAACAGGGAAAAGTCTAATAGAATACAATAGACAACAAGTTTTAAATCAACAACTGCAGCGGAAACTACAATTCATTAGAAGAGTTAAGTAGAGAATGCAAACTATTATCTTCTATATATGAATTTAAAAGTTCATCATTGATATTTTATCCCTGTAACATCAATCAATATATATCTGGAATCAAATATTCATCTATGCACTACAGGCCAAAGATATTCATCAGTTGTTCATGTTCATCTAAACACCTGTTCATCTTTGCACTACAGGCCATAGATATTAATCAGTCGGTCATGTTCATCTCAACACCTGTTCATCTTTGCACTACGGGCCAAAAATATTCATCAAGAAATCATTCATCTTTGCACTACAGGCCAAAGATATTCAGTTATATTATCATTTAGGACTAAGGATGATGAAAAATATTTTAAAGGAAACGAATCCAGTGAAACAAAAGAATAAATATTAAGGATTCGTATTTCAGCTATCACATGTCCAAAAATACCTCATAAGTAATCATAGTGGAGTAAAATTCAAGAATGATCAAAACATGGATACAAACAAAGCTAGTATCCATAATAGATATTCTGGACGAAAAGAAGAAATTTCATTTTTCGATGAATAGTGACGTATTCGTGAATAGTGTCGTATACGTGAATAGTGTCGTATACGTGAATAGTAACTCCGACACCAAAAGATAGAAATTTCACAAAAAACATCATCATGCTTCATGAATAGTACTCGTGAATAGTAACTCGTGAATAGTAACTCATGAATAGTAACTCGTGAATAGTAACTCATGAATAGTAACCCCGTTATGAAAAAGTTCCAAATTTGATAAAAATTTCCAACCAATAATTCGGCATAATGATATTGAAGAAATAATATCATTTTCGAATAAAATAACATCTCTTACCTCGAAAGACAGTATTTCTAGTTGAAACACCGGATATAGGCTATCACTTGAACTTGCACCGTATATCAATACTCAAAGTATACTTAAAATACTCACAAGAATACGCTCGATAATATAGAGAGAGAAAACTTCAGTTTCTGGTGTGATTTTCAATTCTAACCTAAGCACCCTATTTATAGGAAATTGCTTAGAACACCAAAGCAGAAAATTTAATAAACTAATATTAATTATTTTCCACATCTTCCTACGCATCCATGAATCTGAACTCAGCCATCCTAACACATGTTAAATGAGTCCCAAGCATGTAAAAAACGTTTTTCTTAAAAAAAACATAATTAAAACTTTCAGAAATCAATTATTTCGAAGCTTCAGAACTTAAATAATTCACAATAAATAGCCCTTTTGTCAGAAATTTCGAATCTCGCGAGTTTTTACAGGAAATTCAATTCTCTACAACTTTTCAGAAGAAAGTTTTTCCAAATTCCAAACAGAAATTAACCGAAATCCATAAAAGGTCGATTTTACAAGCTATAATCAAATTTCAGTCAAGAAATGGGGTTCACCGACACATAAAACATGCTTTACATATTTTTGGCAACAAAAATACTCCTCCTCCACATATATTCATATATACCACATTCAACATAAAAATATCATCATTATTATATTATTAAAATATAATAATATATTTAAATGAATTATTTTATCAGAAAAAGATAAAATTTTAATTTTCAACAATTGTCACATTAAAAAATTTTCTCCATCTATATCCACATAAAATCAATATTTTCCTCATCATATGAATCAATAATTAATTATTCATAAATAATATTACAGAATCACAATACTAACAACCAGGCAGTTCTTAGGAAAGAGTGGGCTTTCCAATAAGAATTTCTCCTTACTGGTGCGCAATTAGGTGACCAAACCTCTCCTTAGACAGAACTTTTTAGACATTGCCAATAATATTATCTAATAATATTATTCAGATAATATGAATTATTGTTTCGATAATGAAAAATACTGTGTAGTGACAATTATTGAAATAACAGTAATATAAAAAAAATTAATGCAGCAATTATTAAATCAATAAAATAAAATACTGAATAGTAATTACTATAACCATTATTGAGTAGTGCCTTCTTACGTAAGAATCAATAATTGGTGCAAAATCGTGTGCGACTGTGTTTTACCCACCGAGTATTTTTACAGTATTAACTGTAATAACTACACCGTTATTTTTAAACAACTTATATTTGTTGTTTTTTTCATCCAATCGCTTTTCGTGATGGGGCCCACACATGGCTGCGCTGTCGTACTAATATTCCCCGACAGTACGAATATTCCACGACCAAATGAATATTCCCCGACAACAATGAATATTTTATAACCACTTGCTTATTTTGAAAAATTTGCGTATTTTACCCATAACTATCCACATTAATCAAATCAACCCTTACTATTTCAAAATAATAAATAAAGAAAATTAAATTTCATTAATAATAAGTTGGGGTCTTACATCCTCCCCTCCTTATGAAATTTCATCCTCGAAATTGACGTACGTACCTGGTGTTTCGAAAAGATGAGAATACCTCGCTTTCATTTTCGTTTCCAACTCCCAGGTCATTTCCTCAATAGCATGGTTTCTCCACAAAACTTTAACTTATGGTATAACCTCGATACATAGGACATGTTCTTTCCTATCCAAGATCTTGATAAGTACATCCTCGTACGTTAAGTCTTCGACTATCTCATCCGGTTCTAACTCAATGACGTGGTTCGGGTCGTCCTCATATTTACGTAACATCGATACGTGAAAAAACGTAATGAACACGCGTCATACTTGGCGGTAAAATGAGTCTATAGGCCACAATTCCTATTCGATCGAGAATTTCAAATGGATTAATAAATCGAAGGTTTAAGCTTTCCTCACCTCACCGATTCTCGCTTTTGAAATAACAACTTCTTGCACCTCCTTCTTCAAATTCATCAGCTCTGGTGTGTAGCATGAACAGCTTTAACTTTATCGATTAAAGTCGATTATAGTCGTATATCATCACGTGGGTACCTAGAGTTTTCATCTCCATCTCTATTATTTGTAAATTATACGAAATGAGTCTTTGATAATATCGTACTCGTACTTGTATACAATCTTTTACTCAACACGTCAGCTGCCACGTTCACTTTTCCAGGATGACATGGTCAGAACATGTGCTGAAATGAGTCTCCTCTTAAGTTCTTCGAAGCTCTTCCTTGCTCCATTCGAACTTTGTATCTCTACGAGTCAGCTGCGTTAATGGAATAGCGATTCGAGAATATCCTTCAATGAATCTCCGATAATAACCAACTAAGCCTAGAAAGCTACGTATTTTGATTACCGACTTAGGTTGTTCTCAACTGTGACTCATATCCCAACCTTGGATAGCACGTTACAATGACACCTATCAGTTTACTATCGCATGAATATTGTCCCCTACGGAGAGTCTGGCTTCGGTGCATTCCATAAAGGAAGTCACCAGATAAAGGCCCAGGTACTAAATTCTATAGTTGAATTTTTAACTCCTGAAGTTCAATAGGAGCCATTTGATATGAGATTTTAGAAATGATTTTTGTACCGGGTTCAAAGTCGATACAAAATTTAATATCAGGCTTTGGAAGTAAGCCAAGAAATTCTTCAGGAAATACGTCAAGAAAAATCAATAACAACATGAATATTATTCAAATCCGATGTGTCTTTATTCAAATCCATAACATGGGCCAAGAAAACTTGACATACGTAATAAACGACTGACCTCATGGCTTGATATGAAAATGTTTGACTATAATTGTTTGATTGCTTGAATTCGAATAACAGGTTGCTTAGGAATATGAAAACTAACAACCTTACGAAAGTAATCAATTTCGGCATGATGAGTAGTTAACCTTAAAATCACATCAAAAGTAAATATCTCTATAGAAATAAGGTTACCAGGTAATGTGATAGTGCCAACCTGAATCAGGCAAGATTTCTAAACAACGGATGTAATGAAAGTTTCTCCTAAAGTAGTCTCCATAAATAGGTCAAAGTCTAATTTCTCCGTAGTCAAGTTCAAAGGTTGAGCGCAAGCAAGAGAGATAAAAGAATGGATAGAATCGGTATCTAGTAAGGTATAAACTTCGCAAGAATTTATAATTAACTAACCCATGCTAACCTCGTTCGGGTTCCTCTCATTTTGACCGGTCACGACAAACGCTCTTCGAGGAACCGTTGACTTTGACTTTTCTGGGACATCCTTTTGAGTCACCATTTCCACTGGACTGGGTTTCGATACCGTACAATCTCGAGTGATATGTCCTTCTTTTCCATAATTATAGCATACCTTAAACTATTGTGGGCAGTTTGGGCTGATATGTCCCTCTTTCCCGCATTTGTAACATACGACCGGTGGTCTTTCTCCTCCCTTGGAACCAGTTGCTACTGGCACTGACGTTTTCACATGGTCGTTATTCAATCTCCTCTTTTTAAAATCTCCTCCCGACTCACTTCTTCTATTTTCATGGCCACGATTACCACCAGAGTGGTTGTCACTCTTGTCCGTATTTTTCTTTCTCCGCTGGTTATCGTTGTTCTAATGACTGCTGTCACCGGTATGATCCTAGTTGCGGTCTCTTGGTTGAATGTACACGTTATCTCGCTCTAACAACTGAGCCCTATTGACAACATCTGAATAGAGTGAAAATTTATGAGAAATGAGATACTGACGAATGCCGGGTTTCAAACCTCTCAGAAACATCCGCGTTATACGTTCCTCATTCTCCACCAAATGAGGTGCAAACATGGATAACTCCGCAAACTTCGCCTCGTACTGGGACACCGTCATGTTATTCTTCTCCAGTCTAATAAACTCCACTTCCTTCATATGACGGATACTTTTAGGGAAGTACTTGTCATTGAACTGTTTCTGAAATGTCTTCCATGACATGCTGAGTGCAGTTGGATAGGTACACTTAACAGATTCCCACCAGTAATCTGCCTCGTTACAGAACATAAAAGTAGCGAATGGAACTTTCTGTTCCTCCATGCATCCCAAGACATCGAATATCTTGGTAATTTGTTTGACCCACGTCTCCGCCTTAATCGGATCCTGCTTTCCCTTAAATTCTGGTGGTCCCAACTCTTTATACTGCTTAGCTGTGACAACCCGTGAATTGCTATCATTTCCTCCTGTATTTTGAACACGAGTCTCCCTCGTCTGATTTTGCATGAACTGCAAAAAGCTTCTAAACATCCCCTCGTTCATCATCTGCTCAGTGGTGTTGTTCACAGGAGGAACATTGCCAGCCTGTTAGCACGTTCTCCTCGTTGGTGAGTAAATGCGTCTCCACGGTCTCATTTCCACTGTTAATATTCTCAGTCGACATTCTCAAATACTGTCATAAAACAAGGGTTAATTAAGGAAATCAATATATCACATAATATCCCTACATACTGACCAACTAACAAATAAGCTTAGGTAGGACACACTAGCGAAGGATTTACTCGTCTCTCCCCTCCTAGTTCTATTCCCGATCTCCGCCAGAGATCAAATCCCTAAGCTCTGATACCAACTGTGATGCTCCCAAAATAGGTCCATTCCATCCAACCCATTCTAAGTCGCCAAATATATGGTACAGAAAAAACTACAACTTTATTATTACAACATATAAACTATGAGTTTAAAAACAGATATTGTCGTCTAGACAATATCCACACGTAAATAAATCCCCATCATAATTATTGATAAATTATTTTACAAAAATGGTGAGGACTACTAAACAACTCTCTCTAGAACCTTCATTCCATACCCCGACTAGTACTGGCTATATTTTCGCCTCCTGGGAAGAAAAATGGAACAAAAAGGAAAAGGGTGAGCTCAACTAGCCCAGTAAAGAATATTATGACTAAGATAATATACAACAAATTATCGTTAGTCTCCAATAGGGAAAAGTCTAATAGAATATAATAGACAACCAGTTTTAAATCAACAACTGCAGCAGGAAACAATAATTCATTAGAAGAGTTAAGTAGAGAATGCAAACTACTATCTTCTATATATGAATTTAAAAGTTCATCGTTGATATTTTATCCCTGTAACATCAATCAATACATATCTGGAATCAAATATTCATCTTTGCACTACATGCCAAAGATATTCATCAGTTGGTCATGTTCATCTAAACACCTGTTCATCTTTGCACTACAGGCCAAAGATATTAATCAGTCGGTCATGTTCATCTCAACACTTGTTCATCTTTGCACTACGGGCCAAAGATATTCATCAAGAAATCATTCATCTTTGCACTACAGGCCAAAGATATTCAGTTATATCATTATTTAAGGACTGAGGATGATGAAAAATATTTTAAAGGAAACGAATCCAGTGAAACAAAAGAATAAATATTAAGGATTCGTATTTCAGCTATCTCGTGTCCAAAAATACCTCATAAGTAATCATAGTGGAGTAAAATTTAAGAATGATCAAAATATGGATACAAACAAAGCTAGTATCCATAATAGATATTCTGGACGAAAAGAAAAAATTTCAATTTTCGATGAATAGTGACATATTCGTGAATAGTGCCGTATACGTGAATAGTGCCGTATACGTGAATAGTAACTCCAACACCAATAGATAGAAATTTCACAAAAAACATCATCATGCTTCATGAATAGTACTCGTGAATAATAACTTGTGAATAGTAACTCATGAATAGTAACTCATTAATAGTAACTCATGAATAGTAACCCCGACATAAAAAAGTTCCAAATTTGATAAAAATTTCCAACCAATAATTTGACATAATGATATTGAAGAAATAATATCATTTTCGAATAAAATAACATCCCTTACCTCGAAAGACAGTACTTCTAGTTGAAACACCGGATATATGTTATGACTTGAACTTGCACCATATGGCAATACTCAAAGTATACTCAAAATACTCACAAGAATACGATCGATAATATAGAGAGAGAAAACTTCAGTTTCTGGTGTGATTTTTAATTCTAACCTAAGCACCCTATTTATAGGAAATTGCTTAGAACACCAAAGCAGAAAATTTAATAAATTAATATTAATTATTTTCCACATCTTCCTACGCATCCATGAATCTAAACTCAGCCATCCTAACAAATGTTAAATGAGTCCCAAGCATGTAAAAAACATTTTTCTTAAAAAAACATAATTAAAATTTCCAAAAATCAATTATTTCAAAGCTTTCAGAACTTCAATAATTCACAATAAATAGCCCTTTTGTCAGAAAATTAAAATCTCGCAAGTTTTTATAGGAAATTCAATTCTCTACAACTTTTCAGAAGAAAGTTTTTTTAAATTTCAAACAGAAATTGACCGAAATCCACAAAAGGTCGATTTTACAGGCTATAATCAAATTTCAGTCAAGAAATGGGGTCCGCCGACACATAAAACATGCTTTACATATTTTTGGTAACAAAAATACTCCTCCACATATACTCATATATCCCATATTCATCGTAAAAATATCATCATTATTATATTATTAAAATATAATAATATATTTAAATGAATTATTTTATCAGAAAAAGATAAAATTTCAATATTCAACAATTGTCATATTAAAAAATTTTCTCCATCTATATCCACATAAAATCAATATTTTCCTCATCATATGAATCAATAATTAATTATTCATAAATAATATTACAGAATCACAATACTGACAACCAGGCAGTTCCCAGGAAAGAGGGGGCTTTTCAATAAGAATTTCTCCTTACTGGCGCGCAATTAGATGACCAAACCTCTCCTTAGACAGAACTTTCTAGACATTACCAATAATGTTATCTAATAATATTATTCAGATAATATGAATTATTGCTTCGATAATGAAAAATAATGTGTAGTGACAATTATTGAAATAACAGTAATATAAAAAAATCAACGCAACAATTAATTAATCAATCAAATAAAATACTGAATAGTAATTACTATAACCATTATTGAGTAGTGCCTTCTTACGTAAGAATCAATAATTGGTGCAATACCGTGTGCTACTGTGTTTTAACCACCGAGTATTTTAACAATATTAACGTTAACAACTACGCCGTTATTTTTAAACAACTTATATTTGTCGTGTTCTTCATCCAATCGCTTTCCGTTATGGGGCCCACACATGGCTGCGCCGTTGTACAAATATTCCCCGACAGTACGAATATTCCACGACCAAACGAATATTTCCCGACAACAATGAATATTTTATAACCACTTGTTTATTTTAAAAAATTTGCGTATTTTACCCATAACTATCCACATTAATCAAATTAACCCTTACTATTTCAAAATAATAAATAAAGAAAATTAAATTTCATTAATAATAACTTGGGGTCTTACAACTGCTGTCACCGATATGACCCTGGTTGTGGTCCCTCGGTTGAGTATACTCACTCTCTTGCTCTAATAACAGAGCCCTGTTTACAACATCTGAATACAGAGAAAATTTATGAGATATAAGGTATTGACGAATCTCGGGTTTTAGACCTCTCAAAAATATTCGCGTCATACGTTTCTCATTCTCCACCAAATGAGGTGCAAACCTGGATAACTCTGCGAACTTCGCCTCGTACTGAGACACCGTCATGTTGTTCTTTTCAAGTCTACTAAACTCTACCTCTTTCATATGACGAATACTTTCAGGAAAGTACTTGTCATTGAAAAGTTTCTAAAATCTTTCCCAAGACATGTTAAGTGCGGATGGCTGGGTACGCTTCACAGATTCCCACCAGTAATCCGCTTCACCACAAAACATAAAGGTGGCGAATGAAACCTTCTGTTCCTCCGTGCACCCCAAGACATCGAATATCTTAGTAATTTTCTTGACCCACGTTTCTGCCTTGATCGGATGCGACTTTCCATGGAAATCTGGTGGTCCCAACTCCTTGAACTGCTTAGCTATGACAGACCGCGCGTTGCCATCATTTCCACCCGTATTTTGCACACGAGTCTCCCTCGTCTGATTTTGCATGAACTGCAAAAAGTTCTTAAACATTCCATCATTCATCGTTTGCTTGGTAACGTTGTTTACAGGAGGAATATTGCCTTCCTGTTGCACGTTCTCCTGGTTTGTGACTAAAGGTTGCTCCACAGTCTCGTACACTCCATTATTAATGTTCTCAGCAGCCATTCTTAAATACTGCCATAAAACAAGGGTTAATTAAACAAATTAACATGTCATATAATATCCCTATATTATGACCGACCAATAAATAAGCTTAATAGGACACACTAACAAAGGATTTACTCATCTCTCCCCTCCTAGTTCTATTCCCCGATCTCCGCCAGAGACCATATCCTTAAGCTTTGATACCAACTGTGATGCCCCCAAAATAGGTATACAACACCCATTCTGAGTCGCCAAATACATGGTACATAAAGCAAACTACAACTTTAATAATACAAATGTCGTGCGAAATACGACAATACATACTGTGAGTTTAAATACAAATATTGTCTTCTAGACAATATCCACACGCAAATAAGTCCTCATTACAATTATTCAAACACTATTTTACGAAAATAGTGAGGACTACTAAAACATCTTTCTAGAAACCTCACTCCATACCCCGACTCGATCCTGCTATGTTCTCACCTCCTGAGAAGAAAAATGGAACAAAAAGGAAAAGGGTGAGCTCAACTAGCCCAGTAAAGAATACTATGACTAAGATAATATACAACAAATTATCGTTAGTCTTCAACAGGGAAAAATCTGATAAAATATAATAGACAATAAGTTTTAGATCAACAAATGCAGCGGAAACAACAATCCATTAGAAGAGTCACGTAGAGAATGAATTCTACTGTCTTCTAAGATTTAAAAGTCCATCATCAATATTTCATCACTGTAACAACAATCAATATACATCTTTAATCATCTTTGCACTACAGGCCAAAGATATTCATTTGTATCACCAGTTGGTCATGTTCATCTCAACACATGTTCATCTTTGCACTACGGGCTAAAGAGATTCATCAGTTGTCATTTATCTTTGCACTACAGGCCAAAGATATTTATCAAGTATCACCATTAAGGACTGAGAATGATGAAAAACATTTTTAAGAACCAATCCAGTGAGATAGATGGACAAATATTAGGGATTCGTACAACAGTGTGTCCAAGATCAATAATACTTCATAACAACTGATTTGGAAGCAGAACTCAAAAATAACGATCAAAACATGGATATAATCAAAGATTGTAGCCAAAATAGATATTTTGGAGAAAAAGAAGAAATTTCATTTTTTGATGAATAGTGCCATATTCGTGAATAGTGTCGTATACGTGAATAGTGTCGTACACGTGAATAGTAACTTTGACACCCAAAGATAGAAATTTCACAAAAACATCATCACGCTTCGTGAATAGTACTCATAAATAGTAACTCATGAATAGTAACTCATGAATAGTAACTCGTGAATAGTAACTCATGAATAGTAACTCCGACATGAAAAAGTTCCAAATTGATAAAAAGTTCAGAATAATATTTCGGCATAATGATATTGAAGAAGATAATATCTTTTAAGTAGAAACAACATCCCCTACCTCAAAATAATCGTATTTCTGACTGAATTTCGGGTATAGTGCTGATAGAAACTCGCACCGTATAGCAACACTCAAAGTATACTCACAAGAATACGCTCGATAATATAGAGAGAGAAAGAGAGAAAACTTTGTTTCTGGTGTGATTTTCAATTCTAACTTAGCCCTCTATTTATAGGAAAATGTTAGAACGCCAAAGAAGACTAAATTAATAAAATATTAATATAATTATATAATTTTCCTTAGCCCACCATTTTGACAAAAGAAATCAGCCACAACACATGTTTCATGCAGCCCACCAAGCAAGAAAACGTTTTTGTTAAAAATAATAATTAAAACTTCCAAAAATCAATTATTTCGGAACTCCGGAACTTCAATAATTTACAATAAATAGCCCTTTTATCAGAAAATTCAAATCTCACGACCTTTTATAGGAATTTCAATTCTCTACAACTTTGCAGAACAAATTTTTCCAAATTCCAAACAGAAATAATCTGAAATCCACAAACGGGCGATTTTACAGTCTATAATCAATTTTCGGTCAAGAGTTGTGTCCACCGACACACAAAATATGTGTTAGATATTTAATGCCACAAAAATATTCTTCCTCCTCATATACTCATATATCCCACATTCAATGTAAAAATATCATCGTTAATATATTATTAAAATAATATATTTAAATGAATTATTTTATTAGAAAAAGATAAAATATTAATTTTCAACAAATGTCACATTAAAAATTTTCTCCATCTATATCCACATAAAATGAATATTTTCTTTATCATAATAATCAATAATTAATTATTTAAAAATAATATTACAAAATCACAGTACTGACAACCAGGTCGTTCCCAGGAAAGAGGGGGTTTTCCAATAAGGATTTCTCCTTACTGGCGCGCAATTAGGTGACCAAACCTCTCCTTAGACAGAACTTTCTAGACATTGCCAATAATGTTATCTGATAATATTATTCAAATAATATGAATTATTGATCTGATAATGGAAAATATTGTGCAGTGATAATTATTGAAACAATAATAATATAAATATCAACGCAGCAATTATTGAATCAATAAAATAAAATAATGAACAGTAATTACTGTAACCATTATTGAGTAGTACCTTCTTATGTACAAATCAATAATTCAACAATACTGTGCAATACCGTGTGCTACTGTGCAACCACACGTATTACTGTATTTTAACCACCATGTAACCCAACAGTGTTAACGGTAATAATTTACGTCGTTATTTATAAAACTCAATCTTTGTCGTTTTCTTTCATCCAACCATTTTCCGTTATGGGGCCCACAAATGGTTGCGCCGTCGTACGAATATTCCCGACAACAAGAATATTCCACGACCAAACGAATATTCTCCAACAAAAATGAATTTTTTAATAACCACTTGTTTATTTTGCAAAAATTTCACATTTCACCCATAACCAAAGCATTATATCAAATTAACCCTTATTAATTCAGAATAATGAATAAAGAAAAATTAAATTTTATTTATAATAAGTTGGGGTCTTACAAGCCTATTGTACTCTATGTTGATCAACACTACAGTCATTAAACGTATGTACATTTAATCATTTGGCAACCTCATGTGCCTGTCGTTTACCGACAAAACATTTGTTTAACATTTCAGTCTTCTTTTGAAAACCATATCAAGTAATTGACAAAAGATAACAACATTTGATAACAGATGAACAGATTATTAATAATCCATTCAATATATCGAGTCTAACCAAAGGAATTGGCTTTAACTTCAACATACTTCAATTCATGCGTAAGGATACAATGAACTTCAAAAACTTGTTCAGATTGAACTGAGACAAGAGTTAGAATACTTGCCTTTAGTGTCTGCTATGGTATATTTACTTTATGATTGAATCTTTCAAGTCTCTACAACACATGATCATATAACGGCTTACATTAGGTAATATATAATCAAGTATGTCTATGACTATATATTACCCTTCATCTCAATCTAATTATGTATTAGATTTAATTACCATCAATTCCGGTTTATCATTCTACTTGCATTCATAGTTGAATAGGTTATTACCAACCTTTACACATTACTCTTAAGGTTTAACAATGTTAATTCAAGTTCCTTAAGGTAGGTTTACTTTAAACTAATCATATTCTCTTGGTTTACATTCATGTCTATTCTTCACCATCTTTCATCAAGGACTGGCGCTGCGGCGCCAGTCATGTGCCTACAACTCGCGTTGCGGCGCGAGTTAACAGTGAAGGTGTCCCAGACTTGGCGCTACGGCACAAGTCCTTACTCAGTGGGCCGCGCTGCGGCATCACTTTGCAGTATGCTCGGGTCCTGTACATGGCGCTTTGGCGTGAACAATTTACCTTGGGCTGGCGCCGCGGTGCCAGCTCTGTGCACCAAAAAAAATTTCAATCTTAAAATTTTTGTGAAATTCCCGGACGCATAACTTCTTCGTTATAAGTCCGAATTGGCTCGTTCAAAAGCCCACGGTTCACAAAGTACGTAATCTACGCGTTCATGCAAGAATTTTATCTATTCGACTTCGTTTTCTAAAAATTCACCTATTGGTTTATTTTTAATGAAAACGATAAACGTTCGTGAACGTTCAACGCTAGTTTCTTCGTTCTAAGTCGGAATTCAGACATTTTTGAGTCCGCAACTCTAGAATGCCAAATATGACTTGTCTCCATCGAAAAACAACATTTTCGAGTTCAAACACAAAATTTGACTTCAAATCCGAGAATTTTACGAATTCGATGATTATTGTCCAATCGTGCAATTTTTGGCAAATCTTCATTCTTATGATTTGTCCAACATTACAAATGACTTTCATTCATTGTGTGAACATCTCAACATACTTATTACAACAACTTATATTCATTGTTGGATTTTGACTTATTTCTTTGTGAGCTTATAACTTATTAAATTATAAACTACTTATGACATCATTGCCCATAACTTATGATAATTAGAGTTTCTTAATCATCGTATTTATATGTTCTTAACATATCATATCATTCATGTTTACATGATATAAATTCATATAAACCCTTAACTTTTCATACTAACATTCATGGTTAACTTATAATAAGTTCGTAACTTTTATAAGTTCAAATGACTTATTTCCAACTTATATGGTTTAAGTTCATTGCTTACTCATTCATCTTACTTCTTAACATTCATGTTCCTTAATCCAAGATTTTCTTATCAACCTATCATGATAGAGATAGAAGATAATTGAAGAAGGGATTTTACTTTTGAAGTTCTTGATAAGTAGCTTCTTCTTCTTCTTGACTTATAGAAGTTAACTTATTTGTAACTTAAACTCTCTACCAATTAAGCACTTTGAAATAGCTAACTTGTTCGAACAAGTGTTAAATGGCTAGCAAGGCTTCTCCATTTATAGAACTTGCAAGTTTAGGGTAGATTAGTCTTAACACTAAGCCACCTCCTTACTATTCATTGCTTGGCTAACACAAAACTTATCCTTTGCTTGATCATTACTCATTTAACTTGGTCATTACATAACTTGGTCACCACTAATATATCTTGATAACAACACATTAATCACATTAATATGGTTTGCCCTGTGACAACCGTCATTTTGTAATAATATTTTAATATTTATTGGATTGAATAAATATTTTTCGATGAATTAATTATTAGATTAAATAATTAATTGACGCAATTGTGGTAGATTAATTTAATTATATGTGTTACATTTATTAAATTAATGTAGAGAGTTTTATTATCAAAGTATGTGATTATGTGAGCTTATTGTATTAAAAGAAATATTTAATAAGCATATTAGTATTTTAATTAATTTAATTATTAATTAGAGAATTAATAATTTGACATTATTAATTAATGAGAAAATTAAATATATGACTATGTGAATTTACGAGAAGTTATTATATTTTATTTATATTAAATAAGATATATGAATTATTGTGCAAGTGGGTGTGACATGAATTAAACTATATGATAAAGCTTTATTAAATTAAATAATTTTTGAAATCTATTAATCTAGCCAAACAAGGCCCTATGGGGAGTTGGATGCAGTTACCCAATACTGGAGTAACTGACCATTATGCGTGTCCGTTGAATTCTTATAATACGTATTCTTCTTTTCATTCTTCATTATTGCCTAAGTCTAGAAAACAAGCCAGAGAGAAAATTGAGAAGCTTGAGAGAAATTTGTAAGTGTGTAATCAACAGGTTGTTGTGAAAGGATCATCATTGATCACCTCTTCTAAATTATACTCAGGGTAATCTCCTCCTTCCCAATTTCTACTTCACGTCGTTTAGTTTTCATGAAAATGGCTTTTAAAGTTTTGGTTTAACCTCTGTAATTGGGTTAGGAGTAATGATTATGGGTTGTATATGTGCTATGACATATCAAATCGTGTTTAATTATATATATTATGTAAACCATATCATCAAATTCATGAAAACATGTTGTATATGATTTCTACAAAATTACAGAGTATGGGTTTTGGCCTTATGGCCTTATACATTACTTTAGTATGTCAAACATAAATGTTTTCGTAAAATTTACACTCGTATGATGTTATGCATGTTGATACGAAGAGACCAAAATTTAAATAAACGGATTCGGTGTTATAACGAATCCGTAGTGACAATTTTCATGTTTTATTTTCAAAACCTTCAAGAACATCAAGAACAATGGAAGTAAATGTGTTGATTTTTGCAAATTATGTGTTGTAACTTGTTAAAAATCATGCTAGATGGGTTAAGTAATGATTATATATGTATTACAATGATTGGGTAAGTCTAAATTCGTGTAAAAATAACTAATTGAAAGTTATGGCCATATTCATGTATAATTTTACGTGTGATTCATTTTTGGCCTATTTTGGCCTTGTTATGTTCGCGAACTGCAGAACTGCAGAAATTGTAGAAACTAAGTCTGGGTAACCCCGCCCCCGGCGGGTGTTACCAAACTAAATTATCCCGCCCCGATGAAAATAAATAAATAAATAAATAAAAAATATAATATTAATTAATTAAATAATAATAATTAATTAAAATATTTATCAAATAAATTAAATATTTTAATTGAGATATTGATGGAGTAAAATAAATATTCGATAAAAGTATTATTAAAATATTTATAAAATAAAATAAATATTATAATTGAGATATTGATGGAATAAAATAAATATTCGATGAAAATTATTATTAAAATATTTATAAAATAAAATAAATATTTTAATTGAGATATTGATGGAGTAAAATAAATATTCGATAAAATTATTATTAAAATATTTATAAAATAAAATAAATATTATAATTGAGATATTGATGGAATAAAATAAATATTCGATGAAAATTATTATTAAAATATTTATAAAATAAAATAAATATTTTAATTGAGATATTGATGGAGTAAAATAAATATTTGATAAAATTATTATTAAAATATTTATAAAATAAAATAAATATTATAATTGAAATATTGATGGAATAAAATAAATATTCGATGAAAATTATTATTAAAATATTTATAAAATAAAATAAATATTTTAATTGAGATATTGATGGAGTAAAATAAATATTCGATGGAAATTATTATAAAATAATTTATTCGAGTGTAATAATAGTAAGAGAATGAAAATATTCTAATTTAATTAAGTAATTAAATTAGAAGGGTAATGATTTGTTAAATAAAGTAGAGTTTATATTAAATAATTAAGAGAAAATGTAACTAATGAATTTCGTGAATATATATGGTATGTGTGTAGGATTTGTGGTGAACGGAAGTAGTAATCGTTTAGCCTACACACGAGGCAAGTTCCTGAACCTTAATTCTTTACATAAAGCAAGTTCATTATTCTATCTTGTTTATTACTGTTCAAGTCAAGATTTCATATTAGATCTTATCATTCTTTAAAAGCATAATTCTTATTATACAATACTTATTCGATTGTATACATCTTGAATTTTATTATTCAAATTGAATATCAATTATTGTTGAACCTTGTAAGACTAGTGAACCCTTATTGATTCAACTAGTACATAGTTGATTAGCGTTATAAATTCTAGAACTCTTATTGAGCTTACCCAATCCAAACTTCCTTTGGTGCGGACTCCGATGTCAAACTGAGATGAACAACCCTTTAATATGGGATTATTTACGCTTTAGCGTTAAGATATTGTGCACAGTATGGTACTAAGGGTTGATCCCCCTAAGTACGAGAAGAAGAGTCAATAGTCTTATGACTGTTAAAGGTTTCAAGAATAAACACTTGACAACCTAGGACATAGTTCAAGGTCTTGTGACCCTCAGAATTTCTTTTGATTCTTGTTATTCATTCTTGATTCAAAAGTTGAGCTTTTATATTCAAAGTTATTAATTCATTCGCATGTTATTATTATTCATTTATTATATTGTTATACTTGTGGGCAATCGTGCTCACTCTTGCGTAATAATAACATTGCAGTTAAGAACGAGAGAACAGACGAGCCTTCCACTAGTAAAGGCAAGGGCAAGATTAACAAGTAATGAAGACTATTTGTTTATGTGGTTGTGTAATGACATTTAGAATTGATGTTACTTAAGACTTAATTGTTATGTTTTCGCACAGATATTTTAAGGTTAGATTAACCTGGGATTTATTTAGTTATGCAGTTGATGTAACCCCATAAGGGGAGAGAGTTATTATTTATTCTATCTATTGTATGGTTGTATTTTATTTATGGATAGATAGATAGATGATGTTTGTACAGTGAACACCAAATCATGTGGAAATGGAAGTACCGGATTTGGGGGTGTCACATGCCCCATGGGTTTGTCAACTTATGGATTCTAGTTTGGGCTTGGATTAAATAAATCCTTGGGCTTTGCTTTAAAAAACACTCACATGTTTATTAATTCCATAGTTGGGCCTTAACCTTAATTGACTTGGGCTTGTTCAAAATCCTAACCAATTCTTTACAAATCCATTAATATTACATAATACATATACATATAGTTTATGCATTTATTCTCATACTCCAATTCATATAGAATTTATATACGATAATTCATCCCTCATACAACTCGTATAATACATCGTATTATACTTGTTATCATTCCTTTGCACAATACCAAAGTATCATACAATTATTACTTTACTCATTACTACTTCGCTTTACTTAACGTTTATAACTTAAGTCCGCAAGCGAAATATTACGTTCTCCATAACTAGATTATTATTATATAATCCGTCTTACCTTAATATTCTATCATTACGTATTTCTCAGAACTTCAAAAATAAATCCCGAGCAAATACCGATGAATAGTGTTTTTCGAAAAATTTCTCGGAAAACTTTCATTTTCGTCTTAGAAATTCAAACACTTTAATTCCTTCACGTAGCTCAAATACTACGACATTCCAATATCAATTGGTTATAGAATGATAACCATCTTGATAACATATAGAATATAATTTTATTATTATTATTTAATTTAATAAAAATCATTTTACAATAAGATCCGAATTTCTCGGTCGTTACAGCACCAGAAACTCGTAATGACCATAACGAGTTCTGAACGCCATCTTAGGTACATCCTCCTTTCTCACCTTTAACTGATGATACCCCATGCGCAAATCTATCTTAGAAAAATACTTTGCCCCTTTCAACTGATCAAATAGATCATCGATCCTGGGCAATGGGTATTTATTCTCAATCGTTAACTTGTTCAACTCTTGATAGTCGATACAAAGTCTTAACGACCCATCCTTTTTCTTTACAAACAATACCGGTGCTCCCCAAGGAGACACACTCGGTTGAATGTACTTTCTGTCTAATAGTTCCTGTAATTGAACCATTAAGTCCTTTATCTCAACTGGCGCCATCCGATATGGTGACCTAAAAACTGGTGTCGTTCCCGGTAACAGATCAATTACAAACTCTACCTCCCTGTCCGGTGGAATACCCGGTAACTCCTCCAGAAATACATCCGTGAATTCTTGCACTATAGATATCTGGTCCAAGGATGTTCCCACTCTTTGGGTATGCACAACATGGCACATTTAAAGGTTCTAACATGCTCAAGAACACCTATAGCGACTGTTTCGTCGCTATAAGGCCCATTAGCGACAGATTAATTACTAAATTATTAATATTATTAAATAATTAGTATTAAATGCTTCTTAATTATTAAAAACACAAAATAAATTACTAAAAATTATTTGAAGGCCTAAAAATTAGTTTTTAATAATTTTTAATGTATTTCATAAATATTTAATATTTTTGGAATATTAAAGGTATTTAATTTATTTAATTTTTATATTAAATAAATTATTTAAAAATGATTTTATTACTTGAAAAATTATTTAAAATTATATTATGCTATAAGAAAATATTTTAAGTTATTTTTAATGACTTTTAATATTTTTGTGATGAATTTAGTTAATAAATTAATATTAATGTTAATTAAGTTATTTAATAAATGTATTAAATAAATTATGAAAAATAGAATTAATTGTTTAAAATTCATATAAAAATGATTTAAAGTTATAAAAATTTTAAGTTATAAAATATAACTTTAATATTTAAAGGATAATTTTATTAATAATTTAATGTTAATGATATTAAATTTATTTAATAATTATATTAAATAAATATTTTTAAAATGGTTTAATGAATTAAAAATATTTTAAGTTATAATTAATGACTTTTAATATTTTGATAAATAATACATTAATATTTAAATATTAATAGTGATTATTTCAAAATGATTTTAATTATTTTAAAAATCATTTAAGGATAATAGTAATACTTTAAAAATATTTGAAGTTATTATAAATAACTTTAATATTTTGGCAATGGTTTCATTAATAGTTTAATATTAATTAAATATTAATGATAATAAAATTATTTGATATTTAAATCATTTTATAATGATTCTAGTGTTTGAAAAATCATGATAAATTATAATAATTATTTGTAAAATTATTATAAGGCTATGAAAAATAATATGACTGATATTTAAGTTATCCAGAATATTGTTAAGGGTACAGAATAGAGTTTTAAACTCGATAATTACCTGATAAAGTCGTCGATACGCCGACATGTTTTAGAAATTGATCTGAACTTAGATAATTTGACTAGATATGTGTTTGTTTGTGATTCAATGACTGTTAAACATGTGTGACAATGTGATTAGGTTATGTGCTTACTGCAATAAGTAGTATTATGTGTTACGGTATGTATTTCTAATCGATAGAATGATCTTATCAATGATAGGTTGCTATATAAAAGATAAAACTAAGTTGTGTATTGTAAGCAACAGACCAAGCAAGTATCCTACCTTTGTATTTACTTTATGCAATGGATATAAGTAAGAAAGTTTCAGAATTATATTATCATTGTGCCAGAATATTAACTCTGTTGTTATCGATATTGTATCCGATTATTATTTATCAGTACAATATTATTGTATAATTCAGATATTTAATCTGTTCGTTAATTTCTAAATATGGTTATACAAGTGTCCCCACTTGGATAATCATTGTATTTAATCACATGTTGATATATATACCTATTGATCTCCAGTACGTATACATTAATTAAAAGCCGTCTAAGCTATTTGACCCAGCTAGACACAAATTTAGATATATCGTTGAACATGATAAAACTTTATTGTATTCAATCAAATTGCTTTAGTTTGGATTATCGACTAAGTATGAACATCCCAAATATGGGAAAACTTTTATGCGCCCAAGGCAAAAAAGATGAACAATAATATCGTTCTTGCATGTAGTATTGATCAATACAGGGCACATGTGATGTACACCCTCGCGCCCGTAAATTATGACGGTTTGCAAATGAAGTTCTGTTTAACGTTTTTGAAAATAGAAAATAATGTTCATAGTCTGTTGACTAATCTTCAAATATAGTCAATACGTAGTTTCAAAATTTTGACATATAATTGTTATGTTATTATTATTGGTTCAACTTACTTCACAACTGTTGATTCGTTGTAGAAGTGTCGTGCAAAGAAAACATTTACTTCTTTCAACTTATATTTATATTTGCTATTACTCGTTGGGCACTCAAATGCTCATCTTTGCTTAATTTAAATGTTTTCAGCTAAGTGTGAACAAGCAGAAGGTTCGACCAACAACAATGGAAAAATGAAAGTAAACAGAATAAGTTTAACGGTATCTTTTATAATAGTTAGACAATATTTAGACCATGATATTTATTATCTATCATGTAATGTATTGTAGTAAAGGTTGTGTACTTAGGATTAGACTCTGATATATGTAAATTAAGTTTGACATTTATATTATTGTTATTATTATTAGTATTATTTCCGCTCATAGAAATGGTATTGTAAAGCACCGAGTTCGGGTTTCAAGTACCTGAATTTGGGGGCGTTACAGTTTAATTATAATTGAAAGGATGATATCTTTAATTTATTCAGTGTTTATTTCATTTATGATGAACTAATTCAATTTTTAGGCTTTTGACGGATCTTTAAGTGAAACAATGGTTATGTAACTTTGATTTTCAGTTTAATAAGTTATTCCTCAGTTTATCTATATTACTTTGTGCTTGAATTTATGAATTTCCTGATCAACAATTTTTTGTGGACTTGTATGGATTCGAGAGAGGAATTACGAGCCTAGACTTAGTTAATATAACATGTGTTCTTGAATTTTGTTAATGGACAAAATCTTGATGAATGTTAGGGTAGAGATATGCTTAACATCACACGTAATCGAATAGAGAACTTGAACTTAAACCTTCTTTGATTGTAATTCACATACAGATATAGTGAGTTAGTTAATTAAGGTGTTTAACTTAATTCTATCTAAATTGTGGATTTGAGTTAATATGGTGTTAGTACTTCGAGAGGTGGCTAATTCTACTTTCGTGTTCTTGATTAATAAGCTTTCATAGTAAATTAAACTGAAATAAAGGATAATAACCAGAGTGAAGCTTAAGGTGAAGTTTTAAGCCTAATTCTCCAATATTTGTTTAGAAATTTAGTTTTTGAGATTTGTGATTGTTTTGTGATCTTAGTATTTTTAATAATTTGAGTTTTTATAATTTTAATCATTAATTTGGATAGTTTAATAAAATTGGGATTAATATGAAACTTGTAATTGTTAGGTTGAAATTCTTACTAATTCCTCTGTGGGAACAATACTCTAATTACTATTATATTACTTGTTAACAACGTATACTTGCGTGCTGTGAGTATATAGATTTTACCCAACATATGCCACCTCTGATACCCAAGATTTTTGTCGAGGTAATGTCGGCAACTCAAGAGATGATATTATTGGGTTATCAACCTTGACAAGGGTTGGGCAAATATCATCAGGGCAATAAGCGCCCAATTCAAATTCCCAAACAAACCGGGACAGCCGGACTAAGCTATTCTGTTAGTTCCAGTCATAGGAATCCTCACAAGCATAAACAGATTCCTTCAGCTTCAGCCATACGGCGATTGTCTCAACCTATAGATCCTGAAAAACTTATACGATCTCCGGTAACAGTGCCTGCCCAGGTAATGGCTATGTTGTTTCCTAAATCGGTACCAGTCAAAGGAAAAGAGGTCCTGTTTCCAAATCCCGTAGTGGAAAAAAGGGAACGAAGATGTAAACAAGACATTGCAAGCGGTTGTCAAATATACGCATCATTGTCTTTACTAAGGGCATGAATAGAGACATCCTAGATGATGATTGTCCAGATATCATTGTCATCATTTGGGAGAAGGAGGACGATGACAGCCCCTTCATCATCGTTGTCTAACATGACTTCATCCTTAGAAATTAGAGCAGCATTCCATGCATTTGCTGACAAGGATAAAAAGGGCAGAAACTCCCTCTACCATGTAGATAGTGATAAGTAGGTTTTCTACCTACTTATTGGTTACCAAATCATTAGAATTATGCTCAACTTAAGTAGTTTTATTATGTTTTATTTTCTTTTTCTGTTCATTTTCCAGTATGCATAGCTGGAACTCTCATAGCAACTTAAGGCGTGGAAAGACATGAATTGGCATGGAGTGGCATTGAACTAGCAAGAACATGGCAAGGTGGACTTGAGTAAGAGTGCAGATGGCAGCTGAACTAGAGTAGGTGAGGAGGAGGAACAATGAAATGGTGAAGTACAAAAGAGTGGAAATTAAGAACAAAAAGCAGCAACAACAAAAAGACAGCAGAAGACAAAGTGCAGCAGCAGTGCGGCTGCGCTGCCATCCAAGTTATACATAGCGCGTCTGCGCTAACGAAATAAAAAGACATAATTAAGTAGTCGTGCGGTCGAGCTCCATTTATAAAGGGCTATGGCGCGCCCCTGCCATGCATATGCTAGAGACTCTTATAGCGCACCTGCGCTCGATCTGAACAGTAATCTTGTGCGGTCGTGCCTGTCTTATTCAGTTAAAAATGATGACTTTTTTGTAATTTGAATTTGAGTGTGTTTTGATCATCCGAGACAATATGGTTGGTACCGGATGTGGTTTTTAAATTATTATCATTGTTCTTAGGGTTTAGACTTTTATAAGGAGGGTTTTAAGCATTTCCATATACTTCAGTTTCTCTCTTTAATTAGATAGTTTAGTAATATTAGTTTTCAATTCTGGAGATTTGTATGGATTTGAACAAGCTTGGAAATAGAAGTGCAACAGGGATTATAAGATTTGCTCTCTCATTTCTCTTATATCTATTGATTGCATATCATAATTCCATGTTTTACTTCAATCTCATAATGGCTTTTGGTTCAGAAATGAACTAAATTCCATTAAGGGATTCTAAAGGATTCTAATGCCTAGTTTATAGATGTATGACTGATTGTGATGTTGCATATTTGATATTGGATTGCCCATTATGGTTGTACGTAATGTATGAACGCTTGATCACCATTCATAATAATTGCTTGTATGGATTTGGAAAATAAAATATAAGTATAGATTAGATCATAATGGAATATGTTTATAAAGCTTATATGTGTTAGGCTTTGTGATTCGTGAATCGGATAGGCATATATTGTTTCACCATTTGTAGTCATTAAGGGAGTTTGAGCTTAAATCATATTTGCAGTAAATTCACAAAGACATATAGTGAGTTTAGTATTTATGATGATTGCATTAATTCTATCAATTGTGGATTTTGTGTAAATTGGGCATAGTTCATTGAAAAATTGTCATGTTTCACTTATGTTCTCTCGACTAGTTTTCCATATTTAATAAGTAAACATAACATGAAGGATACATTTTAGATGAAGGATTAGAGGATATTAGAATCCCATATCTTTCCAAATTTGATTACCGACTCTTAATAATATTTATTTATTGTGTTGATAATTGATTTAATTATAAATTCATTTATTGATTGATAGTTTGAACATATAAAAAATAGTGATTAAGTTGTTGCATAATAATTTAGATTTATCACCTTTCTCCGTTGATCGATACTTTTTTTACTCTGTACTACTTGTTGAGCCATGTATACTTGCATGAGTTAGAGTCCATTTTTCTAAACCAAAAACGAGGCTACAAGTTTTTGGTGTCGTTGCCGGGGAGAGGCATTTAGTTTTAATATTGTCGTCATCAACTAAAGCTAAATTTGTTTGACTTAAATAATTATATTTTTATCTTATTTCTATTTTTTTTTATTTGTATATCAGGTACTTGTATACATTTTATACACACACAATCCACAAACTCTAAATTGGTGCCTGTACAGGACAACATCAATGGAAGAGGTTGGAAATCGAGAGTACGCGGGAACATACAAGCAAATTTTGAGACTTCAACATCCAATATGGCAGCAGAAGAGCAAAGAGAGTAACATCGGGCCTTAAGAGATTACTCAATACCGAATATAAATAGGTTACAGTCAAGCATCGTGAGGCCAGCTATAGCAGCCAACACTTTTAAGATAAAACCGGGCACTATACAAATGGTGCAGATTTTGGTACAATTCAGAGGTACTACTACAGAAGATCCGAACGAGCACTTATTAAGCTTCATAGAGATTTGTGACACTTTCAAGTACAATGGAGTGTTAAAAGATGCAATCAGGCTTAGACTGTATCCATTCTCTTTATAGGACAAGGCTAGAAGTTGGCTCCACTCTTTACCATCAGGATCTATTACCACTTGGGAGGACTTAGCACGAAATTTCTTAGCAAAATGTTTCCCAATGGCTAAGACTACAAAAATGAGTACAACAATTTCCCAGTTTGAACAATAATTTTTATAATGGACTAGGATTGCAATCAAGGCCAATTGTAGATGCTGCAGCAAAAGGAGCCTTATGGGCTAAAAGTTATGAAAAGGCTTATAATCTTATAGAGACTATGGCAGCAAATGACTTTCAAAATCCTACTGCCAGAATGCTACAGCCAAAAGTTATGAGATTGTTAGAGGTGGATGCTATTACACATTTGTCAGCTAAGATGGCATCTATGGCAAAGAAGATTGATTCTTTGGCAGAAAGAAAAGTGAAGATAGTTTCTTTTGTATGTGAAATATGTGCTGGTTCATATTTAACCAATCAGTGTGCTATCAGTTCAAAATTTGAACAGTATGTGAGCAACTATCAGAAAAGTTAGAATCAGTTCTAGAATTCCCATAACCCCAACAACTGCAATCATCCAAATTTTAGCTAGGCAAACAATCAAAAACAACAGTTTCAACCACAACATCAGTTTCAGTCACAATCATCTCATCAGCAGTATGCACCAAAACCACCCTACCCTCCTGGATTTTAACAGCAACCTCAACATCATCCACCACCTGCACCTCAGCAAGAGAAAAAGTCAGAAATGGAGGAGATGATGATGAAGTACATGGTGAATATCGAGGTAATGATCAAGAGCAAAGCAGTGGCAATCAAGAATTTGGAGACGTACATGGGTCAGATGGCTAGTATGCTCAACAACAGACCACAAGGTACATTACTAAGTACAATAAAAGTTATTCCAAGAAGAGAGGGTAAATAACAATATCAGGCCATTACCTTAAGATCAGGGAAACGGACTATAGGATTGCAGGATGGAGCGCCCGCACCACTTTTACAAGAGGAAACTGCACGGTCGCGTGATGAAGAAAAGTTTTCTGATAATGGTTTGGTTTAAGAAGGTTCTAAGTAGAGGGAAATGGAGAAAAATAGTAAAGAGTCAACTGAGAAACTAGTGACCAAGCCATCAGTTGTTCATCTCCCTATTCCATATCCATAGAGACTGCAGAAACAAAGGGAAGACAAGTAATTTAACAAGTTTTTGGAGGTGTTCAAAAACCTACAGATTAATATACCTTTCGTTGAGGCATTGGAAAAGATGCCAAGTTATGTAAAGTTTATGAAGGGTATCTTATCAAGGAAGAAAAGGCTAGAAGACTTTGAGATAATTGCCTTGACCGAAGAATGTAGTTCAGTGCTTCAACGCAAATTACCTCTAAAGTTGAAAGACCCAGGCAACTTCACGATAACTTGTTCAATAGAGAAGATGTGTTTTGATAAACACTTATGTGATTTAGGGGTGAGCATCAACTTGATGCCACTGTCAGTATTTAATCAGTTGGGACTGCCGGCTCCAAGGCCGATAAACATTTCATTATAGCTTGCTGACAGGTCCATTAGTTATCCATGGGGTATTGTGGAAGATGTGCTTGTTAAAGTGGATAAATTCATCTTCCCGACTGATTTTATCATTTTGGATTATAAGGAAAACAGAAGTATACCTATCATCCTTGGGAGACCATTCCTAGCCACTGGAAGGACCTTGATAGATGTTCAAAATTTTAAATTGACAATGAGGGTTCATGATCAAGAAGTCACCTTTATCGTGATAAAGGCTATAAAGTTTCCTACAGACGAAGAGGAATGTTTTAGGATTGATATGGTGGACAAGATGTTGAAAGATGGAGTAGAGAATTTGGTGGAGAATGAACCTTTGAAGAATGTTATTTTGGGAAATTCTGAGATAGAAAATGATGAGATTACTAAGTTTGTTCAAATACTTGACACATTACCACAGTTCAGAAGATTCAAGACTTCTGTTGAGCCATTAAAGATTGCTAGGGAGACATCAGTGAAACTTAAGCCATCACTTGAGATGCCTCCAAAACTTGTGTTGAAACCTCTTCCAGGACACTTAAGGTATGCATTTTTAAATGATAATTCAAAATTACCTGTTATTATTTCTTCTATATTAACATCTTACCAGGAAGAAACGTTGCTGAGAGTTCTAAGAGAGTTTAAATTAGCCATTAGATGGACCATAACAGATATTAAAGGGATCATCCCATCATTCTGTATGCACAAGATCCTACTGGAAGATGATAGTAAACCTTCAGTAGAGCAAAAATGGAGATTAAATCCAATTATAAAGGAAGTGGTCAAAAAGGAAGTTCTGAAATGGCTAGATGCATGAATTATATATCCGATTTCAGATAGCTCGTCGGTGAGCCCGGTACAGTGCGTGCCGAAGAAAGGGGGAATAACCGTAGTCTCCGATGAGAACAATGAATTAATACCGACGAGGACAGTAATAGGGTGGAAAATCCGCATGGACCATCGCATTCTTAATAAAACTACAAGGAAAGATCACTTTCCATTGTTGTTTATTGATCAGATATTGGACAGACTAGCAGGTCATGAGTATTATTGCCTTTTGGATGGATACTCGGGCAATAATCATATTGTGATAGCTTCAGAAGACCAGGAAAAGATAACTTTCACATGTCCATACGAAACATTTTCTTTCAGAAGGATGTCTTTTGGGTTGTGCAATGCCCCAACCACATTTCAGAGGTGTATTATGGCAATTTTTTTAGATATGGTAGAGCACAATGTGGAAGTGTTTATGGATGATTTTTCAGTATTTGGTGATTCATTTGGTTTGTGTTTAGAGAATCTAGTGATGGTATTGAAAAGATGTGTTGAAACAAATTTAGTTTTGAATTGGGAAAAGTGTCATTTTATGGTATAAGAGGGTATCATTTTGAGCCATAAAGTTTCAAAGAAAGGATTGGAGGTGGACAGGGCGAAGCTAGAGACCATTGAGAATTTGCCTCCACCTACCTCTGTAAAAGGCGTTCGTAGTTTTTTAGGGCATGCAGGCTTCTACAGAACGTTATTAAAGACTTCTCCAAGATCACAAATGTGACGACCCCAAAATAGGTCCATTCCATCCAACCCATTCTGAGTCGCCAAATACATGGTACATAAATAACTACAACTTTATTATTACAACATATAAACTGTGAGTTTAAATACAGATATTGCCGTTTATACAATATCCACACGCAAATAAATCCCCATCATAATTATTGATACATTATTTTACAAAAAATGGTGAGGACTACTAAACAACTCTCTCTAGAACCTTCATTCCATATCCCGACTAGTACTCGCTACATTCTCGTCTCTTGAGAAGAAAAATGGAACAAAAAGGAAAAGGGTGAGCTCAACTAGCCCAGTAAAGAATATTATGACTAAGATAATATACAACAAATTATCGTTAGTCTTCAACTGGGAAAAATCCAATAGAATACAATAGACAACCAGTTTTAAATCAACAACTGCAGCGGAAACAACGATTCATTAGAAGAGTTAAGTAGAGAATGCAAACTACTATCTTCTATTATGAATTTAAAAGTTCATCGTCGATATTTTATCCCTGTAATATCAGTCAACATATATCTAGAATCAAATATTCATCTTTGCACTACAGGCCAAAGATATTCATCAGTTGGTCATGTTCATCTAAACACCTGTTCATCTTTGCACTACGGGCCAAAGATATTCATCATAAAATCATTCATCTTTGCACTACGGGCCAAAGATATTCAGTTATATCATCATTTAGGATAAAGGATGATGAAAAATATTTTAAAGAAAACGAATCCAGTGAAACAAAAGAATAAATATTAAGGATTCGTATTTTAAACAATCCAAGTTCAAAAATACTTCATAAGTAATCAGAGTGGAGTGAAATTCAAGAATGATAAAAATATGGATACAATCAAAGCTAGTATCCAGAATAGATATTTTGGACGAAAAGAAGAAATTTTATTTTTCGGTGAATAGTGTCGTATTCGTGAATAGTGCCGTATACGTGAATAGTAACTCCGACACCAAAAGATAGAAATTTTTCAAAAAAACATCATCATGCTTCGTGAATAGTACTCATGAATAGTAACTCGTGAATAGTAACTCATGAATAGTAACTCGTGAATAGTAATTCATGAATAGTAACCCCGACAGGAAAAAGTTCCAAATTTGATAAAAAGTTTCAACCAATATTTCAGCATAATGATATTGAAGAAATAATATCATTTGAGAAGAAAATAACATCCCTTACCTCGAAAGACAGTATTTCTAGTTGAAACACCGGATATAGGCTATGACTTGAACTTGCACCGTATAGCAGCACTCAAAGTATACTCAAAATACTCACAAGAATACGCTCGATAATATAGAGAGAAAAAAAAACTTCAGTTTCTGGTGTGATTTTTTATTCTAACCTAAGCACCCTATTTATAGGAAAATGCTTAGAATACCAAAGCAGAAAATTTAATAAATTAATAATATATATATTAAATTTTCACGCCAACCTTTGAATCATCCAATTCAGCATGTTTGACAACCCACCAACAATACAAAAAACGTTTTCTATATTTAAAATATTTTAAACTCCAAAAATTAATTATTTCGGAACTTCGAAACTTCAATAATTCACAATAAATAGCCCTTTTGTTCGAAAATTTGAATCTGGCGAGTTTTTATAGGAAATTCAATTCTCTAGAACTTTGCAGAAGAAAGTTTTTTCAAATTTCAAACGAAAATTGACCGAAATCCACAAACGGGCAATTTTGCAGGCTATAATCAAATTTCGGTCAATAAATGGGGTCCACCGACACATAAAACATGCTTTAAATATTTTTGGTAACAAAAATACTTCTCCTCCACATATACTCATATATTCCACATTCATCGTAAAAATATAATCATTATTATATTATTAAAATATAATAATATATTTAAATAAATTATTTTAGCAGAAAAAATAAAATTTCAATTTTCAACAATTGTCACATTAAAAAAATTTCTCCATCTATATCCACATAAAATCAATATTTTTCTCATCATATAAATCAATAATTAATTACTCGCAAATATTATTACAGAATCACAGTACTGACAACCAAGCCGTTCCCAGGAAAGAGGGGGCTTTCCAATAAGAATTTCTCCTTACTGGCGCGCAATTAGGTGACCAAACCTCTCCTTAGACAGAACTTTCTAGACATTGCCAATAATGTTATCTAATAATATTATTCAAATAATATGAATTATTGCTTCGATAATGAAAAATATTATGTAACGACAATTATTAAAACAACAGCAATATAAAATATCAACGCAGCAATTATTGAATCAATAAAATAAAATACTGAACAGTAATTACTGTAACAATTATTGAGTAGTGCCTTCTTACGTAAGAATCAATAATTGGTGCAATACCGTATGCTACTGTTCAACAATGCGTATTAGTGTGTTTTAACCTCCGGGTATTCCAACAGTATTAACGGTAACAACTACGCCGTTATTTATAAACAACTTATATTTGTCATTTTCTTCATCCAATCGCTTTCCATTATGGGGCCCATAAAAGACTGCGCCGTCGTACGAATATTCCCCGACAGCAAGAATATTCCATGACCTAACGAATATTCCCCGACAACCATGAATATTTTATAACCACTTGCTTATTTTGAAATATTTGCGTATTTTACCCATAACTATCCACATTAATCAAATCAACACTTACTATTTCAAAATATTAAATAGAGAAAATTAAATTTCATTAATAATAAGTTGGGGTCTTACAACCTCCCCTCCTTATGAAATTTCGTCCTCGAAATTGACGTACGTACCTGGTGTTTTCGAAAAGATGAGAATACCTCACTTTCATTTCCGTTTCCAACTCCCACGTCATTTCCTCAATAGCATGGTTTCTCCACAAAACTTTTCCTTGTGGTATAACCTCGGTACATAGGACATATTCTTTCCTATCCAAGATCTTAACAGGTACCTCCTCGTACGTTAAGTCTTCGGCTATCCCATCTGGTTCTAACTCAATGACGTGGTTTGGGTCGTCCACATATTTACGTAACATCGATACGTTAAAAATGTTATGAACACGCGTCATACTTGGCGGTAAAACGAGTCTCTAGGCCACAGTTCCTATTCGATCGAGAATTTCAAATGGATTAATAAATCGAAGGTTTGAGCTTTCCTCACCTCACTGATTCTCGCTTTTGAAATAACAACTTCTTGCACCTCCTTCTTCTAATTCATCAGCTCCGGTGTGTAACTTGAACAACTTTAACTTTATCGATTAAAGTCAATTATACTCGTATATCATCATGTGGGTACCTAGAGTTTTCATCTCCATCTCTATTATTTGTAAGTTATTCGAAATGAGTCTTTAAAAATATTATACTCGTACTCGTATACGATCTTCTACTCAACACGTCAGCTACCATGTTCGTTTTTCCAAGATGGCATGGTCAGAACATGTGCTGAAATGAGTCTCCTCTTGAGTTCTTCGAAGCTCTTCCCACATTCCTTGCTCCATTCGAACTTTGTATCTCTACGAGTCAGCTGCGTTAATGGAATAACGATTCGAGAATATCCTTCAACGAATCTCCGATAATAACCAACTAAGCCTAGAAAGCTACGTATTTCGATTACCGACTTAGGTTGTTCTCAACTGTGACTCATATCCCAACCTTGGATAGCACGTTACAATGACACCTATCAGTTTATTATCGCATAAATATTGTCCCTTACGGAGAGTCTGGCTTCGGTGCATTCCACAAAGGAAGTCACCAGATAAAGGCTCAGGTACCAAATTCTATAGTTGAATTTTTAACTCCTGAAGTTCAATAGGAGCCATTCGATATGAGATTTTAGAAATGAGATTTGTACCTGGTTCAAAGTCGATACAAAATTTAATATCAGGCTTTGGGAGTAAGCCAAGAAATTCTTCAAGAAATACGTCAGGAAAAATCAATAACAACAGGAATATTATTCAAATCTGACGTGTCTTTATTCAAATCTATAACATGGACTAAGAAAACTTGACATCCGTAATAAACGAATGACCTCATGGCTTGATATGAAAATGTTTGACTACAATGGTTTGATCGCTTGAATTCAAATAACAGGTTGCTTAGGAATATGAAAACTAACAACCTTACGAAAGTAATCAATTTTGGCATGATGAGTAGTTAACCTTAGAATCACATCAAAAGCAAATATCTCTATAGAAATGAGGTTAACAGGTAATGTGATAGTGCCAACCTAAATCAAGCAAGATTTCTAAACAACAGATGTAATGAAAGTTTCTCCTAACGGAGTCTCCATAAATAGGTCAAAGTCTAATTTCTCCGTAGTCAAGTTCAAACGTTGAGCGCAAGCAAGAGAGATAAAAGAATGTGTAGAACCGGTATCTAGTAAGGTATAAACTTCATAAGAATTTATAATTAACTAACTCGTGCTAACTTCGTTCGGGTTCCTCGCATTTTGACTGGTCACGACAAACGCTCTTCCAGGAATCGTTGACTTTGACTTTTTTGGGACATCTTTTTGAGCCACCATTCCCGCTGAACTGGGTTTCGATACCGTACAATCTCGAGCGATATGTCCTTCTTTTCCACAATTATAGCATACCTTAAACTGTTGTGGGCAGTTTGGGCTGATATGTCCCTCTTTCCCACATTTGTAACATGCGACCGGTGGTCTTTCTCCTCCCTTGGAACCAGTTGCTACTGGCGCTGATGTCTTCACATGGTCATTGTTGAATCACTTCTTTTTAATATCTACTCCCGACTCGCTTTTTCTATTTTCATGGCCACGATTACCACCAGAGTGGTTACCGCCTTTGTCCGTATTCTTCTTTCTCTGTTGATTATCGTTATTCTGATGACTGCTATCTTCGGTATGATCTTGGTTATAGTCCCTCGGTTGAACGTACTCGTTATCTCGCTCTAACAACTGAGCCCTGTTGACAACATCTGAATAGAGTAAAAATTTATGAGAAATGAGATACTGACGTATGTCGGGTTTCAAACCTCTAAGAAACATCCGCGTCATACGTTCCTCATTCTCCACCAAATGAGGTGCAAACCTGGATAACTCTGCGAACTTCGCCTCGTACTGGGACACCGTCATGTTATTCTGCTCCAGTCTAATAAACTCCACTTCCTTCATATGACGAATACTTTCAGGGAAGTACTTTTCATTGAACTTTTTCTAAAACGTCTCCCATGACATGCTGAGTGCAGCTGGATGGGTACGCTTCACAGACTCCCACCAGTAATCTACCTCATTACAGAACATAAAGGTAGCGAATGGCACCTTCTGCTCCTCTGTGCATCCCAAGACATCGAATATCTTGGTAATTTGCTTGACCCATGTTTCTACCATGATCGGATCCGATTTTCCCTTAAATTCTGGTGGTCCCAACTCTTTGAACTGCTTGGCTGTGACCACCCGTGAATTGCTATAATTTCCTCCTGTATTTTGAACACGAGTCTCCCTCGTCTGATTTTGCATAAACTGTAAAGAGCTTCTAAACATCCCCTCGTTCATCATCTACTCAGTGGTGTTGTTCACAGGAGGAACATTACCAGCCTGTTGCACGTTCTCCTCGTTGGTGAGTACAGGCGTCTCCACGGTCTCATTTCCACTGTTAATATTCTCAGTCGACATTCTCAAATACTGTCATAAAACAAGGGTTAATTAAGGAAATCAATATATCACATAATATCCCTATATACTGACCAACTAACAAATAAGCTTAGGTAGGACACACTAGCGAAGGATTTACTCGTCTCTCCCCTCCTAGTTCTATTCCCCGATCTCCACCAGAGATCATATCCCTAAGCTCTGATACCAACTGTGACGCCTCCAAAATAGGTCCATTCCATCCAACCCATTCTGAGTCGCCAAATACATGGTACATAAATAACTACAATTTTATTATTACAACATATAAACTGTGAGTTTAAATATAGATATTGTCGTTTAGACAATATCCACATGCAAATAAATCCCCATCATAATTATTGATACATTATTTTACAAAAATGGTGAGGACTACTAAACAACTCTCTCTAGAACCTTCATTCCGCATTTGAAGCATATGATAGGTGGTCTTTCTCCTTCCTTAACAACGGGTGATGGTGCTGACGTCTTTCCATCATTGTTGAATCTCCTCTTTTTGAAATGTCCATTCTTATTATTTTGGCCCTGATTAACACCGAAGTGGTAACCATTTCTGGCCTGCTGATTCCCTCCACACTTGTTGTCACCGCTTCGATGACCACTCTCGCTGGTATTATAATTTTGTCGGTTGCTCTCTTTTAGTTGAGTTAACTCGTTATCGCGCTCCACTAACTGAGCCCTATTTATAACATCTGAATACAAACACAGTTTATGAGAAATAAGATGTTGACGTATCTCCGGCTTCAAACCTCTTAAAAACATTCGTGCCATTCTCTCTTCATTATCCACCAAGTGGGACGCAAACCGTGATAATTCTGCAAATTTTGCCTCGTATTGCGACACGGTCATATTATTTTGTTCCAACTTAATAAACTCCACCTCCTTCATGTGGCGAATACTTTCGGGAAAGTATTTGTCATTGAACAGCTCCTGGAACTTCTCCCAAGATATCTTCAGTACAGCAGGTTGAGTATGTTTTACCGATTCCCACCAATAATCTGCCTCTCCGCGCAACATAAAGGCGGCAAAGGGAACCTTTTGCTCCTCGGAGCATCCTAAGACATCAAATATCTTGGTCATCTGCTTTATCCATGTTTCCGCCATAAGTGGTTTTGGCTCTCCCTTAAACTCCGGTGGTCCCAGCTCCTTGAACTGTTTAGCGGTGACCGCCCGAGAGTTTCCCGTGTTTCCATCTACGTTTTGGACAGGAGTTGCTCTCGCCTGCTGTTGCATGAATTGTATAAAACCTCTGAACATTTAATCATTCGTCATTTGGTCAGTGTTGTTGTTTGCATGAGGATTTTCGCCTTCCTGATGCACATTATCCTGATTATTGATATGTGGTGAATCAACGATCGCCTGTGCTCCATTGCCATTCTCAACATTCTCAGATGTCATTTTCAGATACTGCCACAAAACAAAAGGTTAATTGACATGTAACATATTATCCCTATATTCTGACCGACCAATAAAATAGCACATAAACTTAGGTAGGTCATACTAGCGAAGGAATTCCCCGTCTCTCCCCTCCTAGTACTATTCTCACATCTTAGCCAGGGATCATATCCCTAAGCTCTGATACCAACTGTGACGCCCCCAAAATTAGGTATACATCACCCATCTTGAGTCGCCAGATACATGGTACAGAATTCAAATACAACTTACTAATACAACTGTCGTGTACAATACGACGAAACATAACTGTGAGTTTAAATACAATTATTGTTTACTAGAGATCATACAAACTCAAAAGGAGTCCTCAATACAATTATTGTCACACTATTTAACAGAATAGTGAGGACTACTAATACTATTCTCTGGTCCATCACTCCATTCCCCGACTCGTCCCAGCTATATTCTCATTTCCTGAAGAGAACATTGAAAGAAAGGGTGAGCTCAACTAGCCCAGTAAGAAATATTATGACTAAGATAATGCAGAATAAATTATCATTAGCCTTCAACAGTGTTAAACTGATAAAATACAATAACCATCAAGTTTAACTGCAGCGGAACCAGCAATCCATTAAAAGAGTCAAGTAGAAAATAAAAACTACTATCTTTTATGATTTAAAAGGTTTTTCATCATCGTTATGGCTGAGACTCAGCTTAATAAATATTCCACATCATCGAATCACCCCTGCACTACGGCCAAGGATATTCTTTAGTATCACGACCACAATTATTCATGCACTACGGCCAAGAATATTTGTGTATTCATTAGTGGTCATGATCATGCCAACAACTGTCCATCAATGCACTACGGGCCAATGAGGATTTTTAATTTTTACATCACTTGTAATATTATGGTCATGATTACACCGAATAATCCCTGGTCATAATCATACCAAGTCCATCTATGCACTACAGGCCACAGATGACTTTCAACAAAATATAAACATGAGGATGATGACAATGATATAATAATTCAATAAAACAAGTTCAAGAATTATTTTATCCAGAAATTATTAATGTCCAAATTGTCAACACGATACTGTTTTGTGGTGTAAAATTCAAGAATGATCAGAAGAATATTTTCATGAAAGGATACTGGATGAAGCGCAAATATCAAGGATATTCTACTAATTTCATGGAGTATAGAAGTTAAAGTTTTAACCAACTGAGTATAATAAAGAATGAAATAACAAAAGAAATCACCATGCATGCGATAGACCGCACAGGCAGGTTATTCCAACAGAATAATAAATAACGGAACCAGGTCAGGTGAAATTCACATCGACAGGATGTTCCAACAGAATAATAAAGACGGAACCAGATCCGGTGTAAAACACACAGATAGGATATTCCAACAGAATAATAATAAAGACGGAACCAGATATGGTGTAAAACACACAGATAGGATATTCTAACAGAATAATAAAGACGGAACCAGGTCCGGTGTAAAACACACAGACAGGATGTTCCAACAGAATAATAGAAGAATGTCACCAAGTATAGGGTAAATCGCGTATACAGGTTATTCCGACAGAATAATAAGAAATGGAATAACATAAGGATTTCACCAAGTATAGGGTACACCGCGTATACAGGTCATGTATAGGGTATGCCACTTTTACAGGTTATTCCAACAGAATAACAAAGAATGGAATAACATAAGTTCTCTTCAAGAAGAAAGAATAACACCCCTTACTTTATTTAGGAGATTGAATACTGCAGTAGTGTAGTAACCTAATACTCTTCTTCTTTCTCTCTTATTCTCTCTATACTTTCTCTCTCTATAGCTTGAGCGAATTCGTGAAAAATAATGAAGCCCTAGGCTTCTATTTATAGAAGATTTATTACTATTTACGAAAGTATTAACTATTTACGAAGGTAATTACTATTGACGAAGGTAATTACTATTTACGAAGGTAGTTATTATTTACGAAGGTAGTTATTATTTACGAAGGTAATTACTATTTACGAAAGAGACTCTTAGATGATGACATATGGCCCCCCATAAATAATTTAACTTACCACAAACGTCTAATAATAGACTCTTTATATACATCAAGGATTGAATAAAAATTACCAGAAATCATTTTATTATTTTTTTTAATCAACACATATTTAATCTTTCAACAATTATTAATCATTTATAACTTGTCGTCTCAATTATTGTTTAGATAATATAACACATTATACAGATGATACTGTGACAATAATTGAATCAATAATATAAGAGATATGATGCAGCAATTACTGTAGCAATAATTGAGTATAGCTGAGTGACTTCTCACGTAAGCATCAATAATCAATACTGTGTGCTACTATGCAACAACGCGTATTACTGTACTTTTACTACCGAGTAGTTCAACAGTTTTAACGGTAACACCTCCGCCGTTATTTTATAGAAAGATAATTTCGTCGTTTTCTAACTACAACAATACTTCCATTGTGGGGTCCACCAATGATTATGTCGTCGTACGAATATTCCCCGACAAAAAGAATATTCCCCGACCAAACGAATATTTTATAACAACTTGCGTACTTTGCAAAATTTATAAATATTACCCACAACTATATATTTTATCAAATTTATTCCATAATATTCAAAAATAATAATTATGAAAATTCATCTTTATTTATAAAAACTGGGGTCTTACAACCTTCCCTTCTTATGAAATTTCGCCCTCGAAATTAGGGTACGTACCTGGTATGTCAAAGAGGTAAGGATACCTTGATTTCATTTCAGATTCTAACTCCCAAGTCATTTCCTCAACATCGTGATTTTTCCACAAAACTTTGACTTGAGGTATAACCTTGGAGCGTAGAATATGTTCCTTCTTATCCAAGATTTGAACAGGAATCTCTTCATACGTCAAATCTTCTGCTATTTCGTCCGGTTCTAACTCAATAATGTGGTTCGGGTCTTTCACATATTTTCGTAACATGGATATGTGAAAAACGTTATGAACACGAGACATACTTGGCGGTAGAGCGAGTCTATAGGCCACAGTTCCTATTCGATCGAGGATTAAAAATGGACCGATGAATCGAGGATTGAGTTTTCCTCTCTTTCCAAATCTTGTAACTCCTTTCCAGTAGAGTAACACGTAACAACACATGATCTCTTATATTGAATTCCACGTCCTTTCGATGAAGGTCAGCATAACTCTTTTGTCGACTTTGTGAGGTTTTTATACGTTGTCGGATCGTTTGAATCTTTTCCGTAGTCATACGTACCAACTCCGGTCCCAACAACGTTGCTTCACCCACCTCATCCCAGCATACTGGAGAACGACACTTTCTTCCATACAACGCTTCGAATGGAGCCATGCCAATACTTGCTTGATAACTGTTGTTGTAGGAAAACTCCACTAATGGTAAGAACTTGTCCCAACTTCCCTTGAAATCAAGGACACAGAGTCTTAATAGATCTTCAAGAGTTTGAATATTTCTCTCCGACTGTCCGTCCGTCTGAGGATGATATGTCGAGCTAAATCATAAGTCTGTGCCCATAGCTTTTTGCAAACTAACCCAAAATCGTGAAGTAAATCTTGGGTCTCGATCAGAAACTATGGATACCGGCACACCATGCAGTCTTACAATCTCGTTTATATACATACGAGCAAGACGTTCAAGTGTATAAGTTTCTCGTATCGGTAAGAAATGAGCAGACTTGGTCAATCTATCAACAATAACCCAAATCGCATCTATGCCTTGAGAAACCTTAGGAAGACCGGTAACGAAATCCATGGTAACGTGCTCCCACTTCCATTCTGGAATTTCAAGTGGTTGCAATGGACCTTTTGGTACTTGATGCTCCACTTTAACTCGTTGACAAGTTAGACACCTTGAGATAAACAACGCTATCTCTCTCTTCATATTGCTCCACCAAAATGTATGACGAATATCATGATACATTTTGGTACTCCCAGGATGGATTGCAAACGGTGTATTGTGCGCCTCCATCATGATTTTATACTTTAAATCAGGGTCATTAGGAACACAAAGTCTGGAGTTGACTCGAAGTATTCCTTCTTCATCGATTCTTGCTTCCGACATAGCACCTTCTTGCACTTTCTTCCTCATACGCATCAGCTCCAGGTCTGTAGCTTGAGCAGCTTTAACTTTATCGATTAAAGTCGGTTCTACTCGTATATTTGCCATGGTCACATGCATCCCTGGAGTCTTTAACTCTATCTCCATCCTTTGCAAGTCACACAAAATGGGCCCTTGCGTTGACAATATCGCACTCGTACTTGCATGTGATCTTCTACTCAATGCGTCAGCTACCACGTTTGCTTTTCCAGGATGGTATTGGATGGTATGATCATAATCTTTCAACAGTTCAAGCCAACGTCGTTGTCGCATGTTGAGTTCTTTTTGAGTGAAGAAATATTTGAGGCTTTTATGATCCGTAAAGATCTCCACTTTTTCCCCATACAAGTAATGCCTCCAAATTTTAAGTGCAAAGACAACAGCTGCCAACTCTAGATCATGAGTAGGATAATTCTTCTCATATTCTTTGAGTTGTCGCGAGGCATAGGCTATGACTTTTCCATGTTGCATGAGAACACATCCCAGCCCTTTGCCCGAAGCATCACTGTAAATGACAAAACCCTCCGAGCCAGATGGTATTGTCAGAACAGGTGCTGAAATGAGTCTCCTCTTGAGTTTTTGAAAACTCTTCTCACATTCTTTGCTCCAATCGAACTTTGTATCTTTCCGAGTCAGCTGAGTCAATGGAGTAGCGATTCGAGAAAATCCTTCCACGAATCTCCGATAATAACCAGCTAAACCGAGAAAGCTACGTACTTCGGTCACTGATTTAGGTTGCTCCCAGCTTTGAATAGCTTCAATCTTTGTTGGGTCAACAGATATTCCATGACTTGATACCACGTGCCCAAGGAATGCTACTTCCTCAAGCCAGAACTCGCATTTCTTTAACATGGCATAAATCTTATATTCACGAAGCTTTTGGAGTGTCAGCCTCAAGTGTTGCTCATGATCTTCACGGATTTTGGAATAAATAAGGATGTCATCAATAAAGACGACCACAAAGTGATCCAAATATTCCTTGAATACTCGGTTCATCATATCCATGAAGGCAGCAGGAGCATTAGTCAATCCAAAGGACATGACTAGGAATTCATAATGCTTGTACCGAGTTCTGAAAGTCGTCTTTGGAATGTCATCGGTTCTAATCTTCAATTGGTGATACCCGGAACGAAGATCGATCATTGAAAAGAATTTGGCTCCTTGCAACTGGTCAAACAAGTCATCAATACGTGGCAATGGATACCTATTTTTGATGGTGACATGATTTAACTCCCGATAATCAATACAAAGTCGTATACTCCCATCTTTTTTCTTCACGAATAGAACAGGAGCACCCCAAGGAGAAGTACTAGGACGAATAAAGCCAATGTCTAACAATTCCTGCAGTTGGGTTTTTAACTCCTGAAGTTCAATAGGAGCCATTCAATATGGGGCTTTAGAAATGGGTTTTGTACCGGGTTCAAGGTCGTTACAAAATTCAATCTCACGCTCTGGGGGTAGACCAGGAAGTTCTTCGGGGAATACGTCAGGAAATTCATTAACAATAGAAATATCGTTCAAAACTGACGTATTTTTGTTTAAATCAGTGACATGAGCTAAGAAAGCTTGACATCCGTTTTTCAATAAACGAATAGCTTTATGACTTGAGATGACCGTGATTGATTTTAATGGTTTGGTCGCTTGAATTCGCATAATAGGTTGATTAGGAATATGAAAGCTAACAACCTTATGGAAACAATCAATTTTTGCATGATGAGTAGTTAACCAATCAATCCCTAGAATCACGTCAAATGCAAGTATTTTCAATGAAATAAGATCTACAGGTAATGTGAGGGTACCGATTTGAACCAAACAAGACTTATAAACAGTGGATGTAATGAAAGTTTCTCCCAACGGAGTTTCCACAGATAAGTCAAAGTCTAATTTCTCCGGAGTCAAATTTAATCGATGAGCGCAAGTAGGAGAAATAAAAGAATGGGTAGAACCGGTATCAAATAAAGTATAGAATTCGTTAGAGTTTATGATAAGCTTACCCGTGATGACCTCATTCGGGTTCCTTGCTTTCTGGGAGGTCACAACAAACGCTCTCCCTTGCACTACCGGCTTTGACCTTTCTGGGACGGCCTTTGGTGCCTCCATCCTAGCTGAATTTGTCTTTGATAAACGACAAAATCAGGCTAAGTGACCTTCTCTTCCACAATTATAACATGCTTTGGATGGCATCGCGCAATTTGGACTGATGTGTCCCTCCTCTCCGCATTTCAAGCATATGATAGGTGGTCTTTCTCCTTCCTTAACAACGGGTGCTGGTGCTGACGTCTTTCCATCATTGTTGAATCTCCTCTTTTTGAAATGTCCATTCTTATTGTTTTGGCCCTGATTACCACCGAAGTGGTAACCATTTCTGGCCTGCTGATTCCCTCCACGCTTGTTATCACCGCTTCGATGACCACTCTCGCTGGTATTATAATTTTACCGGTTGCTCTCTTTTAGTTGAGTTGACTCGTTATCGCGCTCCACTAACTGAGCCCTATTTATAACATCTGAATACAAACACAGTTTATGAGAAATAAGATGTTGACGTATCTCCGGCTTCAAACCTCTTAAAAACATTCGCGCCATTCTCTCTTCATTATCCACCAAGTGGGACGCAAACCGTGATAAATCTGCAAATTTTACCTCGTATTGCGACACGGTCTTATTATTTTGTTCCAACTTAATAAACTCCACCTCCTTCAATGTGGCGAATACTTTCGGGAAAGTATTTATCATTGAACAGCTCCTGGAACTTCTCCCAAGATATCTTCAGTACAGCAGGTTGAGTACGTTTTACCGATTCCCACCAATAATCTGCCTCTCCGCGCAACCTAAAGGCGGCAAAGGGAACCTTTTGCTCCTCGGAGCATCCTAAGACATCAAATATCTTGGTCATCTGCTTTATCCATGTTTCCGCCATAAGTGGTTTTGGCTCTCCCTTAAACTCCGGTGGTCCCCGCTCCTTGAACTGTTTAGCGGTGACCGCCCGAGAGTTTCCCGTGTTTCCATCTACGTTTTGGACAGGAATTGCTCTCGCCTGCTGTTGCATGAATTGTATAAAACCTCTGAACATTTGATCATTCGTCATTTGGTCAGTGTTGTTGTTTGCATGAGGATTTTCGCCTTCCTGATGCACATTATCCTGATTATTGATATGTGGTGAATCAACGATCGCATGTGCTCCATTGCCATTCTCAACATTCTCAGATGTCATTTTCAGATACTGCCACAAAACAAAAGGTTAATTGACATGTAACATATTATCCCTATATTCTGACCGACCAATAAAATAGCACATAAACTTAGGTAGGTCATACTAGCGAAGGAATTCCCCGTCTCTCCCCTCCTAGTACTATTCTCACATCTTAGCCAGGGATCATATCCCTAAGATCTGATACAAACTGTGACGCCCCCAAAATTAGGTATACATCACCCATCTTGAGTCGCCAGATACATGGTACAGAATTCAAATACAACTTACTAATACAATTGTCGTGTACAATACGACGAAACATAACTGTGAGTTTGAATACAATTATTGTTTACTAGAGATCATACAAACTCAAAAGGAGTCCTCAATACAATTATTGTCACACTATTTAACAGAATAGTGAGGACTACTAATACTATTCTCTGGTCCATCACTCCGTTCCCCGACTCGTCCCAGCTATATTCTCATTTCCTGAAGAGAACATTGAAAGAAAGGGTGAGCTCAACTAGCCCAGTAAGAAATATTATGACTAAGATAATGCAGAATAAATTATCATTAGCCTTCAACAGTGTTAAATTGATAAAATACAATAACCATCAATTTTAACTGCAGCGGAACCAGCAATCCATTAAAAGAGTCAAGTAGAAAATAAAAACTACTATCTTTTATGATTTAAAAGGTTTTTCATCATCGTTATGGCTGAGACTCAGCTTAATAAATATTCCACATCATCGAATCACCCCCGCACTACTGCCAAGGATATTCTTTAGTATCACGACCACAATTATTCATGCACTACGGCCAAGAATATTTGTGTATTCATTAGTGGTCATGATCATGCCAACAACTGTCCATCAATGCACTACGGGCCAATGAGGATTTTTAATTTTTACATCACTTGTAATATTACGGTCATGATTACACCGAATAATCCCTGGTCATAATCATACCAAGTCCATCTATGCACTACAGGCCACAGATGACTTTCAACAAAATATAAACATGAGGATGATGACAATGATATAATAATTCAATAAAACAAGTTCAAGAATTATTTTATCCAGAAATTATTAACGTCCAAATTGTCAACACGATACTGTTTTGTGGTGTAAAATTCAAGAATGATCAGAAGAATATTTTCATGAAAGGATACTGGATGAAGCGCAAATATCAAGGATATTCTACTAATTTCATGGAGTATAGAAGTTAAAGTTTAACCAACTGAGTATAATAAAGAATGAAATAACAAAAGAAATCACCATGCATGCGATAGACCGCACAGGCAGGTTATTCCAACAGAATAATAAATAACGGAACCAGGTCAGGTGAAATTCACATCGACAGGATGTTCCAACAGAATAATAAAGACGGAACCAGATCCGGTGTAAAACACACAGATAGGATATTCCAACAGAATAATAATAAAGACGGAACCAGATCTGGTGTAAAACACACAGATAGGATATTCTCACAGAATAATAAAGACGGAACCAGGTCCGGTGTAAAACACACAGACAGGATGTTCCGACAGAATAATAGAAGAATGTCACCAAGTATAGGGTAAACCGCGTATACAGGTTATTCCGACAGAATAATAAGAAATGGAATAACATAAGGATTTCACCAAGTATAGGGTACACCGCGTATACAGGTCATGTATAGGGTATGCCACTTTTACAGGTTATTCCAACAGAATAACAAAGAATGGAATAACATAAGTTCTCTTCAAGAAGAAAGAATAACACCCCTTACTTTATTTAGGAGATTGAATACTGCAGTAGTGTAGTAACCTAATACTCTTCTTCTTTCTCTCTTATTCTCTCTATACTTTCTCTCTCTATAGCTTGAGCGAATTCGTGAAAAATAATGAAGCCCTAGGCTTCTATTTATAGAAGATTTATTACTATTTACGAAAGTATTTACTATTTACGAAGGTAATTACTATTGACGAAGGTAATTACTATTTACGAAGGTAGTTATTATTTACGAAGGTAGTTATTATTTACGAAGGTAATTACTATTTACGAAAGAGACTCTTAGATGATGACATATGGCCCCCCATAAATAATTAAACTTACCACAAACGTCTAATAATAGACTCTTTATATACATCAAGGATTGAATAAAAATTACCAGAAATCATTTTATTATTTTTTTTAATCAACACATATTTAATCTTTCAACAATTATTAATCATTTATAACTTGTCGTCTCAATTATTGTTTAGATAATATAACACATTATACAGATGATACTGTGACAATAATTGAATCAATAATATAAGAGATATGATGCAGCAATTACTGTAGCAATAATTGAGTATAGCTGAGTGACTTCTCACGTAAGCATCAATAATCAATACCGTGTGCTACTATGCAACAACGCGTATTACTGTACTTTTACTACCGAGTAGTTCAACAGTTTTAACGGTAACACCTCCGCCGTTATTTTATAGAAAGATAATTTTGTTGTTTTCTAACTACAACAATACTTCCATTGTGGGGTCCACCAATGATTGTGCCGTCGTACGAATATTCCCCGACAAAAAGAATATTCCCCGACCAAACGAATATTTTATAACAACTTGCGTACTTTGCAAAATTTATAAATATTACCCACAACTATATATTTTATCAAATTTATTCCATAATATTCAAAAATAATAATTATGAAAATTCATCTTTATTTATAAAAACTGGGGTCTTACAAGAACACCAAAGCGGAAAATTTAATAAATTAATAATATATATATATATATATTAAATTTTCACGCCAACCTTTGAATCATCCAATTCAGCATGTTTTACAACCCACCAACAATACAAAAACGTTTTTTATATTTAAAATATTTTAAACTTCAAAAATTAATTATTTCGAAACTTCAATAATTCACAATAAATAGCCCTTTTATCCGAAAATTTGAATCTCGCGAGTTTTTATAGGAAATTAAATTCTCTACAACTTTACAGAAGAAAGTTTTTCCAAATTCCAAATGAAAATTGACCGAAATCCACGAACGGGCGATTTTACAAGCTTTACTTAAATTTCGGTCAATAAATGGGGTCCACCGACACATAAAACATGCTTTAAATATTTTTGTTAACAAAAAAACTCCTCCTCCACATATACTCATATGTCCCACATTCATCATAAAAATATCATCATTATTATATTATTAAAATATAATAATATATTTAAATGAATTATTTTATCAGAAAAAAAATAAAATTTCAATTTTCAACAATTGTCACATTAAAAAATTTTCTCCATCTATATCCACATAAAATCAATATTTTTCTCATCATATAAATCAATAATTAATTATTCACAAATATTATTACAGAATCACAGTACTGGCAACCAGGCCGTTCCCAGGAAAGAGGGGGCTTTCCAATAAGAATTTCTCCTTACTGGCGCGCAATTAGGTAACCAAACCTCTCCTTCGATAGAACTTTCTTGACATTTCCAATAATGTTATCTAATAATATTATTCAGATAATATGAATTATTGCTTCGATAATGAAAAATATTGTGTAATGACAATTATTGAAATAACAGCAATATAAAATATCAACGCAGCAATTATTGAATCAATAAAATAAAATACTGAACAGTAATTACTGTAACAATTATTGAGTAGTTCCTTCTTACGTAAGAATCAATAATTGGTGCAATACCGTGTGCTACTGTTCAACAATGCGTATTAGTGTGTTTTAACCTCTGAGTATTCCAACAGTATTAACGGTAACAACTACGCCGTTATTTATAAACAACTTATATTTGCCGTTTTCTTCATCCAATCTTTTTTCGTTATGGGGCCCACAAAAGACTGCGCTGTCGTACGAATATTCCCCGACAGTAAGAATATTCCATGACCAAATGAATATTCCCCGACAACCATGAATATTTTATAACCACTTGCTTATTCTGAAATATTTGCGTATTTTACCCATAACTATCCACATTTATCAAATCAACCCTTACTATTTCAAAATAATAAATAGAGGAAATTAAATTTCATTAATAATAAGTTTTGGTCTTACAACAAAGCCACTTTGCAGTTTATTGGGAAAGGATGCACAATTCAAGTTCGATAAAGAATGTTTGTTTGAATTTGAGCATTTAAAGATAAAGTTAACTTTAGCACCAATGATTACAGCACCAGATTGGGACCTACCATTTGAATTGATGTGTGATGCCAGTAACTATGTTGTTGGGGCTGTTTTGGGCCAGCAAAGGGAAAAGACCTTTCATGTGATTTACTATGCGAGCAAGACCCTTACTGATGCTCAATTGAATTATACCACCACAGAGAATGAACTTTTGGCAGTTGTGTATGCTTTTGACAAGTTTCGTGCGTATTTGATTGGGACTAGGGTGATAGTGTCAACAATTCGATTTTTAGTGGCAAAGAAAGATGCAAAGCCTCAACTAATCCGGTAGATACTTCTGTTATAAGAGTTTGAACTGGAAATCAAGGATAGAAAAGGGACTGAGAATCAAGTGGAGGACCGCTTATCTAGACTAAAAAATTAGGGAAGGGATATAGATGAAAAGGTTATGATTAATGAGTTCTTCCTAGATGAGCAGTTATTTATAGTGAAAGATGAAGTTCCCTAGTTCGCAGACTATGTTAACTACTTAGTGAGCAAGATCATTCCTGTAGACTTGAAAGGGCATCAAAAGAAGAAGTTTCTGCATGATGTGAAGTGGTTTATATGGGATCAACTGTACTTGTTTAAACAATGTGTCGATCAGATGATAAGGAGATGTTTCTCATATAGCGAGACATAAGGTATTTTGCAGGATTGCCATGCATCATTATATGGAGGTCATTACGGTGGTGAAAGGATGGCGGCTAGAGTGGTGCAAGCAGGATTCTACTGGCTCATAATTTTTAAAGATGCTTACAGTTTTGTTTAGAAGTGTGACAGATGTTAGCGAGTTGGGAACATATCGAAGAGAAACGAAATGCCTTTGAACATAATCCTCGAGGTTAAAATTTTCGATGTTTGAGGGATAGATTTCATTGGGCCTTTCATTTCGTCATGTGGGAATCTATATATCTTGTTAGCAGTAGTTTATGTTTCTAAGTGGGTGGAAGTGACAACTCTTCCAACTAATGATGCTAAACTGGTCCTCAAATTTTTACAAAGAAGCATTTTCACAAGGTTTGGGACTCCAAGGGCCATTATTAGTGATGAGGGCAGCCATTTCTATAATCATCAATTCATAGCTCTGTTGGCTAAATATGGGGTAAATCATCACATTGCTATTGCTTATCGTCCTCAGACCAATGGCCAAGCAGAGCTATCAAATAGTGAAGTGAAAAGAAATTCTAAAAAGATAGTGAATCCCACAAGGAAAGACTGGTCATTGAAGCTAGGCAACGCAATATTGGCTTACAGGACTGCTTATAAGACACCATTGGGAATGTCTCCATTTCAAATTGTATATGGAAAGGCTTGTCACCTTCCCATAGAGCTCGAGCACAAGGCGTATTGGGCTATAAGGAAGCTGAACTTTGACTTTAAGGCTGTAGGTGAAAAACACCTACTCCAACTCAATGAGTTGGACAAATTCAAATTGCAAGCCTACGTGAACTCCAAAATGTACAAGGAAAAGGTAAAGAGATGGCATGATCATAAGATTATGGAAAGAGTATTTAAGCCTGGGCAAAAAGTTATATTGTTTAATTCCAGACTTAAACTATTTCATGGGAAGCTCAAGTCACGGTGGTTAGGGCCATTTACTATAAAGACAGTTTTTCCACAGGGTGCAATCAAGATATTCGATAAGTTCCCAGACAAGCCTTTTAAAGTTAATGGACAGTGTCTTAAGAACTATTATGGTGGTGAGGTTGACAGGCAGAAAGTCACCTCAAATTTTTTTACTACATCATTGAATCAGAGATAGTCAAGTTATCTGACTATAACTTAGCTCTCAATAGGAGGCACCCCATTATTTCTATCCTTACCTCTTGTTTAATTCTTTTTGAATCATGACTATTTCTCATCTGCATGTTTGATCTTGATATCATAAACAAATTTTATATAAGTTTGGTTGGAGTTGATTGTACATATCATTTTGGTTAGGAGGAGCATTTAGAACATTCTTTTTGATATATTCATTCTCACATATTATTAGTACATATTTTGATTTGCAAAATTGGTATATCTTATAAGTGTAAATGTTTTATGTATAGGTTAGGTGAAGAATGTAATGAGCTACTGATTTCTATTTCAAAATGCAGTTCAGTTTTGTTCAGGGTACAAGGTAGCGCGACCGCGCATATGGGCAGTTCAAATATGGCGCACCCGAGCCATAATTATTTGCAGCTTGGTCTATAGTGCACCCGCGCTATTTCCACATTAATATACAGCGTGCCCGCGCCATGGCAGTGGCGCGCCTGCGCCATTCGTAGGCTTAAAAGTCGCGTGGCCGCACCCGAGATCGGAGTCAGAATTTTTTTAAGTTCTTAAAACTGTGTCCCATCCCACTTCTTATTTCAGTTACATTCTCAAACGTGCCTCTCCACTTCTGTCCCTAAAAATTTATGCATATCTCTTCTCCTATTCCAAGCCGTTTCTTTTCAATTTTCTAACCTCTCACCACTATGCATTCTATGTGTTCTATTTCCTTCCCACAGTCAAATTCTTATACACATCCATTCAGAGATAAAGCTAGGGTTTGTGAGAGATTGTTACAACAACAACTTTGGGGGTGATAGAATACAGAACAGACATTTTCTCAGAAAATTTCTTCTCTTCTGTTAGGGTTTTCTTCATTAATTGTAATGGGGCCAAAAAGAGCACGATCTCGCACTCTAGAATCATCTTCATCAAGCAGCCAAAGTGAGGACATTGTTGACTTCATGAAATTTGTCAGCCTTGAGGCCCAAATGGAATACTATAGAATAGTGGTCAAGACATTTGTGAGGGAACATGGGTTCAAGCTTGAAAAATAAGATGGCCATTTATGGAACATGATACGTGAAAGAGGATGGGTTAGAGTGACTGCTACTCCTATGCTAAAGAAACCATGAGTGGACAATCTTTTGTCAGAGGAGTTCAAGTGGACTATCACCCACAAGCAATTAGAGAAGTTTTCAGGATACTCGATGAACCACCAACTGGGCGTACTAACTAGGTCGAGGCTGCACAATTCGAGATAGACCTAGACGTGGTCATTACTGATTTGTGTGTACCGGGCACACAATGAAGCTACAAGCCTGGTACAAATCAGCCTAAAACTTTTTAGGCTTCAACCCTCAATCGGTATACCAAGGCTTAGAATTTATTCATCTATGCAAATCTTATGCCATCATCACATCAACATGAAATTACAATTGAGCGGGAAATTATTTTGTGGGGCATAGTCATAGGAAAATACATCGATGTGGGCCATCTCATTAATCAGAATATGTTACGCTATATGTGGGGGAGCACCACAAGAAGCATCCCACATGTTTCTGTTGTAGCTAGTCTTTGTGCACGAGCAGGGGTTATGTGAGCTAATAAATAGTTACAGTACCCAATCTAAGATATAACCCACGTTATTATTGTCAAGTTCGAGGATTGGGCAGGAGGTACCCCTCATCCAAGGGCAAGGGCTTCATCTTTCCACCCGCATCATCAAGGCAATCGCTGCAGCCCACGCCCACAACTGACACAGGAACCTCAGCCCATGCCACTGTTGAACAGGATGATCGTCGTCTCCGAAGGTTGGAGAGAAAATAAGATGCAATTTATGATAACTTTTTAGCATTTGCCAATGGTTTGTCGAGGTCCCTAGCCGAGGCTTTTGCACAGAAAGGAACCATGCTGAGTTGCCATAATTTGGGACAACCATGCCATTTCCACCTCAAGACTCACCACCCGAGGAGAGTGGTACTGCTGATAAGTAGGGGAGTTCCTTTTAGCCCTTTATCTTAATTCATTGGGGACAATGAATAGTTTAAGTTTGGGGGTATTGGGGTGTTTATTAGTGAAGTGTAGTGCATGTAGTTAATTTCATGTTTAGTATAATTTTGCATGTTTATATGTTTAGTATGTGTTTAGTTAAGTATGCAGTAAACTTTTTGCATTTTAATGATTAATATATGTTTTAGTTGTGTGTTTAGTTTCATACCCCAAGTATCTAGTTTTAATAAAATTTTAATTTAGCCTTGATGAATGTGAATTTTGATAGATTCATGAATTTAGTGGATAACATGACCTTAGTTATAGTGTTATACATGATTTAATTCATACTTGTTGTTTAGATGCTATAGGATAGCACACATAAGTGTTCATATATGCTTGTTGGTAAAAGAATAACTTATTTGTTTGTTGAGTAGAAAATGTTGTTTTTAAAGATGGAATTGTGTAGAAAATAGACATAGACTATGAAAACACAGTTACTCAAACTTTGGGAAAACATGGGTATGCTTGCTATTAGGACGAGATGGAGCGTAAAACGCACTCGTTCAATTGGAAATGGAAAGTGAGATGGAACGTAAAACACACTCGCTATATATATATATATATATATATATATATATATATATATATATATTCAATAAACATCGTGGGAAAGTGTAAAAATCACCCTCATGAGTAAATATAAAGCAGAATAAACCTATTGTTGAACCTTTGTTTATATTGATGTTTTGGAATAGTTGATGTCTCATTAGTATATGTAATTCTTGATTTAAACTACAATTTTCTGTCTTAAGCAATATAACATGTGTAATCTTTGCCCTGGTCAAGTTTATTTATGAACACATCACACACACACATCTTTATAGTGAGTTTGGATTAGTTGATTGTATGATATTATGTGAATAGCTTAGTTTGATACTTTATGCTTGAATCTGGATAATGTTCTTGAGCATAATTGATTGGAATTCCAATTTAACTGGAAACCTTTGGACTCACTTACATCATAGTATAGTTTTCATAGCATGTAGTTGCATTGGTTAATTTTATTTTTGTGTGCATTGCTTGAGGGCAAGCAATAATTCAAGTTTGGGGGTATTTGATATTAGGTTTTATACCTACTTATTGGTTACCAACTCATTAGAATTATGCTCAACTTAAGTAGTTTTATTATGTTTTATTTTCATTTTGTGTTTATTTCGCAGTATGCATAGATGGAACTCTCATAGCAACTTAAGGTGTAAAAAGGCATGGAATGGCATGGAGTGGCATTGAACTAGCAAGAACATGGCAAGGTGGACTTCAGCAAGAGTGTAGATGGCAGCTGAACTAGATTAGGTGAGGAGGAGGATCAATGAAATGGTGAAGTGCAATAGAGAGGAAATGAATACCAAAAAGCAGCAAAAGCAAAAAGACAGCAGAGCCGCGCTGTGAGATCCCGAATTTTATGAAATAAAAGTATTCAATTTTTCTATTTTGGTAAATAGTTAAATTGATAAAAGTTTAAAGTTAAGGGTGATATGTGAAATTTTTTCAAAGTAAGCAAGTTAATTGTCATAAAATAACCGGTAGTAAAAGTATAGTAATACGTGTAATTACATAGTAGCACACGGTATTGATTATTGATGCTTACATGAGAAATTACTCAGTTATACTCAATTATTGCTACATTAATTGTTGTATCATATCTCTCATATTATTGATTCAATTATTGTCATAGTATCATCTGCATAATATTTTATATTATTAAATCAATAATTGAGACGAAAAAGTTATTTATATTATTATTTGGAATTTTGACAATGTCTAGAAGTTTTGTCAAGGAGAGGTTTGGTCACCTAATTGCGTGCCAATAAGGAGAAATCCTTATCGGAAAGCCCTCTCTTTCCTGGGAAGGACCTGGTTGTTAAATATTGTAAGTTATAATATTAATGATGAATAAGTTCGTGTTGATTAATGATGAAATTGATAGTTCCATTGTGTTAGAATTATTAGTGTTAGTGGAAATCGACATTTATTTCGATAATAATTAATGTCTGGAGGTTATATTGACCAATATGGTAATTAACTGGATAAATGAACAATTAATTGCTATTAATTTATATGCTTATAACTATGTGTTCATATGTGTGTACTATTGATTCACATGATTTACTCTTAGGGGAGTTGGTGCAAGATTGATGATACTTACATGACTAAATTAAAAATGAAAAAAAAAGATGGACTAGTTATGAGTAAATGAATTAATTATGTTATGAATTAAATATGCTTATAACTATGTGTTCATATGTGTGTATTGATTTTGTATTTTTCCTAAAAATGGATTAGTTATGAGTAAATGAATTAAATATGTTATGTGAAGTAAGAAAATTGGAAAATAAGATTTTATGGCTTGAGAATCCTATATAAGGTATATGTAGATTTTTTATGAGAGTTTTGGTTATTGGTGATGAAATCTTATGAGTTTGACATTTTAGGATGATTAAATGCATTAATTAGTAAAGTGTAAACAATTAAAATAAATTGTTTATAAGTTTAAGAAATGATTAAAATATTGTGGTATTATTAATAATATTAGATTATGAGATTATTAAGTGATTTATAACTTTTGGATTAAGGTGTTATAAATATTGATATAGATTTTATTGTGAAACTTTATCTTTTTGTGTCTGGGTTACTATTCACGTATATGACACTATTCACATATACGGCATTATTCATGTATATGACACTATTTGCGTATATGATATTATTTATGTATACGGTACTATGTACGAATACGGAGTACTATTTATGAGTTACTATTCACGGGGTACTATTTACCCAAAAAATATATTTCTTTTCTGTCCAAATTATTTTTGGTACATGAATATTATTCTTGAATTTTACTCCACAAAGTAGTATCATGTTGACAATTTGGATATTTTTAAACTCTGGATAAATTTAAAGTCTTTAATATTTATCTTTGATTTCGTTTGATTAATGCTTATATCATTGTCATCATCTTCATCCTTATATTGTGATGAAAGTCATCTTTGGCTTACGTGCATAGATGGACTGTTGATTATTGGTTTTATAGTTGTATATCTTTGGCTTACGTGCAAAGATGGACTGTTGATTATTGGTTTTATAGTTGTATATCTTTGGCTTACGTGCAAAGATGGATTATTGATTATTGGTTTTACGGTAGTATATCTTTGGCTTACGTACTAAGATGAATTGTTGAATGATATCTTTGGTCGTAGTGCAAAGATGAACTGTTAATTGATAGCTTTGGCTCGTAGTGCAAAGATGGACATGTGATCATGACCACTTGTGATACTAATGAATATCCTTGGTCGTAGTGCATGGATAATTCGATGATGTGATTGGCAGGATCATAACCATTAGTTAACAGTTGAATGTCTTTGGTCGTAGTGCACTGACAGGCAATTGATTGGTATGATCTTTACCATTGGTTTTATAGTTGAATATCTTTGGCCAGTAGTGCAAAGATAGACAACTGATTGGTATGATCATTGTTATTACATTTGAATATCTTTAGCCTTTGGGGGTAAGGATATTGAGTAAATATTCTATTAAGCCTTTGTGGCAATGAGAAATTGTTGATTCACATTATTATAAACATGAATTATGAATTTAACTAACATCTTTGGTGGTTCAGGTGAAGACAGGTGATGAAAGTTCTATTTGTCTTGGGTATAATAAAGAACTGTTGATGAGTATTACAAGGATAAATTTGATGATAAACTTTTAAATCATAGAAGATAGTAGATATCATGCTCTACTTGACTTTGCTACTGGAATGTTTATTCCGTTGTAGTTGTTGATCTAAAACTTGATGTCTATTGTATTCTATCAGTTGTTATACTATTAAAGGCTAAAGATAATTTATTCTTCATTATCTTAGTCATAATATTTCTTACTGGGCTAGTAGAGCTCACCCTTTCTTTCATTGTTCTCTTCTGAAAATGAGAATATAGATAGGACTAGTCGGGGAATGGAGTGATGGTCTGAGATGGTGGATATAGTATTCCTCACTATTTTTATGAAATAGTGTGATAATAAATGTAATGAGGACTCTATTTGAGAGTGGATATTGTCTTGAAGGCAATATTCTTGTTTAAACTCTCAGCTATGTTTTGTCGTATATTACCCGACAGTTGTATTAAAGAAGTTTGTATTTGATTCATGTACCATGTATTTGGTGACTCAAGATGGGTGATGTATACCTGTTTTGGGGGCGTCACACGCGCTACCATCCATGATATACATGGCGTGCCCGCACTAAAAGAATACAGAGACAGAATTAAGCAGTCACGCGGCCGCGCTCCATTTACAAAGGGCTATGGTGCACCCGCGCTACGCAAATGCCAAAGACTCTTTTAGCGTGCCCGTGCTCAATCTGAAGAGTAATACTGCGCGGCCACGCCAGTCTTATTCAGTTAAAAATGCTAACTTTTTTGTAATTTAAATTTGAGCGTGTTTTTCTCATCTTAGATGATATGGTTGGTACCATACGTGGTTTTTAAATTATTATCATTGTTCTTACGTTTTTAACTTTTCTAAGGAGGGTTTGAAGCATTTCCATATGCTTCAAGCTTATCTCTTTAATTAGATAGTTTAATAATATTAGTTTTCAATTCTGGAGATTTGTGTGGAGTTGAACAAGCTTGGAAACAGAAGTGCAACATGGATTATCAGATTTTCTCTCTCATTTCTCTTATATCTATTTATTGCATCTCTTAATTCCATGTTTTGCTTCAATCCCATATTGGATATTGGTTCAAAAATGAACTAAATTCTTTTATGGGATTCTAATGCGTAGTTTATATATGTATAAGTTATTATGATGTTGCATATTTGATATTGGATTTCCCATTATGGTTGTGCTTAATGTATGAATGCTTGATCACCATTCACAATAATTGCTTGTATGGATTTGGAAAATAAAATATAAGTATAGATTCGATCATAATGGCATATGTTTATAAAGTTTATGTGTGTTAGGCTTTGTGTTTCGTGAACTGGTTAGGCATATACCGTTTCACCATTTGTAGTCATTAAGAGAGTTTGAGCTTAAATCATATTTGCTATACATTCACATAGACATATAGTGAGTTTAGTATTTATGATGATTGCATGAATTCTATCAATTGTGGATTTTGTGTAAATTGGGCATAGTTCATTGAAAAATGGTTGTGTTTCACTTATGTACTCTCGACTAGCTTTCCATATTTAATAAGTAAACATAACATGAAGCATACATTTTAGATGAAGCATTAGATGATATTAGAATCCCATATCTTTGCAAATTTGATTCCCTCATCTTAATAATATTTATTTATTGTGTTGATAATTGATTTAATTATAAATTCATTTATTGGTTGATAGTTTGAGCATATAAAAAATAGTGATTAAGTTGTTGCATGATAATTTAGATTTATCACCTTTCTCTGTGGATCGATACTTTTCTTACTATGTACTATTTGTTGACCCATGTATACTTGCATGACTTAGAGTCCATTTTTGTAAACTAAAAAGGAGGCAACAGATAACAATAACTACTTACTTTTTCTGTACAAAATTAGCAGTTGTTTTGTCATTACATGCTAACACTTTGTATAATTGAACAGTTTCATATATTAAGTAAAAACATTTTTGTTTCAGGACTCTAAATTTAGATGTGCCTAAACTTGTTGATGAGGTGCCTATTCTCCACAAGGACTGTAACTTTGATGTAAAGTTAGACTCAGACTTGATGAAAATACAAGAGGACTATGAGATACCTCAGGAGATCAAAGAATGGGTCGAAGAAAAACATAAGCTAAATCTTGATCAAACATCCTCTTTCAACCTCGAAAACCTTAGAAAACCCTAAACTAATCCAGATTGGTACGGACTTTACTCCAAACCAAAGGAATGACATGGTTACTCAATTAACCCAATTCCAGGAGGAAAGGTGCGAGTTTGCGTGGATTACAGGGATCTAAATAAAGCTTGCCTTAAAGACAGCTTTCCCGTACCATTTATCCACATTCTCATTGACAGTACAGCTCAATACGATATGTAATCCTTTACTAATTGTTTTGCAAGATACCATCAAATCCTGTTTGTTGAAGAAGATCGTGAAAAAACTGCATTCATCACACCATGGGGAACCTTTTGTTACAGACGGTTGTCATTCGGCCTCATCAATGTCAGAGCTACCTTTCAGCTGGCCATGATGGTTCTTTTTCATGACTTAATGCACAAAGAGATAGAGATCTATGTGGATGACAAAATTGTCAAGTCTCTAAGGGAAGAAGACCACCTAGACCATCTCAGAAAGCTCTTCAACAGGTTGCGTAAGTACAACTTAAAGTTGAATCTAGCCAAGTGTGCCTGTGGCGTTAAATCAGGCAAGTTGCTAGGGTTCCTAGTCAGCCACAAACGGATTGAGCTAGATCCCACAAAAATCTAGGCCATCACAGAAATGCCCATTCCTCAGACAGAGAAGAAAATACGGGGATTTTTTGGAAGGATCAACTTCATCAGCCGATTCATTGCCCAACTCACAGCAACCTGTGAGCCTATCTTCAAGTTGTTAAGGAAGAACTCCTCCATAAAATGGAATGATAAGTGTCAGAAAGCCTTCCTTACAATCAAAGAGCAGCTAGTTAAAGCTCCTATTTTGGTAACTCTCAGGGATGGTGTTCCCCTATTCATGTACCTGTCCATTAATGACAATGTCATGGGCTGCATGCTGGGATAAAAAGACGATAGAGGCCAAAAGCGAGCTATTTACTACTTCAGTAAAATATTCAGCAGTAATGAACATAAGTACACTCTTATTCAGAAGGTTTGTTATGCTTTAGTATGGACTTCCATAAGGTTACAACATTACCTCCGTGGACAGACAACCTATCTCATATCCCGCGTGGATCCTCTCAAGTACATGTTCAGTAAACCCATGTTAAATTATCAGCTGTCCAGATGGTAGTTGATCCTACAACAATTTGACATCGTCTATGTGACGCAAAAGTCTATCAAAGGTTAAGGAATTGTGGATCAACAGGCCACCCCACCTTTAGGGCATTTCAAACCCTTGGAAATATATTTCCCTGATGAAGTGGTAATGGTAGTTCAGCAACACCATCAGTACGATACACACCAATTGTGGAAAATATATTTTGATGGAGCTATAAACATGGAAGGTTCTGAGGCTAGAGCAATTTTAGTAGCCATTACGGGGGAGCAATACCCCATCATCGTCAAATTACAGTTTATCAGCACCAACAACATAGCTGAGTATGAAGTCTGTATCATGGAGCTAAAACTTGCCCAATCAATGGGCATCAGGCGGTTAACTATCTTTGGAGATTCTAAATTGGTAATCAGATAAACCACCAAAGAGCTACATTTTTTGCCTTACCATCGACAAGTTATCTAGATGGATTTAGAGTTTAAAGAAATAACCTTCCTCCACATTCCTCAGAATTGGAATGACTTTGCAGCTGCGCCAGCAACTTTGGCCTCCTTGATCAAAATACCTGACAAGGAAAACATGCCAAGCATCATATTTTCCCTCCAAAAGGCTTCAGCCTATCTGAATGACATTGGGGAAGTATCAGATGAGATACCTCCCGTCCAACACCCTTGGATTCAGCACATCAAGGAGTATCTACGAGATGGATCCATACTCACTGAAGTGAGTTCTGCTAAGAAAAAGTAGATTCATCGAATGGATATAAAATTCTACATGAGCGGAGACACACTCTACAAAAGAGATGCAGGACTAGGTCTCCTCAGATGTCTGGACAAGGACCAAGCTCAGAGGCTCATGGATGAAATCTACGGTGGAGTATGTGGCCCACACATGAGTGGCCCTCTACTTGTTAAAAAGATCCTCATAAAAGGGCATTACTGGTTCTCTCTCAAGGCTGACTGTGATGATCACGTCAAGAGATGTTGCGAATGCAAAATTCATGGGAATGCTATCAACACCCCTCCAAGGGAAGTCCAGAATATGAGTTTACCCTAGCCCGTCTCAATGTGGGGAGTGGATGTGATCGGGCCCGTCGAACCCAAAGCTAGTAATGGGCATCAGTTTATTTTCACCATGATTGACTACTTCACCAAGTGGATAGAAGTAACCTCCTTCACCAGGGTTACCAAAGAAGTCATCACTGGTTTCATCAGAAACAAATGTCATTTGTCGATATGGACAATCAGAGGTAATTGTGTCAGAAATGCTAAGAACCTCAACAACAAAATGATGGAGGAGTTATGTAGTAAATTCCACATCAAACATCTCAACTCTGTCATCTAATGTCCAAAGATGAATGGTGATGTTGAAGTGGCTAATAAGAACATCAAGAAGATTATGCAAAAGATGTCCGCTAATCACAAAGGATGTCCTGACCTGTTGCCTCTGACTCTATTAGCCTATAGAACCTCAATGCGCACTTCTACGGGGCAACCCTCTAATCATTAACCTATGGGATGGAAGCAGTGCTCCCCATAGAGGTGAAAATAGAATCCCTCAGAGTGTTAATAGACGCTCAACTGGATGAAGACCAATGGTTACAAAATAGGTATCACCAATTGTCTTTAATAGATGAAATGCGAACCGTTGCTATCTTCCATGGTTAGTTATACCAACAAAGGATCGACAAATCCTAAAACAGGAAATTCCGGCTATGACAGTTTAAATAACATGACTTGGTTTTGAAGAATATCATTGAAAACCAAGATCAATCAAAGGGATAATGCACCCCAAACTGGGAAGGCCAATTTATTGTCAAGGAGGTATTGACAGGAGGTGCTCTCAAATTACAAGAAATAGACGACGATGAATTTCCACAGCTTATCATCTTGGACACCGTGAAATGGTACTATATCTGAAGTTACCATCAAGTAAACATCCTGGACCCTTTTTCATACCCATCTGCCCCATTAGGGACAAACACACTTTTCAGACCAGCAGCATGGTTTCGGATTAACATATCCTTTGCGCCACTTGGTTTCAAACCTTTCACTCAATTTAGGTTATCCAACCAGGGATTCAACCTTCACACCTGCAGTTTAATCCCAAAAGGGATAAAAAATTTTACACATACAGTTTGTCCTGTACATGGGATCAAACTTTTCACCTGCAGTTTGTCCTGAACATGGGATTAAACTTTTTCGGCTACAATTTTTCCTGTACATGGGGAGAACTACGTTGACCTGATCTCACTAATGCACGGGAGTACGTAGGAAACCATTTTTATAGCTCAGTCACACCACATAAAAAAACACTTCTACACCCTTTCGTATATAGCGTTGAACCTCTTACACCAGGTTCGAACTACGTAGACCTAATCTCCTCTTCAATAGGAGTATGTAGGCAGCCATTTATTATTCGGTCTTACGCCCTACCAAAACACAAAAAATTATCACATGGTACTGGGATCAACCTTTAATCCACCACATTTCATCGGCTTCAGACCAAAGGGATGGAACTAACTGGTCTCCCCACACAAATGGGAGAATTGGTGACCATCTAAGCTATGGTTGAGTCCTCAAAGAGAAACACTAATCCATAAGAGATGGAACTACCTAGGCTCCCCCATACAAAGGAGTATCGGTGACCATCTATGGTGTAGTCAACCTCAGAGAGAAAAGCCACACTCCTCTCTATTACTATATACAGAAAACCAGTCCTAAGACACCAAAGGGTAGGGATACAAACAAATCAACGTTCCATTCTGAAAGATCCTGAGACATCTCAATGTCCACCTATCAAGGATGAGTTCAGAATACATCAAGATCACAAGTCCTGAAGAAACAGGCAAATATCAAGTAAGTAACAAGGCACAACTAAAAGGGAAGTGAATCAAAATATATTTTCCTGCCATATATAATGCTGTTTGAAATATACAATGTGCACTTTACATGAAAAAATGGCTAAGCTAGTCTGTGCAGGAAAATACAAGCCCATCTACAAATCAGTGTATATGCGAGCTATCAAGTCCAACAAGGCATCTCTCTCCGAAGAAGGAGGTAACGCTGTGAGCTCCTGCACAAGGGTATCTACACGAGCCAACAAATCTATAGCCAACTATATGGTGACACTGTGCTCATAAATATACATGCTCATCTCTACAACAATAGCAGTAGTATGGGACCTCACTGCAGTACTATCTATAACGGCTACATTGTGACGCCCCCAAATTTAGGTACTTGAAACCCGAACTCGATGTTTCACGATACCATTTATATGAGCGGAATAATACTAATAATAATAACAATAATATAGATTATCAAATTTAATTTACAAATTATCAGATTTTTCAAACCCAAGTATGAAACCTTTAAACATTCGTTACATGATAATAATATTATATATCATCCTCAACCTAAAGTTAAACTGTTACAATAAGATAGCATATAAATTCATTTAGTAATCTTTCCTTTCCCTTTGTTCTTGGTAGAGCCTTCAGGTTGTTCACACTTAGCTGGATACATTTAAATTAAGCAAGGATGATCATTTGAGTGCCCAGCAAGTAATAGCAACAATAACAATTAGCTGAAAGGATTAAATATTTTCTTTGAACGATACTTCTACAACGAATCAATAGTTGTAAAGTAAGCTGAACCAATAATAAACAACATATCATTTTGATTTCAAATTTTTGAAACTACGTACTGACTATAAATGAGGATCAGTTGACAGACTGTGGACATTGTTTTCTATTTTCAAAAAGGTTAAACAGAACTTCATCTGTAAACCGTCATAACTTACGGGCACGGGGGGTGATCAGCCCGTTATGCCCTTTATTGATCAATACTACATTAGAAGAACGATATTATCGTTCATCCTTTGTCCGCCTTAGCACATAAAAATTTCCCATATTTAGGATGTTTATAACAGTCTTGAATCCAAACCAAAACAATTCGGTTGGATAATAATAAAGTTTTATCTTATTCAACAACAATTTAAAGTTTGTGTCTAGCCTGATCAAATAGCTTAGACGGCTTTTAATTCAACATATACATACTGGACACCGATAAGTATGTATCAACATGTGATAAAATATAATGATTATCTAAGTGAGGACACTTGTATAATCATGATTTGAAATTAATGAACATAATATATATCTTGATTTATAATAACAGAATAAAGGAACTTGTACAACATTTATAATTTAATAACTTTCTTATACGGAATCAATGCATAAGTATATACAAAGGTTGAAATATTTGAACAAAAGAATAGTTCAGATATTATCTTACGCATGTCCATTGTATAAATTAAATGCAAAGGGTTAGATACTTGCTTTTTTCTGTTACTTACACAACATAGATTTATCTTTTATATCAAGCCCTATCATTAAATAGATCATTCGTTCGATTAGAATAACATATCATATCATATTGTACTGCTATTTTTAGTCAACACATAACCTAATCATATTGTCATGTAAGTTTAACAAGCATTGAATCACAAATAAACATTTATCAAGTCAACCTATCTAAGTCCAAATCAATTTCTGAAACATGTCGGAGTACCGACAACTTTATCGGGCATTTATCGAGTCTAAGACTCTATACAGCAGTTCAATAGTCATTTAGATAACTTAAACACCAGTCGTATTATTTTTCATAACCTAATAATAATTTTAAAATAATTTTTACAATTTTTCATGATTTAAATATTAAGTAATTTCATTAATATTATCATTTAATTAGTATTAAACTATTAATGAAACCATTGCCAAAATATTAAGTTATTTAAAATAACTTATAATATTTTTAAAACATTTATATTACCTTTAAATGATTTTTAAAACAAGTAAAATCATTTTTAAATAATTACCATTAATATTAAAATATTAGTGTATTATTTATCCAAATATTAAAAGTCATTAATTATAACTTAAAATATTTTTAATTTATTTATATCCCTTTTAAATGATTTTTAAATTAATAAAACTATTTTTAAACTATTTATTTAATATTATTATTAAATAAATTTAATATCATCAATGTTAAATTAATATCATTAATATTAAATTATTAAATAAATTATCCTTTAAATATTAAAAGTTATATTTTATAACTTAAAATATCTTTAAACACTTTATTTTTATTTAAAATAATTTTTATAATATTAAAATTATTTTTAAACTAAATTATTTAATATAATTATTAAATAACTTTAATATCATTAATAATAATTAATTAATGAAATTTACCTTTAAATATTGAATGTTATATTTTATAACTTAAAATATCTTTAAATACCTTATTATAATTTAAAATGATTTTTAATATAATAAAATCATTTTTAATTAATTTATTTAATGCATTTATTAAATAAATTAAATATCAATAATATTTAAATAAATACTAATATTTATGGAAAAAATTTTAAATTATTAAAAGTTAATTTTTATAACTTAAAATAATTTTTAAAATAATTTTTGGAGTTTTTATTAATTTATTTCTATTTTTAAATAATTTTTGAGAATTTAATTAATTAAAATTAATAAAACTATCGTTATAGGCCTATAGCGACAGAAAGTGTAGTCTATTAATCATGAACTGTGTAACCAGCTTCGAGATAGCTACTTTGACCATTAATCATGAACTGTGAAATGTGTTTCTGTGCATGTTTTTGGTCAGATTGTGTAGTACAAATGCAACACTACAAAACCCAACAACAAACATGCCCAACAAGCATGAAACCAACGCGATCTAAGCCTTCAAAGGGACTGTCAGACCCGTTCTTCATTTTCTGGGTTACCCAGAAATGAAGAATAGTTTGGCCTGTCCACTTTGGGCTTCCATAACTTGAAGGATATGTAATGTTTTAGTGATTTAAAAGTTGCAGTGTGTAGCCAACATGTAAAAGAGTAGATCTATCACAAAACATCACAATAACAACAACAGATCAAGCAGATCCATGTCGGTTAAACCATGTCAGACGACATGTTCAAGCGTTTTCTGGGTTACCCACACTTCAAAAAAATAGGCCTTTAGCAATGATTTTTCGGTCAACGACTTTATAAGTCATTGCTAAAAGTATATGTTTAGCAACGAAATTTGTCCTTCGTTGCAGATTGTGTTAGGCTTTCACTTTTTGCAACGAAATTCATAAGTCATTGCAACATTTCGTTGCTAATTCATTGGCGGGAAAAAATTTCTTTAGAAATTCGTTGCAAATTTTTCGGCCACGTGATTTTCCGTCATCGTAGGCAACGAAAGTTTTTTTGTTGCTAAAAATGGGGCTTTAGCAACGATTTTTCAAGCAACGACTTTATAAGTCATTGCTAAAAGTGTATGTTTAGCAACGAAACTTGTCCTTCGTTGCAGATTGTGCCAGGCTTTCACTTTTTGCAACGAAATTAATAAGTACTTGCAAAATTTGGAAACAAAATTCGTTAGAAATTCATTGTAAAATTTCTAACCACTTGATTTCTCCTCAACGTGGGCAACGAAAGGTTTTTGTTGCTATATTTCGTTGCCTAATATAGACCACATTCATTGGCAACAATTTTTATTTTCATTGCATATTTTATACAACTTTTTGCAACGACTATTAACATGTTGCCTTAAATTAAGATAATAATAATAAAAATAATAAATAGTAGTAGTAGTAGTAATAATAATAATAATAATAATAATAATAATAATAATAATAATAACAGTCATAATAATAATAGTACTAATAATAATAATAACAATAACAGTAATAATAATAATAATAATAATACTTATAATAATAATAATAACAATTACAGTAATAATAATAATAGTATTACTACTAATAATAATAATAATAATAATAATAATAATAATAATAATAATAATAATAATAATAATAATAATAATAATAATAATAACGTTTGGATAAACCTCTTAAGTTAAACACAATTAAAATTCCAAATAAATTGTAACTCAGACATGACTTAACATCGGAAAATTGAAGCCTTAGAGACCAATGAATTCTATAATGGTGGAACCATTCATCTTACTTCAGACATTATAGGAATTCTATAATGGTGGAACCATTCTGTTTGGATTCAACAATCTTGGAGTTACAAAATATTATACTCTCTTCTTCATTCCACGAAAATAATTTTTATTTATTTAATTTATAAATATTAAAGTTATATTTTATTTTTATATAAATTTCTAACGATTATAACGGTTAATTTAAGAGTCTGATACGATAATAAAATGATAACGATAAACTTGAGAATATATTATATATTTTATATTACTATCAAAGAAAAATAAAAGTAGATTCTTTTTTTTAAAATAATTATTTTTCTTTTAGAAATGAAATTTTTTTTGTAGAACAATGGAAATTCCCCTCTTTCAAATTCTCTTTTTTCTTGACTTGTAAAATTTTTTTATAAGAAAATATTAATTTCTGTATATCTTGAATTAGAGGGTGTTTGTCAATGACTTATAAGTTGGTCAAACTAACTTATAAGTCATTTGTTATTATTTAGTGTTTGACAATAACTTAAATTTTAACTTTTTTTGACTTATAAGGGGTTAAATGCAAAGTCGACCACTGAACTTTTTTGATATTTAGGTATCGAGCCCCTTTCTTACGGTCAACGTAAACTGAGCCCCTTTCTATTCAAAAATTTAGACTTTGAACCCCCAGGCACCACATGTGTGTCCGCTGCTGACGTGGCATCTTTTGAATTTTTTTCCAAAAATTGCCTCTCTAAAGATTTGAACTTACAACCTCACATTTGGAATTTTGGTCATATGACCAATGGAGCAACATGAGTCAATTGTTAATATTTTGCAAGGATTCATATTTATATCTAAACATGATATTTCCTCCATATATTCCTTTCTTCTCCTTCACTACATACCATAACTAATTGTAATTGTAATAATAATAATAATAATAATAATAATAATAATAGTAATAATAATAATAGTAATAATAATAATAATAACAATAACAATAATAATAATAATAATAATAATAACAATAACAATAACAATAACAATAACAATAACAATAATAATAACAATAACAATAACAATAATAATAACAATAATAATATATATTTAGTTTAATATGGAGATTTAAGATGGGTATATATATATATATATATATATATATTGTAAAAGAATTTAAGCTACCACTGAGCCAATCTAATTTATAAGTTACCTAAACTACCGCTAAAACTTGTAGCGGTAGACAGTGTAGCACATGAGCAAATGAGCAAATGAGGGGCGAATGAGTAATTTCTCATGTCGCGGCAGGGGGAAATCTATTTCAATCCTTGTCATCCAATGTTGCGATCAACGGTATAGATTATGGTTGTTGAAATAGTACCCGTGACAACCAATTGCCAAGCATTTTAGTTACGGGCCTCCGACCCAAATAAACCCAACCTCATCAAACTTAATTATTATATCTATGCTTCCCAATGTTTCCTATTTGTAGATAGAAGTAAGATATACTTACTTACAAGTACTCCCTCACTCTGAGAATCAAAGTGATGATTGATTTTATGCGAATTTTAAAAAAATGTCAAATGAAAAAATTATTCATACTTAAATTCTTAACTAATTGCATATTTTTCTATACATGACTAGTGATATTATATAAATAATAAAAATATGACATTTAATACTAAGGATATGACGTACAAATTATTGTAAAAAAATAGATTATTTAATATAAGTAAATATTTAACTTGAGATTACATAAAATAATAAGAACATTTATTCTTAGACGAATGGAGTAACTTAAATCATGAGCATATGTTTTATGTCAAAAAATAAGATATAAAAAGAAGAATAGTAATAGTATACTTCTAGCTATTCTTAGTTCTCCTTTTACTTTTTTTTTCAAATATATTATAAAATTAAATTATAATACTATCAGTTCTAAGAGAAAACATAAAAGATGAAGAAAAAATTATTATATTTTATGAACTAAAATAGAATAAATTTATTTAAAAATGACTTCTAAGTCATTCCTAATAAGTTAGACAGTGTAGCACATGAGCAAATGAGGGGCAAATGAGTAATTTCTCATGTCGCTACAGTCTATAGGGGAAATCCATTTCAATCCGTGTCATCCAAAATTGCGATCAACGGTATATATTATGGTTGTTGAAATAGTACCCGTGACAACCAATTGTCAAGCATGTTAGTTTCGGGCCTCTGACCCTAATAAACTCAACCTCATCAAACGTAATTATTATATCAATACTTCTCAATGTTTTCTATTTCTAGATAGAAGTAGGATATACTTACAAGTACTCCCTCATTCATAGAATGAAAGTGATGATTGATTTTATATGACTTTAAAAAATATGTCAAAAGAAAAAATTATTCATATTTAAATTCTCATCTAATTGCATATTTTTCTATACATGACCAATGATATTATATAAATATTTATAAATAATAAAAATATGACATTTAATACTAAGGATATTATGCATAAATTATTGTAAAAATAGATTATTTAATATAAGTAAATATTTACTTTGAGATTACATAAAATAATAAGAACTTTTATTCTTAGACGGAGGGAGTAACTTAAATCATGAACATATTTTTAAGTCCAAAAATAAAACATAAAAAGAAGAATAGTAATGGTATACCCCTAGCTATTCTTAGTTTTCCTTTTACCTTTTTTCTAAATATATTATAAAATTAAATTATAATACTATAAGTTCTAAGAGAAAACATAAAAGATGAAGAAAAATTTATTATGTTTTATGAACTAAAATAGAATAAAGTTATTTAAAAAATGACTTATAAGTCACTACAAGAAATTAGGGATGTAGCAAAGGAAATTTTTTGAAGGAATTTATACCTTTACATGAGGAGTTTATTAGCGAATGAACAGTGAAGTAAAAAAAATATAGTGACAATATATTTATTAGAGAAAGAAACATCCTTCAAAATTTATATTTTTTCTTTCGTAAAATTCAGTTGGTAGAAGGATATTTGACGCGTATTTATAATGATAACTTGCGAGAGAAAAAACTATTAATAAAGAAATTATTACTCATTATATATTATTGTTCATAAGTTTTTTTCTAGAGATAAAATTGGTTACTTGTGAGACCCCAAATTTTATGAATAAAGATTTAATTTTTCTCCAAATATTTTTTTTAATATTAAGGCGTGGATTTGTTATAATGTTATAGTTGTGGGTAATATTTATAAACTTTGCAAAGTATGCAAGTTGTTATATTATATTCGATTAGTTGGGGAATATTCTTTATGTCGGAGAATATTTGTACGACGGCACAATCATTGGTGGACCCCAAAACGGAATTATTGTCGGATTGAGAAAATGACAAAAATATTTTTATGAAAATAACAGCGAAAGTTTTACCGTTAAAACAGTTGAACTACTCGGTAGTAAAAGTACAGTAATATGCGTGGTTAAATAGTAGCACACGGTATTGATTATTGGTGCTTACGTAAGAAGTCACTCAGTTTTGTTCAATTATTGCTACAGTAATTGTTGTATAGTATCTCAAGTTATTTAATTCAATTATTGTCAATATTTTATATATTATTAAGTCAATAATTGAGATGAAGAAGTTATTAACATTATTATTTACAATATTAACGATGTCTAGAAGTTCTATCAAGGATAGGTTTGGTTACCTAATTGCGCGCCAATAGAGAAAAATCCTTATTGGAAAGCCCCCTCTTTCCTGAGAGTAACTTGGTCGATTAATAGTGTGAATTATAATAATGATGATGAAGTTTGTTTTATTAGTATTATTAATGTAATAAAACAGAAAAACTTTTTATATAAAACATAATACTTTTATAAAGTTATTTGTTTTATTAGGCAATAATTAGAATATATTATATTTTATTATGCATAGTGTTTTGTATAATAAAATCTTTTTATATAAAACATAATACTATTATAAAATTGTTTGTTTTATTAGACAATAATTAGAATATATTATATTTTTTATGCATAGTATTTGCATAGTGCCTGTATATTATTTGTATAGTAAAATCTTTTTATATAAAACAGAATACGTTTATAAAGTTATTCATTTTATTAGATTATAAATAGAATATATTATATTTTATTTAAAAAGATTTTATTTTATTAGAATATTTTATTAAATCAATCTGGACCGTCCGTTTAAAAGTGAATCAATATGGACCGTTCATAAATTAGTTACTATTCAATCCATTCTTCGATAAATAGAAGCTCATTCCTTCATTATTTCTTACGAATTCATTGAAACTCTAGAAAGAGAAACTGTAGAGAGAATTTTTCTTCTATAATCGTGAGTGTATTTCTTTACAGTTTAAGAAAGCTTTGAGCGTAGTGCAAGTTTTCTTCAAGTATATCCCTACCCTACCCGTCGAAGTACTTTTCTTTATATGGTAAGGGATGTTATTTGTTGTACCATAAGGGGTATTATTTCTTTTGTATTCATGAAGAGAACTTCTGTTATTCCATTCTTTATTATTTTGTTGGAATAACATGTATACGAGGACTACCCTATACTTGGTGAAATTCTTCTGTTATTCCATTCCTTATTATTCTGTTAGAATAACCAGTATATGCGAAGTACTGCATACACGGTGAAATTCTTCTATTATTCTGTTCTTTATTATTCTGTCGGAATATCCTATCTGTGCATTTACACATGACCTGGTTCCATTATTTATCATTCTATTGGAATAACCTGTCTGTACGGTCTATCGCATGCATGGTGAATTCTGTTGTTATTTCATTCTTTTTTATTCTATCAGAATATCTTGTCTGTGCGTTTACGCATGACCTGGTTCCATTATTTATTATTTTGTTGGAATAACTTGTCTGTGTGGTCTATCGCATGCATGGTAAATTTTATTGTTATTTCATTCTTTACTATTCTGTCAGAATATCATGTCTGTGCATTTACGCATGATCTGGTTCCATTATTTTTTATTCAATTGGAATAACATGTATGTGCGGTCTTTCGCATGCATATAAATTCTGTTGTTATTTCATCCTTTATTATTCTATCGGAATATCCTGTACGTGCGTTTACGCATGACCTGGTTCCATTATTTATTATTCTATTGGAATAACTTGTCTGTGCGGTCTATCGCATGCATGGTGAATTCTGTTATTATTCCATTCTTTATTATTCTGTCGGAATATCCTGTCTGTGTGTTTACGTATGACCTGGTTCCATTCTTTATTATTCTGTTGGGAATAACCTGTCTGTGGAGTCTATCGCACGCATGGTGAATCCTTCTATTATTCCATTCTTTATTATTCTGGTTGAATAACCTGTATATGTGGATTACCACATGCACGGTGAATGATCCTTTATATTCATTCCTTATTAAATTGTGGAAATGATCTGTTTATGTTGATTATGATGAGAGTCATAATAACAGCATTGGACTGATGAAAATCATGGGTATATGTTGTATTAGTAAGTGTTATGATGAGTTATGTTGGTTGTTTTTCGAAAACATGAAAGTTTCTTAGAAATCATAAATAGTTAAAAATTAGATTTTGGTGAAAATGGATCATGAAATTCAATTGACCATATCTCCTATTATATTTCAAATTTTTGAGTGTGGTCAAGTCGTGAAGTTAGATCTATGAGTTTTCTAACTTATCCAAATGGAATCACTGGAAAAGGTGTTGTAGATTTTCGTGTGGACTGATTTTAGCAAAGGAGTCAAAAATTGAAAATTTCCAAAAAGCTTTTCCCCAGAAATTTAAAAGGGTATTTTCGGCCACTTATTTTTTGAGAAAAATTCCAACCTTTTGGGACATAGAAATATATGGTATAAAGTACCTCTTGTCCAAAAATGAGCCTAATCCGACTTAAAATGAGCAAGTTATGACTATTTCAATATTTAGGTTTTTCTGACGAAATATGCTATAACCGGAGTTCTATAACTCCGATGATCACGAAATTTAAACTGGAGGCTCACATTAATATGTGTAAGATCCTACCAAGGTTTGGGAATTTTTGGAGTTAAACTTGAGGTAGCTAAGTTCTTAAGGAATTATTTAGAAATTGATTTTTGAAAAATAGTAAATGAATTTTAAAAATTCTGAGAAAAATATATCTTCAATATGAGACTATATTCTGATGAATCCCAGAAAAGAAATATTTGTGGGACTGATTTGGTATTTTTCATGAAAATAATCTAGTTATGAGTAAATGAGTTAAATATGTTATGTGAAGTAACAAAATTAGAAAATAGGATTTTATGGCTTGAGAATCCTATATAGGGTATATACAGATTTTTGATCATTGGTGATGAAATCTTATGAGTATGACATTTTTGAAGGATTAAATGCATTATTTGGTAAAGTATAAACAATTGAAATAAATTGTTTATAAGTTTAAGAAGTGATTAAAATATTATTATAATATTAATAATATTAGATTATGAGTTTATTAAGTGATTGATAATATTTGGATAAATTTAAAGTCTTTAATATTTATCCTTGTTTGATTAATGTTTATATCATTGTCATCATCCTCATGCTTATATGGTGATATTTGGTTTACGTGCAAAGATGGACTGTTGATTATTGAATTTTATATCTTTGGCTTACGTGCAAAGATGGATTGTTGATTATTGGTTTTATAGTTATATATATTTGGCTTACGTGCAGAGATGGACTTTGTATGATTATGACTAGAGATTATTCAGTATAATCATGACATGTAATGTTATAAACGATGTGGTAAAAGTCCTCAGTGGCCTGTAGTGCATTGATGGACAGTTTTTGGTATGATTATAACAAGGAATTATTCGGTATAGTCATGACCATTGATGATTTAATGAATATCATTGGCTCGTAGTGCAGGGATGACTTGATAATATAGTTTATTTATTAACCTGAGTCTCAGCGATAAAAAATGATGAAAACATTTTAAATCATAGAAGATAGTAGATATCATGCTCTACTTGATTTTTTTAATGGATTACTTATTTCGCTGCAGTTAAACTTGATGTCTATTGTATTTTATTAGTTTAACATTGTTGAAGACTATTGATAATTTATTCTGCATTATCTTAGTCATAATATTTCTAACTGGGCTAGTTGAGCTCACCCTTTCCTTCACTGTTCTCTTCAGGAATTGAGAATATAGCTGGGACGAGTCGGGGAACGGATTGACTGACAGTCCAGATGATAGCATTAGTAGTCCTCACTATGGCATGACATGCAATATATAATTGTATTGAGGACCTAAGATGTGTGTGTCGTATTTTATACGTCACTTAATAATTGATTTTGGTGAAGAACAATACGGTGATGAAACTCGACCTTGAAAGCGTCAAAAGTGCACCGCAGTAAAATGAAGAGAACAGAAATCTTCTCGTGTCCCTTTGGAAACTTGAAATATTTGTTGCTGTACTTTATATGGCATGTATTTATTTGAGTATGAATATTGTCGTATTATATACGTTACAATATTTCTATTAAAACTCGTAGTATAAATGTCGTCGTATTTTGCACGACTGTTGTATAATTAAGTTTGTATTTGATTTATGTACCATGTATCTGGAGACTCAAGATGGGTGATGTATACCTATATTTTGGGGGCGTCACAGTTGGTATCAAAGCTTAGGGATATGACCCCTAGCTGAGATGTGAGATAAGAACTAGGAGGGGAGAGACGGGGAATTCCTTCGCTAGTATGACCTACCTAAGTTTATGTGATATTTAATTGGTCGGTCAGAGTATAGGGATAATATGTGATATGTTAATTAACCCTTATTTTGTGGCATATCAATTAACCTTTGTTTTGAAGATGTATTCTAGAATGATATCTGAAGTATAGGAGATGAGAAATGGGAAAATCATGATGGAGAAGAAATAATCGGGAAGGTATAATCAAAAAAGAAAGCAAGGTATGTTTTAGTTGTGGAAAAGACGGTCACATAGTCCAATTTTATCGTGCACCAAAGTCAAGTTCAGCTGGGACGGTGGCACCAAAGGCGGATACGGACAAACCAAAGTCGGTGGTTTCTGGAAGAGTGTTTTTCGTGACTTCTCAAAAAGCGAGTAACCCAAACAAAGTTAGCACGGGTTAGTTAATTATAAATTCTTACGAAGTCTATACTTTATTAGATATCGGTTGTACCCATTCTTTTATTTCTCTTGCTTGCGCTCAACGTTTAAATTTGACTTCGAAGAGATTGGACTTTGACTTATCGGTTGAAACTCGGTTAGGAGAAACCTTCATTACCTCCACTGTTTATTAATCTTGTTGATTCAAATCGAAACTTTTACATTACCTGTCGATCTTATCTCTTTGAAAATTCTTGCATTTGATGTGATTTTTGGAATCGATGGGTTAACTACTTATCATGCTTTCCGTAAGGTTGTTAGCTTTCATATTCCTAACCAACATGTTATGCAAATTTAAGCAACCAAACCTCTAAAGTTAATCATTGTTATATCAAGACATAAGTAAAGAGCCCTGAGCCTTTCGCTGGTGATTTTCTTGTGTGGAATGCACCGAAGCCAGAATATACGTAGGGGATGCCGTGAATAATGGTGACAAGTTGATAGGTATCAATGTGACGTACTATCCAAGTCTAGGATGAGAGTCACAGTTTGGAATGATATTTCTATCGTTAATTTCTTGACGTATTCATAAAGACTTCTTAACCTACCCCTAGAGCGTGAAATCGAATTTTGTATTGATCCCAGTACAAAACCCATTTTGCATAACTTACAAATGATGAAGATAGAGTTAAATACTCTTAGGACCCATGTGGTGGTATCAAATCTACTAGTAGAATCGATTCTAGTCGATAAAGTTAAAGTCGCTCAAGCTACAGATCCGGAGCTGATGAATACGAAGAAGAAGGTTCAAGAGGGCATTATGTTCAACAGCAAGAGTTGTTGAAGAGATGAAATCTCAACCCTCGATTTAATTGGCCCATTTGAAATCCTCGATCGAGTAGGAACTGTGGCTTATAGACTCGTTTTACCGCCAAGTATGTCGCGTGTTCATAACGTTTTTCACGTATCGATGTTATGTAAATATGTGGATGACCCGAACCACATTATTGATTTAGAACCGAATGAGATAACAGATAATTTAACGTATGATGATGTGCCTGTTAAAATCCTGGAATGTATTCAACACTCAAAGGTTATACCTCAAGAGTTAGAATCGGACGAAGTGTCCTCATCTGTTCGGTATACCAGGTATTAGGGGTGAGCATGGTGCGGTTTGGTGCGGTTTGAAGTCCAAACCGTACCCGAAACCGCTTAGGTGCGGTTTAAAAAATTCAAAACCGCACCCGAAACCGCTTGTGTTTGGTGCGGTTTGGTTTTAAAGTGTGCGGTGCGGTTTTAATTGGTGCGGTTTCGGTTCCAAAACCAATTGAAACAACAAAAAAGTTTAAGCCTTCAATAAAATTTAACATAAAACTTACATCGAGCAATTAACTTAGTGACAAAGTCGACAATGAGAATTATATCAAGCATGCTTTAAAACTAAAATATGCGCTATATAAAATAACGGAGACTATTCGATAACAGGCAAGAATGTTTATCTAGTTCCCCAAAAATTAAAAGTATATACTGAAGATAGAATAAAATATATTGCAGGGAGGACTAAAAATAATCTATTAGACTATTACAATTATAGCATTGACATTAACCAATGCATCAAGTGCTCGAGCCCCTCAACTATAAACCCCTCCAATAACGCATCAAACAAATTCAAAATTCCAAAACTCAATTGCTTAATTTTTGACTCTATAACCTCTAACATCTTCTTTTTATTGGTGAAAAAATGACAATGCAAGACTTGGATTTTCTCTGAGCGCATTCAAGTGAAAAGTAACTTTAGAATTTACTAGAGATAATACATATATATACACACACATGGTGCGGTTTTGGTTTTATGCGGTTTGGTTTTGGCTAGTAACCAAACCGGAACCGTAAATTTGGTTATTCAACCCACCTAAAACCGCCACATACGCCGGAACCGTTGATGCGGTTTTAATTGGTGCGGTTTGTGCGATTTTTGGTGAGGTTTCGGTTCCAATTTGGTTACTTGCTCTGCCCTACCAAGTATGTACATAAATTTTGAGGGCAAAATTTCATAAGGATGGGAGATTGTGAGACCCCAAATTTTATGAATAAATATTTAATTTTTCTCGAAATATATTTTTTTAATATTAATGTGTGGATTTGTTATAATGTTATAGTTGTGGGTAATATTTATAAACTTTGCAAAGTATGCAAGTTGTTATATTATATTCAATTAGTCGGGAAATATTCTTTATGTTGGGGAATATTTGTACGATAACATAATCATTGGTGGACCCCACAACGGAATTATTATCGGATTAAAAAAACGACAAAAATATTTTTATGAAAATAACGACGGAAGTTTTACCGTTAAAACTATTGAACTACTCGGTAGTAAAAGTACAGTAATATGCGTGGTTGCATAGTAGAACACAATATTGATTATTGATGCTTATATGAGAAGTCACTCAGTTTTGTTCAATTATTGCTACAATAATTGCTGTATAGTATCTCACGTTATTTGATTCAATTATTGTCAATATTTTATATATTATTAAATCAATAATTGAGACGACAAAGTTATTAACATTATTATTTGTAATATTTACGATGTTTAGAAGTTCTGCCAAGGAGAGGTTTTGGTCACCTAATTGCGCGCCAATAGGGAAAAATCCTTATTAGAAAGCCCCCTCTTTCCTGGGAACGACCCGGTCGATTAATAGTGTGAATTATAATAATGATTATGAAGTTTGTTTTATTAGTATTATTAATATAATAAAATAGAAAAGCTTTTTATATAAAACAGAATACTTTTATAAAGTTATTTGTTTTATTAGACAATAATTAGAATATATTATATTCTATTATGCATAGTATTTGCATAGTGCCTGCATAGTATTTGCATAGTAAAATCTTTTTATATAAAACAAAATACTTTTATAAAGTTATTCATTTTATTTGATTATAAATAAAATATATTATATTTTATTTAAAAAGATTTTATTTTATTAGAATACTTTATTAAATCAATCTGGACCGTCCGTTTAAAAGTGAATCAATCTGGACCGTTCATGAATTAGTTACTATTCAATCTATTCTTCTATAAATAGATGCTCATTCCTTAATTATTTCTTACGAATTCACTGAAACTCTAGAGAGAGAAACTGTAGAGAGAATTTTTCTTCTATAATCTTGAGCGTATTTCTTTAGAGTTTAAGAAAGCTTTTAGCTTAGTGCAAGTTTTCTTCAAGTATATCCCCGCCCTACCCGTCGGAGTACTTTTCTTTATATGGTAAGGGATATTATTTGTTATACCGTGATGGGTATTATTTCTTTTATATACATGAAGAGAACTTCTGTTATTCCATTCTTTATTATTTTGTTGGAATAACATGTATACGGAACGACCCTATACTTGGTGAAATTCTTCTGTTATTCCATTCCTTATTATTATGTTGGAATAACATGTATATGTGAAGTACCGCATACATGGTGAAATTCTTCAATTATTTCGTTCTTTATTAATCTGTCAGAATATCTTGTCTGTGCGTTTATGCATGACTTGGTTCCATTATTTATTATTCTGTTGGAATAACCTGTCTGTGCGGTGTATCGCATACATGGTTAATTCTGTTATTATTTCATTCTTTATTATTTTGTCAGAATATCATGTCTGTGCGTTTACGCATGACCTGGTTCCATTATTTATTATTCTATTGGAATAACCTGTCTGTGCGGTCTATCGCATGCATGATGAATTTTGTTGTTATTTCATTCTTTATTATTTTGTCGAAATATCCTGTCTGTACGTTTACGCATGACCTGATTCCATTATTTATTATTCTGTTGGAATAATTTGTTTGTGCGGTCTATCGCATGAATGGTGAATTCTGTTGTTATTTCATTCTTTATTATTCTGTTGGAATATCCTGTCTGTGCGTTTACGCATGACCTGGTTCCATTATTTATTATTCTGTTGGAATAACCTGTCTATGCGGTCTATCGCATGCATAGTGAATTCTGTTGTTATTCAATTCTTTATTATTCTGTTGGAATATCCTGTCTGTACGTTTACGCATGACCTGGTTCCATTCTTTATTATTCTGTTGGGAATAACATGTCTGTGCAGTCTATCGCACGCATGGTGAATCCTTCTGTTATTCCATTATTTATTATTATGTTGGAATAACCTGTATATGTGGATTACCACATGGATGGTGAATGATCCTTTATATTCATTCCTTATTAAATTGTGGAAATGATCTGTTTATATTGATTATGATGAGAGTCATAATAAAAGCATTGGACTGATAAAAATCATGGGTATATGTAGTATTAATAAGTGTTATGATGAGTTATGTTGGTTGTTATGTGAAAACATAAAAGTTTCTTAGAAATCATAAAGAGTTGAAAATAATATTTTGGTGAAAATGGAACATGAAATTCAATTGACGATGTTTCCTATTATATTTTGAATTTTTGAGTGTGGTCAAGTCCTAAAGTTAGATCTATGAGTTTTCTAACTTATCTAAGTGAAATCACTAGAAAAGGTGTTGTAGATTTTCGTGTGGACTGATTTTATCACATGAGTCAAAAACTAAAAATTTCCAAAAAGCTACTGCCCAGAAATTTAAAAGGGCATTTTTGGCAACATAATTTGTGAGAAAAATTTCGGCCTTTTGGGACTTGGAAATATATGGTATAAAGTACATCCTGTCCAAAAATGAGCTTATTCCGAGATAAAATGAGCAAGTTATGACTATTTCAATATTTAAGTTTTTCCGACGAAAAATGCTATAACCGGAGTTCTATAACTCCGATGACCACGAAATTTAAACTGGATGCTCACATTAACATGTGTAAGATCCTGCCAAGATTTGGGAATTTTTGGAGTTAAACTTGAGGTAGCTAATTTCTTAAGGAATTAATTAGAAATTGATTTTTGAAAAATAGTAAATGAATTTTAAAAATTCCGAGAAAAATATATGTTCAATATGAGATATATTCTGCTAAATCCCAGAAAAGAAATATTTGTAGGACTACTTTGGTATTTTTCATAAAAATAATCTAGTTATGAGTAAATGAGATAAATATGTTATGTGAAGTAACAAAATTGAAAAATAGGATTTTATGGCTTGGGAATCCTATATAGGGTATATACTGATTTTTGATAAGGGATTTGATCATTGGTGATGAAATCTTATGAGTATGGCATTTTTGAATGATTAAATGTATTATTTGGTAAAGTATAAACAATTAATATAAATTATTTATAAGTTTAAGAAGTGATTAAAATATTGTTATAATATTAATAATATTAGATTATGAGTTTATTAAGTGATTGATAATATATGGATAAATTTAAAGTCTTTAATATTTATTCTTGTTTGATTAATGCTTATATCATTGTCATCATCCTCATGCTTATATGATGATATTTGATTTACGTGCAAAGATGGACTGTTGATTATTGAATTTTATATCTTTGGCTTACGTGTAAAGATGGAGTGTTGATTATTGGTTTTATAGTTATATATCTTTGGCTTACGTGCAGAGATGGACTTGGTATGATTATGACCAGGGATCATTCGGTATAATCATGACATGTAATGTTATAAACGATGTGGTAAAAGTCCTCAGTGGCCTGTAGTGCATTGATGAACAGTTTTTGGTATGATTATAACCATGAATTATTTGGTATAGTCATGACCATTGATGATTTAATGAATATCATTGGCCAGTAGTGCATGGATGACTTGATGATGTAGTTTATTTATTAAGCTGAGTCTCAGCGATAAAAATTGATGAAAACATTTTAAATCATAGAAGATAGTAGATATCACGCTCTACTTGATTTTTTTCTAATGGATTACTTATTCCGCTGCAGTTAAACTTGATGTCTATTGTATTTTATTAGTTTAACATTGTTGAAGACTATTGATAATTTATTCTACATTATTTTAGTCATAATATTTCTTACTGGACTAGTTGAGCTCACCCTTTCCTTCACTGTTCTCTTCAGGAAATGAGAATATAGCTGGAACTAGTCGGGGAACGGATTGACAGTCCAGATGATAGCATTAGTAGTCCTCACTATGGCGTGACATGCAATATATAATTGTATTAAGGACCTAAGATGTGTGTGTCGTATTTTATACGTCACTTAATAATTAATTTTGGTGAACAACAATAGGGTGATACATTAAATTTTTTATAATAATAAATTTATTTTTAATAACACTTTTAAATAACTTACAATAAAGCTCTATTTCTTTTAATAAATTATAAAGTAAATAGCTTTCATCATAGTGCCACTTCCTAATTTGCCCCCAAATTAGAAGGGTTTCCGTTAGGAGAGCCAGAGAAACATAAGAATTCTCTTGTGAATTACCCACTTCGTCTTCAAAGATCTCTTGGTTGATCTCCAAATTCTCTTGTGACGACCTGAAGTTTCGCTCATCACTATCGTAGGAGCTAATGGCTGGATGAAAAAAGATTAGGAGAAACTACTTCAGATCTAAGCTCGCGCACTGGTTTTGATTGACGTAAGGATTTATTGTTTTTGCTTCATCTTTTTTTTTCACCAGTTTTAATCTATCCTCGCTAATTTTTCTAAGGAAATGAAATTAATGAATGATTCTTTGGACTGAATGCTTGAGTCAAAAACAAGAATTGAAGCAAAAACATAACTATAATTTATTAACTAAGAGGTAAGTTATGTGTTTTTGTTATATTTATAGGAGTTGAGTAAATAAAATATATGATTATCGTAATATTTGCTATGCTTTGTTGTGAAAATCATATGGTGAAGAAATTAGATGATATGTGCAGTAAAAAGGATGAAAATTTATGGCTAAACCATCTTCAAATCCATGTAAATTATGAGTTTTGGACTATGCATAAATGGTGTTTGATAAAATACCTCAAAGAGGTTAAGATGTTTAAAAACCTAAAATTTTGCCTATGATTGGAACCAAGTGGTATGTATATATTAATTAGAATTATAAGATGGCTTGAGTCATATGGTTAATTTATAGAAAAGGATAATAATTTTTCACTTGACCCTACTAATAATCAACCAAACTCAAAAATATCATATTTATCTTCTTTGGGGTTGAATGTGATTGGTAGTGATTCTTTTAAGCGTTCTGTTGGAGTAGAAAATTAAGGAATTAACTTTTCACTTGTTCTGCTTCATTTGTTTTTTTGAACAAAAAACTGGCTAGCTATACTGTCCCAACGACTTGACTCTGTCTATCTAAATGACTAAATATTTTACTAACTATGGTTTTTAATAGTTTATTTTCTTATTTTGGTGCCATTCATATGTTTTAATCTAGAATATGATATGAGTTTGAAGAAAAGTAAGGGAAAATGATTGAATATGTAAACATTATTGTGGTTTGTTTGCATTTTTAATATTTAAGATGTACGGGACTAAATTTTTGTGCTTTATTCTTCTTTAGACCAGAAAACGAAAGTAGTGGTTATGTGAATAGTACTTTGGTTGCTGATGGAGGTAAGTTTCTAGTTTATTGGTTTTGGAGTGAAGAGTGTTTTGATTTTTAACGATATTAATTTCTATATAGAAGTACCATTTTCCTTATGAGATACTATTTTGACGAATTTTACATATCATTTGTTTTGCTATAATTTTGTATTCTGTAGCTATGGCCTATACATATGTATACCACCACTTCTGATCATGACTATAAATGATAGAAAAAGATAACAGAGATGTGCTATAACTTCATAACCCTTTTCATAAAGATCAAATCAAAGATAAACAACACAACTTGATATAGACCTAAATGAATATGCCATATGACACTTTTAGCCATGCTTGGATGTATTTGCTCCTATATGTGTTTTATATTTTATTTAATTATTTTTTATATTTGATTGTGTTTACTACCTTTTACTCTCCACCCACAGAGTTGCTTACACAAATTCTTACATGTACATGGCCAATGTTGATGTCATGGTCCATCTTTTGCATGTTTGTGTACTTTAATTTCTTACATGTCTGTGTTCTTTGTTGTTGGCTTTGAACATGAACAGGGGAAAAAGAGAGATAATTGTCGAATTTTTGAGTCATACATAATTAAATCTCATTCTTCAAACATTGTGGGTAAGCATAGAACATATAATGGGCTTCCAAATCGTCATTTATAATGTTATATTAGATGTATAAAGATAAACATAAATTGAAAGCGGTTCAAGGAACTATTAGCACATCTGAAATTTATGAATAGTGACAATATTATTTGTAATCAAGCTCTTGAAAATTTCTAAGTTTGTAATCAGTGTCAATATATAAAATTTCATGTTGTTTCTATGATGAATTTCATCCTTTGTACAATCCAGTTTCACTTTATGGAATGTGGAAATAACATATAATCAAAATTCATCATTATCCTTCTCATGTTTTAACTTTTCTTCAGAATTATTGCCTTTATATATTGGAGTTTAGGCTCCATTATTCAGATGTTGTCTAATAATTTTTATCTGAATCAATATCTTTGATGTTGCATATGACATTACAATGGATTTGATATATAACTAGGATATTTAGATATGGTTGGTCAGTTGTTGGAACAATTACTAAAGGGAGTGCAGGCTCTATGCACATGAATTATCCTTTGTTATCCACATATGATAAGTTCTTATTTGTATAAATGACCCATGTTAATTGTTGCAATAAATTTTTTATTCTTTTATGATTTCTTGGTTGACCAATGATAATTTCCATGCATCTGAGTATAGGTAATTACTACAATTCTATGATCTATAATTCTTTATTTTAGAATTTCAGCATCCACAATAGCAAGCTCATCCTATAGTTGTTTAAGTGGTATCAAACTTAGCCGGTCACTTTGAAATCTATTCTCTTTAATTAAGGAAAGAACTTATTTGTACATCATTGCAACTTAGCTGATTACTTTTTTTCACAACTTTCTTTTAAAGTTCATGTCTTTCCTTTATTGAATTTTCATAAGAATGCAGGTTTTAAACTGGATGGACACATGATTCTAGTCAAGTATTATGTAGAATTTTATAAATTCTCTCTCAAAACATATTTGATTCTTGTCATTGCTGCATTAAAATATGCATAACATGAGCATGGTTGCATTTTCCACACCCTTTTAGAAAAATGACAGTGGCACCTTCCACTGTGATTGGTAAGATACATCGTCACTTTATTTTAGCAAGTTACATTGTCACTTTATTAGGATGTGCTTGAATTCAGCGAAAGAAACTTCTTTCTTCTGGTCTTATGTGGTGAAATCTGAAATTGCATCCGTTCATTAGATCCTAAACTATGCCCCATATGAAAATAAACTTCTTTCTTCTAGTCTTATATGGTGAAAGCTTTATGTATAGCTTGATCAGAGAACAAGTTTTTTTAGTTTAATAAGATGGATTAGGTACTAATAATATTTTCAGAAATTGAAAAAGTAAATTGAAAAGGTATGAGAGTATAGAGGTGGCTAATGTAGTTGAATTCTTTGGTTGTTATGTCCTTTTGTTATTAAATTAACATGACTTTTAGATCCGTATTGTTGGTCCTTTTCTTGATCATTGCACCAAGTTGAGATCACTTAAGCTACCCCAATATACTATGTAGCTGAAAATTATCCCTGTTGATGATATAGTCACACAAGTATATGTTTAGTTGCATTTCTTTAATTACTTTCTTCAAATCTTCCAAACATAAGTTATGCTATTCTTTCCTTTTTTTTTGGTTGAAATCCCTATAAAGTAATTGGCTAACTCAGTTCTTTATTATTCAGCTAATATGTCAAACATCTGAACTCATCAAACCTAATGTTAAGCTTTCCACATGCCACTGCAGAATAGACCAACCTCACCTCAGAGCAACTCGTGGATGAGTGAAAGGATCTAATCTTATCTTGTGAACCTAAAGTTCCAGGTTTGTTTAATAGGATATTTCTCTCTCTCTCTCTTTAGAGGACTTTTTATACAATGTTCATCGTGAACTTGATTACTATTATATGGAATGAGAACAGTTTTTAATCTTTTAGGTGGCAAAAACTAGATGATGATTGAAGATAGTCTATGAGATTACAAATTTTGCTAATTACTTGTATACGTTGTCTGTTATTTGGAATATACTTGGCTCAGTCATTGAATCTATACATCAACTAAAAGTGTTTCTGGTCATTGCACTCTATTGTACGTGTTCATTTTCAGTTATGACAGAGTGCATTTATTGCTTCCTCATCGTAAATTCACGCTAGGTTGTTTGAAGTACTTCTTCTTTTTAAAAGAATTTAATGGTTTTTATCCTGTATCAATGTATGTATAGCTATCATCCAACTCAATATTAGTTAAATGAAGGAAGGCCAACCCCATTTGGCATATGAAAATTGAGAAGTCCTCCTCTGAATGTTAGTTAGTTTATACGATCTATATATATATATATATATATATATATATGTAGACTGTTTTACATGTGGATCTTCTGGTTATGCTATTTTTGGTGACCTGAATTTGTTAGAGAAATTGATCATGAAGACAGATGCTTGATATATTTTCGTGGTGGAGTAGGTATGCTTGTTCATTTTTGTTTGTGATGGCTTTGCTACTGATGCTTCAATATAATTTTGGACAAATGTCTCTTGTAGCATGCAATATTTCAGCGCGTGACTGAAGATCACGTATTTATCACAGCTAAAGGATACCCTGATATTGTCACAAGGTAGCGTAAAAGTTTAAACAGTTTTGGTGAACAATAAAGCTGGAATATTGCATGCTACAAGAGACAGTTGTAATTGATTTGATCATCGATTTCATTCCCCCGTCCCATTACTTTTCCAGAGACATTTAAAGGCAGCTCTAATCAACATGAGACCTCAAGCTTTGGAATCAAAGGTGGTGCATCCTTATGGAGCTCAGTTATAAAATTCCTCGGGTATGATAATTGCTGTAATTCCTTTTTGTTCTTTTACTCAATATTATTTTTATTACTTTGATTTCTCCTCTATGCACGACTATACATTCAAATTATAAGAAAAGGATAAATGTTCGTTTTTCTCAATCTCTTGTCATTTTCATAGGCATTCTAAAAGCTTAGCTGACATTATTACTGGAACTGCTATAGTATTAATTATTAAAAAACATAATAAGGTTAAAATATTTAAAAAAATTTGCCGCTGTTTTTTTCTTTTTTTTTTAATTTTAAATTAAGTTATGTTAACATGTAAACTCTCCCATATATGAATTTGAAAAATAGGGGAAATTTGACTCAAAAAATCAGTCATACATTTTAATCTTTTTATTGGCTTATATACACAAGTATCCTAATTTACAGTGTACATTAGTACCACGTAGCAACTCTATTGTCTTTTTCTGCTTATGAGCAATACAATGTACATTAGTCTCACGTAGCAACTCTATTGTCTTTGTGTATTGATTTTGGCACTAAGTGCCTCTGTTGACCTATTTGCTTTATTTTTCTGACTTTGCTATTATTTTTAAATGTGCAGGAAGACTGATTCTACGACATGCCTTACAATAATAGGTATCAAATTTCCGTACTAAGTTTATGGAAGACAAGGGACAAAATTATGAAGTGTATTCTCTCTATATATGTAATATATACTTTGATTGAAAAACTGTGGTAGCTTTAGATGGTTAATTGTAAAGATAATGAATGATTATGTAGTGGATTATTTTATTAAGTTAATAATATTTTAGTTTTTTGTATTTTTGCCATTATTTGCTATGGGAACATTGAGCCAGTCAGGTAGATAAAAAAGAATGTCAAATTTTGATTTGGCAACAATATAATTCGTTACAAAAGCATTGAACAAGTTTTTATATATCATCAATTTTTTATACATTTAGCAACAAATTTTTGTTGGTAATGGCATTAAAAATATAATATTTGGCAACAAAAAATTAACCTAATAACAACGGAGAGGATATTGTTGCTAATACTAACATAAAATGCAACATTTTTTTATCGTTGTGAATCATATCAACTTTCGTTGCACATATAAAGAAACGGCAACATATAATGTTGTTGCTAATCGATGACTTTCGTTGCTATTGAAAAATAACCAGCAATAAATATTTTTATTTCTGATTCAGCATAATGTCGTTTCCAAATAATATAATCAGCAACGAAAATTGTTGCGAAAAAGTTTACATTCCGCAGCGAAAGCAAGCTTAGGCAATAATTTTCATAATTTACTGCAACAAAAATGTCGTTGCAAAATGGTGTCAATTGCAACAAAAATGCATGGTCGTTGCAAAAAAAAAAGAGAGTTCATTTCGTTTCCAATTAGCTGGCTTTTGCAACGAAATGAGGTTTTTAACAATGAAGTTTTAATTATTCAGCAACAATAAATTTTGTTGCTAAAGGATCGATGTCTCTGTACGAAAGCCAAATTTCGTTGCAAAATATAGTACTTTTGGCAACGAAAAAAATGTTCATTGCGGAACAATTAGCAATGCTCATTGCGCAACGAAAGACACAACGACAGTAAAGTCGTTGCCAAAACCCTTTTACAATGAAATTTGCCACCTTTAGCAACGAAAATTGGTTGTTGCTAAAGCCCCATTTTTTTGTAGTGCTAGAAAACAGCTTTCATGCTCATCCTGCTTGGTTTGACCATCAACTATGATTCACCTGTTTAATATATAGGAGATTTTAAGGCATAATCATGTAGTATAAACAACATATTACAACTTAGATCTAAAGACAAACACCAAACAATCAACACATTGTCAGATCCAAGCCTTCAAACTTCTTGTCAGACCAATCTGTGCAAGTTCTGGGTTACCCAGAACTTGTTCAGTCATGGTCAGTCAACGGGTTTTGACCACCTATATCTTGCAATTTGGATATGTCAAATGCTTGATTTCAAGTCCAGATTGAAGATAACATTACATACTACAAGTACAAACTTTCAAAACACCAAATCATTACACAGAATGAAATCTATGGGGTCTGACATTCATTGTCAGACAACTTTTTAAAGATTTTCCAGATAATGGAAAACTTCAAATCTGAGCCTATAGATGTTATGGATCTAACATCTATCAACCCAGATCATCAATATATACTATATATAACATGTTTTAACACTAAAACAAAACATTTAACATATCGATCAAGATCAGATTCTTGGATTAGGTTTTATACCTTTATAAACAAACTTTTGATTCTAAGCTTCTAATTTGATATAGATGTTAGTGGGGCTTTGATTTGGGACTGATTTGTCTTATGATTTCGTTGGTTTAAGAGAGAGAAAGAGTCTAGGTTGAGTACTTGTGTCAAATGAGTTAACAAATAAATTTTTCTCTCTCTTTGATCCATATATACTACTTGTATACAATGAATTTGGCTAGCTAAATGGCTGAGATGTTTTAATTCTAGTCACATGGCTACCCTAGGGTTGGCCAACCACTCCTACTAGACCAAGTTCTACAAGTAAACCTCAATAATGCAATAAGGGCATAATAGTCAATAGCCCTGAAATTTTAATGGCATGATAATAACTTAACAAACCTTTAGGGTTTAACCCTAAGGTTTTGTGTATTAGCGTTAAGGATTTCTTAAAAAGGCTAAAAAGGAAATTTTTGTTTCTAAAATTCACAAATTAGGATTACTAAATTAGTTTAGTTTTCCTAATTACATAAACTTAAAAATTAGGTTTAGGTATTCACTAATTATAATTAAGATCACTAATTTATCAATTAGGACACCAATTGATAATTAAGGTTAATAATTTTCTAATTAGGATTGACAATTTAATAATTAGGGTTAACAATTTGTAATTAGGGTTTCTAATTACATTATTCATGACCATTAGGGTTTAAAATCTGCTAATTAGCATTAAACATCCTAAATTAGCAATAAGGGTTTCCCAATTTGAAAGTTAGGGTTCCTAAATATCGGTTAGGGTTTTAATTTCACAATTAGGGGTTCGAGTCAATAATTAGGGTTTACCTAATTAACATTTATATTTATAATATCAGACATTAATCACATTACCACGATTACCCAAAAATCTTAAACTCTAATTTGTATTTCACACAGTAATACTAGGGTTTGTCATATAACACCATAATTGATCAACCATTATTAGTCCTCATACATACAGTACATATTCATAGCACTAAAAAAATCAAAATATAACTAATATTATATTATTATTATCATTCTTTTTTCCAAAACCAGAATTAGGGTTTGGATTCCATATCTGATTTATCATGCATAAACAACATTATTAATTAAGTTAAAATACTTCACTTAATAATCTGAGCTAAAATTCATAGAAATAAATAATAATTATTATAATTACAATAATCATTCCATATATTATTTAAATAATATAATATCATATTTTCTTTGAAAAATAAATAATAAAAACATTTTTACAATAAAATTAATTATTATAAAAATATAATTTATAATGATCAATAATTCTAAAATAAAATTATTTGTAATTATTCATGTAATAAATATATATTTATTTATCACATAAATACACGTACTTTACTTATACATATTCCCCATATTTATTTGAATAAAAAAATTTATATGCAAAATTTATGATTTATTTACATAGAAAATATCGAGTTATTACATACATCCCAGGCAGATATAACGTTATCCCACTTAATAATCAATGCATCTCTGGATGATCTAGCCTCATCCCGTTTAGTAGTAGCAGTGTCTCTATGAGCTAAAACATCATCTTTCTTTAATAGAGCGACATCTCTCCCAGCAAGAGCTGTCAACATCAAGGCCCTAGTCAAATCTCTCTCAAATGTCATTATATGAAGACTCTGTTCTAAATACTCTACTAAATGCGGGGTCACAGTAGCAGTCATACTGGGAGAATCAACAAGAGTTGCTATCAAACCAGCAAACAGCTCCTCCTTGGCTGGAGAATCAATATCCTCTATGGGGTCTCCACCATCAGAATCAATCCCTGGCTCTGTGGATACAACCGCAGCCAATGTAGTCTCTGTCTCCATCCATGTAGAATACTCTGCCAAACAGCCTGGATGGATAACAAAAAACTCAGCTAACTCACGTTGATCCCAACAGGCATACACCTTGGATCTGTCCTCTGCTGACAAATGGCGAAAAATAGAACGCTGACCTAATGCTCCCTTAAAAGGATTGAAGTCCTAAAACTAGTCAAACTGTGACATCAGAGCCAGTGGGTGGTAAGTAGTCATGCCCCTCAAACCAGCAAGAGGGAGATAATCCATGTCTGGTGCATGAGTAATGAAGTTGTAGGGTGAACTGAGCCATGTACATGACAAAATGTCAAACAGATCTCTGATCCCTGCCAAGAACACCGACCAGGATATAGCGTCTGTACACTCCGCTGACTGAAAGGAGTAAGACATGGCTATCTCATGGGAAAATCAGTACACATGTCGTCGAAAGGTACCAATCGGTCTCAAGTGTGACATGAACCACATATACAACATGATCGAACTGCCTATAAATACCTCTGCAGGATATGTATGACAATACGTGGCGGATCTAAATGTCTCTTTCATAATCATTGGCACAATATTATGACCCTCCCTGAGAGCTCTCACTGTCATGACAACATCGATATCTAGCTCATCCATATACAGTGGCATGTACACATAAGCCATTACACACATCATGAGTACATCTACTCTGGAAACACGCCACTAATCCTCCAACGTGGTGAAATCCCCGGAGTGTCGTACAGAACTGTCCACGGAGCCAAATCTATCTATCAGAAAACACTGGGACACCACATGGCCTAATGTAATCTCATCCTGTACTACTCATGCCTCAACTTGGTGAGGGTCATAAATTGCCGGCTCATATCGCTGATAGCCATCTGAGTGCAAGGCTTGTCCAATGGTAAAGCCATCAATCGCTCATACTCCCCTAAGGTAGGAGTCAACTCCTTGGTCCAAAATCGAAAAACTTGCCTCTCTGGTGCCCAATGCTCCAGTATACTATCTACAAAGCCCATAGGAACCTGGAACATCAGGAGGGTCATGGAATGCTGTAATAACTGATCTACAGTTACCTGATCTGGAGGTGACAAACTATCATACCATGACCTCAGACGGGAGGCTACCAATACTAGTGGGGTGTGATCAATGCGGCCAACTGTCGAAGAAGACATCTGTGTAGGCCGTATGATAAGACCATCCAGGGGTCAATGCTGAATATCTCTAGATATACATATGCATTACATAATACATACATGATCAATAATATATGGCAATATGATGTAGGGAATGGAAAACAATACATACATTCCTAAGTACATCATCATCTAATACATCATCTCTGTGCAGCTAAAAATATAGGAAAATGGGGCACAAACGCCCAATAACTAACAGAGGCCTATCAAAAGATATAAGAAGAATGGGGCACAACCACCTAATATCTAATAGAGACCTATCGAAAGATATAGTGAGATATAGTGGAAATACACAACAAAAGAAGACAATGGTGTCAATGTCTACATCATCAATCCTGTCCACCTGATGTAACTCATTCTGAGTCATTGGATCTCCGCCAAGTGGGATGTCAGGTCTATACAATGGAGGATCTACGCTGGCAAAGCCATATGGGTCACCTGAAGGGCTAGCCCCAAAGCTGGAAGGATCAAAATTATCTTCCTCTAAAGGATCTCTGCCCAAGTGTTGGATAAAGAAATATGCCTGGTCTAACTTTTGGGTCAAACTGCCAATCTGTGTCAAATGAGTCTGATCTCGAACACAGGCCATCCAATCCATCATCATCATGAATCCAGGAACCATATCCCCCATAAACTGAGTGGCGCGTGTCTTGGCTCTGATGGTATGAGGGGACCACCAGCGATGGAACATATGTTGAGTATAAGGACCCTTTAACAATGTAAAGCCATCAACGCCCATCAATGGGATATCACTGATAGACGACTATGACATAGGCCAATAACTCCTAGCAGGAGGCAAGATCGGTACACAAATTTCCCATGTGGTGCTCCTAATTGTACGTTCTCATAAATAGAGCTCCCATCCTCCATCTGTGAAGAGAGGAATCCTACGGCTGGATATCACGTACACGACACCAGTCGGGTACCCATTCTCAAACCCAACAATCAAATGTTCCCTAGAATAGGGAATCTAAGTGATAGCATCAGTTGTTAAAAACTCAAACTATAGAAGAAAATGGGTGAAACCATCAGCTACAGGAACCTCCGCTAGTATGGAGTGATGCCATCATCTAAACCTAACACAATCACAGGATGCAAGCATGGGAGCCTCTCAAAGGCCAAAAATTGCCTACACAAAGGAAAGCATCTGCTGTCAGTTAACACTCTTAACCAGTATATGGGAAATCAAAAGAGAAATACTCACCCGCAGAAAAGGGTAAAATCCTAGCCAAGCCTCCATCAAGCCCTTCAAACGCATTTGCATGCCTCTGAAGAAATAGGCGAAGCTATAAGAACCCCAGTCATACTCTCCAATACGGTCCACATCTCGTGTGGCACTTACCAAAGTGAATGATACTGTGGAAGAGTTATTCGCTATGAAGTAGCCCCTAATGATCACCAGGAACAATCGCCGAAGAATGCGATCCCTGACTCTTACATCATCGAGTATGGGCTCACTTTACAGCCCACTCATAGCGTCCATGCTCAAAGGACCTGTACGAACTGTCCTACCTTTGAACACCTCAGCCAGGACTCCTAGCAAGTATCTGATAACAGTTGGGGTAATATTCCCCGTTCAAGGCACTGCGCCCCTCCAAACTCCATACTAGTGATAAATCGCCAATCCATCAGTGTCATCATCACCTCACAGTCCAACAAATGGAGAGACTGAGTCTAGTGAAACCAGCGCTCAGACAACGCCCTGAGATAACCCCAGGGACAACGACATGGGAGGATGGAAAAGAATGCCTCAAAGCCCCAGCCATGCACAATCGCTTGATAATCGGGATGCAGAGCCTGATATATAGAGTGAATGTTGAACCAGTTCCCTCGAGGCTGCGTAAAGTCGGGAACCTACATCAAAAAGAAAATCAACATCAGAATCCTTGATCCTCATCAATAGGAAAAAGGAAGATCAAATCCAGCTTGTACCTCATTTTCATGCAAGTAAACCGAGGGGTATCGACTCTAATCACCCAGGAGCTCTGGGATTGTCACCTGAATGCTTGGAAAATCCCTACATGGATTATGAGAAGCAGGAGCGGGGTCCATAACCGGTACATCCTCCTCCTCATCCTCAACATCCGGTACCTCAACCCGGATATGATGGATTACCGCCTCTGTTAAACAACGTGGATGTATAACTAAACGGTGTTGAGGCACATTAGAAGCCCTCCTCCTCACACGTAGAGTGGTCCTGTAGGAACTACTCGGCAGATCCGGATTCATATATCTGGACATAAGTCTCCAAATCACCTCAGAAAGGGTGTGGTAAATTCTAACCTGGAACTTTTCAAATGCATTTTAGGACTATATGCATGTATACTTTAACATACGCCTATAGTAGAGTTAAAAATACATCACTACCCAATGCCTACTTTTGGAATTTTTTTTCCAGAGTCTCCTTTGTAAACAGGACTATCCACATGCACATAGGCATGACTAGGTGACCATTAAGTAACACACCTACCCACAGTCATAAACATCCTATATGCATAAAAATATTAAAGTCATAATCTGTAAGGGTAGCCTAATTACCAGGATTACTTTGATTTACCATCTTTGCTCATTTGTCCTCAAATAGGATAAGAAATAGCAAAAAAAGGTGTCAATTTGACTATTTCAAAAGTTAAATTTATTCACATCATTCTGTTCATCATGGTTAAATACTAACATTTACTGTATTAAATAATTTTTATCAAGTCATATGAGCATGCATATTCACTACTATGTGTTTAAAAGCATTTCATATGATAACTCATTTTTCAACGGATAAAAACTAGAAAAGAACACATGAATACATTATCAAGACAGTGTAGATCACTTTTACGGTGACAGATTTTACAAAAAGCCGCCCGAACTCAGTTGATCTAAAAAAGAGCTCTAGGATTCTCTATGTGACGCAACATAAAAATGACTCGTGAAAGAAATAGGTGCCTTAAAGCCACCCACAGTTAGCTGTAGGTGTACCTGCAGCTCCCATGGGTGAGGCCCACCCCTTCGACTTGGTCCAATTTGAGTTGCAAAGGAGGTCTCATAAGCTAAAAAAGTTAAATCAGGAAAAAAGATGCTACACGATTGAGCAGGAAAGTCTGAAATCCTTGTTTTCAGAGACCAAACTGTGGGTCTATATATCACTCATTGGTATTCGCCCAGACATATGATTTACTATATCGATGATCACAACTGTTGCAAACTACACTCGGTAATACCTCAAGAAGGTCTGATTCCATCATGCCGGGGTCATAACTCAAAAATATATTCCCCCCAGCAGAAACTTTATCCAATTCATCCGTTGTTGCACACGTCAACGAAGGTCGAGCAACCTGGATGACATTCAGTCACTAGCAAGTAAATCCAACAAATCATCGGAAGTTATATGATGATCTCATCCATTAATTCACATGTCAACGAAGGTTAAGAAGCCTTGACGTTATCCCCAACAGGGATCTCATCTGTTGATGTACATTTCAGCGAGGGTCAGGCAGCCCTGATAAAACAAACTATTTGTAAGACCCCAACTTTTATGAATAAAAATGAATTTTTCTATAAATATCATTTTTGAATATTAAGGTTTGAATTTGTTATAATGTTATAGTTGTGGGTAATATTTATAAATTTTGCAAAGTAAGCAAGTTGTTATATAATATTTGATTGGTTGAGGAATATTCATTTTAACAAAGAATATTTGAACGGTGGCACAATCATTGGTGGACACCACAATGTAATTATTGTTGGAATAAGAAAACGACAGAAATATCTTTTTATGAAAATAACGACGAAAGTTTTACCGTTAACTGTTGAAATACCCGATGTTAAAAGTACAGTAATATGCGTGGTTGCATAGTAGCACACGTTATTTATTATTGATGCTTACGTGAGAAGTCACTCAGTTTTGTTCAATTATTGTTACAGTAATTGATGCATAGTATCTCACGTTATTTGATTCAATTATTGTTGATATTTTATATTTATTAAATCAATAATTGAGACGACAAAGTTATTCATATTATTATTTACAATGTTGGAAATGTCTAGAAGTTCTGTCGAGGAGAGGTTTGGTCACATAATTGCGTGCCAATAGGGAGAAATCCTTATTGGAAAGCCCTCTCTTTCATGGGAATGTCTGTGTTGTTAAATATTACAAATTATAATAATGATGATAAATGTTGTTAAAAATATTGAGAGGATTTTTATGAAGTATTTGATGTAAATTTTGAACCCCCATTTACCCATTTTTCAAAATAATCAGTAGAAAATTATTTTATGTAATAAAAGGTGGGGCCCCATATGGGGCCCACAGGAGGAAGAAAAGAATGAAATGGAAATGGGGGTGGGGGGGGGGGGGAAGGTTACGGGAAAGGATATATATATATATATATGTGTGTGTGTGTGTGCATGTCTGAAAATTTTCCTTTGTCGTAAGGCAAAGTCTATTAATATTATAAATATATATATATAAATTTTATAAGTTTTGTTTTATTTGATTATAAATAGAATATGTTATATTTTATTTAAAGTTTTCATTTTATTAGAATATTTTATTGCATTGTAATGCACAGTAAAAATCAAAATTTAGAAAATTTTCTTTAGGCCGACGCCCGTGAACGAATTACTGTGCACACATGATTTTTTAAATTCAAATAGTATCCTTTCCATTCTACTATAAATAGGATGCTTAGTTAGAATTGAAAATCACACCAGGATTAGAGAATTCTTCTTCTATAATATTGAGCGTATTTCTTTTGAGTTTTAGAAAGCTTTGAGCGTAGAAAATAGTGAAAGTTTTCTTCAAGAATATCCCCGCTATACCAGTTGGAATACTCTTATTTTCAGGGTAAAAGATATTTTTTGTTCAATATTCGCTTGAAATAATATTTTCTTTCATACTCTGTAGTATGTAAGTAATATTATTTTGTTTCAGATTTCTAATTTTATACTCATTTGGTTAAGGTATTGGCTTCTGTACTCCATGAAATTAGTAGAATATCCTTGATATTTGTGCTTCATCCAGTATCTTCTCATGGAAATATTATTCTGAGCATTCTTGATAAGTTTTAACTTTTTCATGCTGGAGTATTATTCACGGGTTACTATTCTCGAATTACTATTCATGAGGTACTATTCACTCGAGTACTATTCACCCGGGGAACTATTCATGATAAAAATTGATTCGTTTTCGGTCTAAATAATTTTTAGTACAATATTATTCTTGAATTTTACTCCACAAAGCGGTATCATGTTGACAATTTGGACATTATTGATTTCTGGATAAATTAAATTATAAATCTTAAAAAATCTATCATTTGCTTTCTTTTAATTGAATTCTTATATCATTGTCATCATCCTCATGCTTATATTGTTATGAAAGTCATCTTTAGCCCGTAGTGCATAGATGGACTTGGTATGAATATGACCAGGGATTATTCAGTATAATCATGATCGTAATGTTACAAATGATGTGGTAAAAAGTCCTCATTGGCCCGTAGTTCATTGATGGATAGTTGGTGGTATGATCATGACTATTGATGAATACACGAATATCCTTGGCCCGTAGTGCATGGATAATTTGTGGTCGTGATACCAAAGAATATCCTTGGCCGTAGTGCAGGGGTGATTCGATGATGTGGATTATTTATTAAGCTGAGTCTCAGCGATAAAAGTGATGAAAAACCTTTAAAATCATAGAAGATAGTAGATATCATGCTCTACTTGACTCTTCTAATGGATTGTTTATTCCGTTGCAGTTAAACTTGATGTTTGTTATATTTTATCAGTTTAACACTGTTGAAGAGTAACGATAAATTATTTTGCATTATCTTAGTCAAAATATTTTTATTAAGCTAGTTGAGCTCACCCTTTTGCTTTCATTATTCTCTTTAGGAAATAAGAAAGTAGCCAGGACTATTCGAGGAACGGAGTGACAGTACAGATGTTTGCATTAGTAGTCCTCAATATTCTATGAAATAGTGTGATAATAAATGTATTAAGGACTCCCTTTGAGTATGAATACTGTCTAGAAGACAATATTCGTATTAAAATTCTCAGTTTATGTTTTTTTGTATTTTACACGATAGTTGTATTATTAAGTTTTATTTGAATTTTGGACCATGTATTTGGCGACTCAAGATAGGTGATGTATACCTATTTTTGGTGCATCACTGTTGGTATCAAAGCTTAGGGATATGTTCCTTGGCTAAGATGTGAGACAAGAACTAGGAGGGGAGAGACGGGGAATTCCTTCGCTAGTATGACCTACCTATGTTTATTTGGTTTTTAATTGGTCGGTCAGAGTATAGGGATAATATGTGACATGTCAATTAACCCTTGTTTTGTGGCAGTATTTTAAAATGACATCTGAGAATGTTGAGAATAGAAATGGAGCACAGGAGACCGTTGAGTCACCACATATCAATACCCAGGATAATGTGCAATAGGAAGACAATAATGCTCAAGTAAACAACAACGATCAAATGATGAAAGATGGGATGTTCAGAGGCTTTATCCTATTCATGCAACATCAGGCGAGACTGACTCCTGTCCAAAATGCAGGTGGAAACACTGGTAACTCTCGGACAGTCACTGCTAAACAGTTCAAGGAGCTGGGACCACCAGAGTTTTTTGGAGAGCCAAAACCACTTAAGGCGGAGACATGGATAAAACAGATCAGTAAGATATTTGATGTCTTGGGATGCTCCGAGGAGAAAAAGGTTCCCTTTACCACCTTCATGTTGCGAGCAAAGGAAGATTACTGGTGGGAATCTGTAGAGCGTACTCAACCTGCCACACTGAAGATGTCTTAAGAGAAGTTCCAAGAACTGTTCAATGACAGGTACTATCCCAAAAGTATTTGTCACATGAAAGAGGTAGAGTTCATTAATCTGGAGTAAAACAACATGACCGTGTAGCAGTACGAAGCCAAGTTTGCCGAGTTATCCTGGTTTGTGTCCCACTTAGTTGATAATGATGAAAGAATGACGTGAATGTTTCTAAGAGGTTTGAAACCCAAGATACGTCAATACCTCATTTCTCACAAAGTTTTCTTGTATTCAGATGTTGTTAATAGGGCTCAGTTATTGGAGCACGATAATGAGTTAACTCAACCAAGAGAGAGCAGCCGGTGAAATGATAATACCAGTGGTAGAAGTCATCAAAGCGGTGACAACAAACGTGGAGGGAATTAACATGCCATAAATGGTAACCACTTCGGTGGTAATCATGGCCAAGAAAATAAGAATGGACATTTCAAGAATAGGAGATTCAACAATGATGAAAAGATGTCAGCATCAACACTCGTTGTTAAGGAAGGAGAACGACCACCTATCATATGCTTCAAATGTGGAGGGGATGGACATATCAGTTCAAAATGTGTGCAGCAGTCCAAAACGTGTTACAATTATGGAAGAGAAGGTCGCCCAACTAATTTGTCATTCAGGGAATTCAAGTCCAGCTGGGATGGAGGCACCAAAGGTTGTTCCAAAAAAAGTCAAAACCAATATTTCAAGGGAGAGCGTTTGTCGTAACCTCCCAGAAAGCAAGGAACCCGAATGAAGTCATCACGGGTAAGCTTATCATAAACTCTAGTGAAGTCTATACCTTATTTGATTCCAGTTCTACCCATTCTTTTATTTCTCCTACTTGCGCTCAACGTTTAAATTTGACTCCGGAGATATTAGACTTTGACTTATCTGTTGAAACTCCGTTGGGAGAAACCTTCATTACATCCACTGTTTATAAGTCTTGTTTGGTTCAAATCAGTACCCTCACATTACCCGTCGATCTTATTGCATTAAAAATACTTATATTTGACGTAATTCTAGGGATTGATTGGTTAACTACTCATCATACAAAAATTGATTATTTTCGTAAGGTTGTTAGCTTTCATATTCCTAACCAACCTATTATACGAATTCAAGCAACCAAACCATTAAAATCAATCACTGTCATCTCAAACAATAAAGATATTTATTTATTAAAAAATGGATGTCAAGCTTTCTTAGCTCATGTCACAGATTTAAACAAAAATACATCAGTTTTGAATGCTATTTCTATTGTTAATAAATTTCCTGACGTATTCCCTGAAGAACTTCCTGACCTACCCCCAGAGCATGAAATTGAATTTTGTATCGACCTTGAACCCGGTACAAAACCCATTTCCTAATCCCCATATCGAATGTCTCCTATTGAACTTCAGGAGTTAAAGACCCAACTACATGAATTGTTAGACATCGATTTAATTCATCCTAGTATGTCTCCTTGGGGTGCTCCTGTTCTATTCGTGAAGAAGAAAGATGGGAGTATGCAACTTTGTATTGATTATCGGGAGTTGAACCATGTCACTGTCAAAAATAGATACTCGTTGCCTCGCATTAATGACCTGTTAGACCAGTTATAAGGCGCCGAATTCTTTTCAAAAATTGATCTTCGTTCCGAATATCATCAGTTATAGATTAAAATCGATGACATGCCAAAGACGGCTTTCAGAACTCGGTACGGGCATTATGAATTCCTAGTCATGTCCTTTGGATTGACTAATGCTCCTGCTTCCTTCACAGATATGATGAACCGAGTATTCAAGGAATATTTAGATCACTTTGTGGTCATCTTTATTGATGACATCCTCATTTACTCCACAAGCCATGAAGATCATGAGAAACACTTGAGGCTGATACTTCAAAAGCTTCATGAAAACAAGCTTTATTCCAAGTTGAAGAAATACAAGTTCTGGCTTGAGGAAGTAACATTCCTTGGGCACGTAGTATCAAGTCATGGAATATCTGTTGAACCAACAAAGATTGAAGCTATTCAAACCTGGGAGCAACCTAAATCAATGACCGAAGTACATAGATTTCTCGGCTTAGCTGGTTATTATCGGAGATTTGTGGAAGGATTTTCTTGAATCGCTACTCCATTAACTCAGCTGACTCGAAAAGATAAAAAATTTGGTTAGAACGAGGAATGTGAGATGAGTTTTTAAGAACTCAAAAGGAGACTCATTTCAGCAGCTGTTCTGATAATACCATCTAGTTTGGAGGGATTTGTCATCTACAGTAATGCTTCTGGCAAAGGGTTAGGATGTGTTCTCCTGTAACATTGGAAAGTCATAGCCTATGCCTCACGATAACTCAAAGAATATGAGAGGAATTATCCTACTCATGATCTAGAGTTGGCAGCTGTCGTTTTTGCACTTCAAATTTGGAGGCATTACCTGTATGGAGAGAAGGTGGAGATCTATATGGATCATAAAAGCCTCAAATATTTCTTCACCCAAAAGGAACTCAACATGCGGCAATGACGTTGGCTTGAACTGTTAAAAGATTATGATCATACCATCCAATACCATCCTGGTAAAGAAAATTTAGTAGCTGACGCATTGAGTAGAAGATCATATGCAGGTACAAGTACATTATTGTCAATGCAAAGTCCTATTTTGTATGACTTACAAATGATGGATATAGAGTTAAAGAATCCAGGGACCCATGTGATGATGGCGAATATATGAGTAGAACTGACTTTAATTGATAAAGTTAAAGCTGCTCAAGCCACGGACCTAGAGCTGATGCGTATGAGGAAGAAAGTACAAGAAGGTGCTATTTTGGAAGCAAGAATCGATGAAGAAGGAATACTTTGAGTCAACTCTAGACTTTGTGTTCCTAACGAGACTGATTTAAAGTATAAAATCATGATGGAGGCACAAAACACATAGTTTGTAATCCATCTTGGGAGTACGAAAATGTATTATGATCTTCGACATATATTTTTGTGGAGCAATATGAAGAGAGAGATAGCGGGGTTTATCTCAAGGTGTCTAACTTAACAACGAGTCAAGGCAGAGCATCAAGTGCCAAAAGGTCCATTACGACTACTTAAAATTCTAGAATGGAAGTGGGAGTACATTACCATGGATTTCGTTACCGGTCTTCCCAAGTTTTCTCAAGGCATAGATGCAATTTAGGTCATTATTGATAGATTGACTAAGTTTGCTCATTTCATACCTATACGAGAAACTTATACACTTGAATGTCTTTCTCGTATAAACATAAACGAGATTTTAAGATTGCATGGTATGCCAGTATCCATAGTTTTTGATCGAGACCCAAGATTCAGTTCAAGATTTTGGATTAGTTTGCAAAAAGCTATGGGAATGAATTTATGATTTAGTTTGGCATATCATCCTCAAACGGACGGACAGTTAAAGAGGACTATTCAAACTTTGGAGGATCTATTAATACTCTGTGTCCTTGACTTCAAAGGAAGTTGGGACAAGTTTTACCATTGTTGGAATTCTCCTACAACAACAGTTATCAAGTAAGTATCGACATAGCTCCATTTAAGGCGTTGTATGGAAGAAAGTGTCGTTCTTCAGTATGCTGGGATGAGGAGGGTGAAGCAACGTTGTTGGGACTGGAGTTGGTACGTATTACTACGAAAAAGATTCAAACAATCCAATAACGTATAAAACCTCACAAGATCGACAATAGAGTTATGTTGATCTTCATCGAAAGGACGTGGAATTCAATATTGGAGATCATGTGTTGTTACGTGTTGCTCCATGGAAAGGAGTTACGAGATTTGAAAAAAGAGGAAAGCTTAATCCTCGATTCATTGGCCCATTTTTAATCCTTGACCGAGTAGGAACTGTGGCCTATAGACATGCTTTACCGCTAAGTATGTCTTGTGTTCATAACATTTTTCACATATCCATGTTACGTAAATATGTGAAAGACCCGAACCACATTATTGAGTTAGAACCAGATGAAATAGCGGAAGATTTAACGTATAAAGAGGTACCTGTTAAAATCTTGGAAAAGAAGGGGCATATTCTACGCTCCAAGATTATACCTCAAGTCAAAGTTTTGTGGAGAAACCACGATGTTGAGAAAATGACCTGGGAGTTAGAATCTGAAATAAAATCAAGGTATTTTCACCTATTTGTCATACCAGGTATGTACCCTAATTTTGAGGGCAAAATTTCATAAGAAGGGGAGTTTGTAAGACCCCAACTTTTATGAATAAAAATGAATTTTTCTATAAATATCATTTTTGAATATTAAGGTTTAAATTTGTTATAATGTTATAGTTGTGGGAAATATTTATAAATTTTGCAAAGTAAGCAAGTTGTTATATAATATTCGATTGGTCGGGGAATATTCATTTTAACAGGAAATATTCGTACGACGACACAATCATTAGTAGACCCCACAACGTAATTATTGTCAGAATAAGAAAATGACATACATATCTTTTTATAAAAATAACGGCGGAAGTTTTATAGTTAACTATTAAAATACCAGGTGTTAAAAGTACAGTAATACGCGTGGTTGCATAGTAGCACACTGTATTGATTATTGATGCTTACGTGAGAAGTCACTCAGTTTTATTCAATTATTGTTACAATAATTGTTGCATAGTATCTCACGTTATTTGATTCAATTATTGTCGATATTTTATATATTATTAAATCAATAATTGAGAAGATAAAGTTATTCATATTATTATTTGCAATATTGATAATGTCTAGAAGTTCTGTCGAGGAGAAGTTTGGTCACCTAATTATACGCCAATAGGGAGAAATCCTTATTGGAAAGCCCCCTTTTTTCTGGGAACGACATGGTTGTTAAATATTGCGAATTATAATAATGATGATAAATATTTTTAAAAATATTGAGAGGATTTTTATGAAGTATTTGATGTAAATTTTGGACCCCCATTTATCCATTTTTCAAAATAATCGGTAGAAAAATTATTTTATATAATAAAAGGTGGGGCCACATGTGGGGCCCACAGGAGGAAGAAGAGAATGAAATTGAAATGGGGGGGGGGGAAGGTCACGGGAAAGGGCGGTAATTATATATATATATATATATATATATTCAGACATGCATCTATATATATATAAATTTTACAAGTTTTGTTTTATTTGATTATAAATAGAATATATTATATTTTATTTAAACTTTTCGTTTTATTAGAATATTTTATTGCATAGTAATGCACAGTAAAAATTAAAATTCAGAAAATTTTCCTTCGGTCGACTCCCGTGAACGAATTACTGTGCACACGTGATTATCTAAATTCAAATAATATCCTTTCCATTCTCTTATAAATAGGATGCTTAGTTAGAATTGAAAATCACACCAGAATTAGAGAATTCTTTTTCTATAATATTGAGCGTATTTCTTTGGAGTTTTAGAAAGCTTTGAGCGTAGAAAATAGTGAAAGTTTTCTTCAAGAATATCCCCGCTATACCAGTTGGAATACTCTTCTTTTCAAGGTAAGAGATGTTATTTTTGTTCAATATTCGCTTGAAATAATATTTTCTTTCATGATATGTAGTATGTAAGTAATATTATTTTGTTTCAGATTTTGAATTCTATACTCATTTGGTTAAAGTATTGGCTTCTATACTCCATGAAATTAGTAGAATATCCTTGATATTTGCGCTTCATCAAGTATCTTGTCATGGAAATATTATTCTAAGCATTCTTGATAAGTTTTAACTTTTTCATGTCAGGGTACTATTCACAGGTTACTATTCCCAAATTACTATTCACGTGGCACTATTCACCTGAGTACTATTCACCCGGGGTACTATTCATGATAAAAATTGATTCAGTTTTCGGTCCAAATCATTTTTGGTACAATATTATTCTTGAATTTTACTCCACAAAGCAGTATCATGTTGATAATTTGGATGTTATTGATTTCTGGATAAATTAAATTATAAATCTTTAAAAATTTATCCTTTGCTTTATTTTAATTGAATTCTTATATCATTGTCATCATCCACATGTTTATATTGTTATGAAAGTCATCTTTGGCCCGTAGTGCATAGATGGACTTTGTATGCTTATGACTAGGGATTATTCTGTATAATCATGACCATAATGTTACAAATGATGTGGTAAAAGTACTCATTGGCCCGTAGTGCATTGATGGATAGTTGTTGGCATGAACATGACCATTGATGAATACACGAATATCCCTGGCCCGTAGTGCATTGATAATTTGTGGTCGTGATACTAAAGAATATCCTTGGCCTTAGTGTAGGGGTGATTCGATGATGTGGATTATTTTTTAAGCCGAGTCTCAGCCATAAAAGTGATGAAAAACCTTTAAAATCATAGAAGATAGTAGATATCATGCTCTACCTGACTCTTCTAATGGATTGCTTGTTTCGCTGCAGTTAAACTTTATGTTTGTTATATTTTATCAGTTTAACACTGTTGAAGAGTAACGATAAATTATTTTGCATTATCTTAGTCATAATATTTCTTACTGGGCTTGTTGAGCTCACCCTTTTGTTTTCATTGTTCTCTTCAGAAAATAAGAATGTAGCCGGGACTAGTCGGGGAACGGAGTGACGGTCCAGATGTTTGCATTAGTAGTCCTCACTATTCTATGAAATAGTGTGATAATAAATGTATTGAGGACTCCATTTGAGTATAAATACTGTCTAGAAGACAATATTCGTATTAAAACTCTCAGTTTATGTTTTGTTTTATTTTACACGACAGTTGTATTATTAAGTTGTATTTAAATTTTGTACCATGTATTTGACGACTCCAGATGGGTGATGTATACCTATTTCGGGGGCGTCACACTGTTGGTAGCAACTCCGATAGAGCAGTGGAAGGACCTGGCAATACAAACCAGGAAAGAACATCATCATCGGGGAAGACCAATAATGGAATATGTTATACACATCTTCATCAGACATAGCACAAACCCCCAAAATCTCTTTTAATGAGAGATACATCCACAGTGGGAAGTCTGTATCAAGGATTTAGGACTTTGGTGTTAACCCCAATGTCAACATCTTGGAAGTTCCTGAGAACTTTGGAGTACACATCCAAGAAGTTCGTCAGGATCATCAGTGATAACTCTAGTCCCCATCAGAAGCCGTGGGAACAATCATCACATCTCGGTTGAAAACGGTCCAACAAACCACATACATCATGCATATACATCATGCTGTAGTACATTGCATCATGATTATCTTGTCATATTTCAAGTGTCTAGCATTCTTTATCCTATCCATGCCATTACATTGCAGGAATATGATAAAGATGGCCATTTGTAGACACTCAAAATTTTGCATTCCTATTATTAACAATGCAGAAGGGCAGAATCATCTTTCAGAGATAACCCTATAGGATAAATCTGCTCAATCCCGGAGATAACCCCGGGAGTTTTAGTTTCAAACTCAGAGATAACCCCGAGTAGTGCAGTTCCAATTCCAGAGATAACACCGGAGGAGTCAAGTCTGTAGCATCCCCAAATCCTGGTCCTAATCACCAAGGATCTGGTATACTAATTCTACAACTATTGCGGAAGATATAAACATAAATTGTTTATACATTAAACTTTACACATTAACCCCAAGGTCGAGAACCTTCACTTATACACAATTCAATATCCTATCTAACAAATAATATTTATTATTATACATTACTATTACAATTCTAGTTGCACATATAATCCCAAACTGGACTTGTCTTTGACCTTTCCTTGTATCCGAAGTATTCGCCTTAATCTGCAATGTTTATCATGATATAGCAAGGGTGAGCAAAAAGTTTTCCCAGCAAGTAAAAGTTTATTTGAGGATATATCATGATTGAAAGAATTTGAAAAATAGCAAGCTAACATTCAACAATATAATTGTGAACTAGCATGAACAAACTTTCATACCTGAACGAACATTGAACATAAAAAAATATATCTAAACCAAATGGTAATGAAGGTAATCAGCCTTTCATACTTGATGAATACATGCAATATGCACAGTGTATGAATCAATAATTCTTAGACTTGGCAATCAACAATGATTAACCACAAGTATAATTGAATGAAACAACTCGAGGTCGAGTTAAGGAAAACTTGCCTAATCTGTTGATTATCATTACACAACCTATATAACTTTGTCTGAAAACCTAATATAGATAATATCGATCTCCAAATATTAGAATAATATCATCACAGTATAATACTATTATATATAATCACAGAATAACCTAAACACATAACACATAACCCTATCAGTCTATACAACACATAAGACCTAGCATCAAGTCAGACTATTGCAATCCAAGTTGAATTCGGTACAATTCTGGCATCCCGACGTCCTAGTCAGACAATTCACAAGCCTATTATTCATAAGACTCTGTCTAAACTGGTTCACAATTACCTTAGATAATTTATTATCAGTCAAAATAATTTTCATAAGCTCGTAATAATTTTTAGATAATTATTACTATTTATCATGATTTTTCAATCATTAATATTGTATTTATATAATATAAATACTATAATATTTTGTAATCATTAATATTTATTTATTATCAAATATTAATGAAATACATATCATAATATTATAATATATTTATAATATCACAAAGTATTTTTATACTTTAAAATCATATTTATATAATTTTTAAACAGTTAAATTCATTATCCAATAATTGCTATTAATATTAAAATATTAATATTTTCAAGACAAAATATCAAAAGTTATATTTTATAACTTAAAATATTTTTACAACACTTAAATCATTTTAAAATTTAACTAGGCACACTCAGAAGGGGCGGGGCGGGGCGGGGCGGGGCGGGGGGTGGGGGGGAGGGGAGGTTGAATAAGTGTAGGAGTAATCTATGACCAATTTTTAAACTTTAAAACAAACTGTTAGTTTCTGGCTACTAGATTGATGAATTTAGCTTGATGAACTAATATGGCTTACTGAATTTACTGATTATTCTTTTAATAAAATATTCTGCTGAATAAACCACTTTGTGTTGAAAGATTATCTTAAGATAATGCAAGTATTCAAATTTTAATTATTAAGACAATTAAATAACTTACGAGAGTAATTAAAGTATAACAATAAAATCAACACCAAGATTTTTACGTGGTTCTGCTATTACCCTCTATAATAATAGTCTAGCCCACGTCCAATACCAACTAGCATTGGAAACTCACTTTATATATTTCTTTATAAATAAACACTGATTACAAACAGATTCTTACAAAAATTAATAATAATTAATTTCTCTTAAGCACTCTTGCTCCTTGTGCACCTATGGACTCTTCAAGCACCTTTGCTTCCTTGAACCTGTTTGTAAGCCTTTTCTCTAACCCACTAGGATTAACTCCTTTAGACTACACTTAGTCTAAATAGAAAATTGAATATAAATATAGAGGTCTATGATCAATGCAAGAATAATCAATTTAACAAATAAAGGCTCATCTATATGCAATGATCAATTAGCACAGAAAGATTAAACAATTACATCCTACCGAATACCAGCTAAAAGAATATCAAGAATATAATTGCTTAGCAGTTCATCGTTCACACTAGTAAAATTAGATTGCTCGAAATAACAGTAATTAGTACAAAAATTTTTCTTTGAGTTGCGTTTTCAATCCATGCATAAAATATGTTTTTATAGCCCACAAGATATATCTGTTAATTTTAGGTCTGTTCTGTTTAAATCAAACGGCATAATAATATCTTAGAGAAAACCCACAACGGTAAAGATGATGAACATTAATATTTATCCAATTTAACAAATCAAACTCTTGTTAGTTATACAATTTGGATAAATCAAAAGACCCTTTAAAAATATAACACACTTACAACTTTGACTTCATCTCTCTATATATCAAGTGGCGTGTAACAGTAATAGTAGTGTGTAACATCACTTATCTTTTCAAATAATCAAGGTCATAAAGTTCCAAGATATCCATAATTACTTCTTGAAAACTGCATATGCATCAATTCATAACAGATGTGTAGCAACTTTTCAGTATCTAGACATGATATATATATATATATATATATATATATATATATATATATATATATATATATATATATATATATCCAAGTAAAGCTAAAATACGAATATAAGAATATCAAGTAAACATTTTTTAAGCACACGTAACATATATCAAAATAATGCTTTAAAATTTTTTTTGTACTTGATAACATATATTTATACTAATCTCAAGTATTTATTTTAATATTATGAAAAATCTTTTTTCATTTAAGACAAATAAAATTAAATACCAATGATATGTCCTATAGCCTTTAAATGAAAAATTAATTATTATGCAATTGACCTTACAGATGGCTTCAACCACTTGAAAATCCAACCAATGTTCTTTATCATCAATATACATGAAATGCCATGAAACAATTTAGTATATGAATAATTCATCATCAAAACTCAAGGATGGAATATTACAAAGTCAACATTCTCCCCCTTTTTGATAATGACAACCAAAAAATTGAATTCCTGTTGGCTCCCCCTAAAACCATACATACAATATAATTAGCTCCCCCTAAATCCATGCAGTTCATTATCATTTCGGGAATTTTATCATAATATTAATTTAACTGAAAAATTCGATTTTCAGTAACCTGCTACCTGCATTCATGTTAGTTTCAAATATCAAATATCAACTGCTAATATTTCAAACATATCATGTTTAAAACTGTAAAACCATTCAAAATAATTAATAAGTCTTGGGAAGCATCAACATAAGACTAAAAACCAACATAAGTCTTTTCAGTTTACCGAAAACTAACAAAATTAATTAAACTTAAACTTCTCCCCCTTTGTCATCAAACAAAAAGGGAAGGAATGTAATCAATCAAGATCTACCACTGTTGCACGCTTAGCAGCTCGCTGTGTGAAGTAAGGATGATGATTGACACGGAGAACCTTTTTAGCAATGCTTAGATCAACAGCAAATTGAGGAGGATGGGGAATAACAGTGGAAGGTGGTAGTGGTACATCAAGGAAATCACCAAGATATTCAGCTAACCAGTTACAATGAACCCATTCCGTAACAGTTGAGTGCTTACGTTGCATATGTAACTTAGTGCCCACATCATTAAAACGCATAGCCATAAAATTAGCTAAATCCCCAACCAGATTTCTAAAAAATTTAATCTCCTGACTCAATTGACATGTATTCCGATTGAGTCTCCGTTGCATGACCTCTGCCAAAGCAGTGGTTTATAATTCAAAATCGGCATGTAAGTCAATAAACTCATCCTCAATGTTTTGATAAAGTTTATTGACTAAAGGCAACATGTCTTTTTCGAACAGAGACATACGGTTGTGGAGACCAGACATTTTGATTTGCATTTTCTCTTGATTACTAAGAATAACTTTTAACATATAAACAATTTCAGGAGAAGACTGAGTTGGAGGCAGAACATGTGAAGATGGATTCGAAACAGGAGGAGGAATAGGATTATCAGAAGTGCTATGAACAAACTTACTATCAATTAAGGCAATACGTGACATTTTCAAAGTACCAACACTGATGGAATCAGTAATAGCAACAGAGATTTTATTTTCAAAAGAAATTTTAAAATTATTGAAAAGAGAGGTGAGACTGGCACTGTAAGGCAGACATGTTTTGGTTTTTCGTAAACAACTTGTCATTTGGTGAAGCAACATTTGGGATAAATTAAAAGACACTCCTTTTAAAATCATGGAAATGATTATCAAATCTTGATAGGTAAAATTTGCTCGTCCACCTAAACGAGGCAACATATTATATCTAACCAGATGATGAAGCACAGAAGAAATAGGAGAAACATCTACTATTTTTGTAGTAAAAATGTCATTTAACAAAGGATTATTCATAACAATCTGTAACTATTCCAAAGGAGTAAACAGGAAATGGACAACCCCTTTTCTAGTAAATGGACAAAGACAGGATATAATGTTTATAATACTACTAAAATCCATAACAGTAAATATAAAGATTTTCCTTTGACAAAAGTTGTATAAAAATCCCCATGACACTCCAGATTTGTGTAAAACTGTTGGACTAGTCTAGGATATGCAACTAATGGTGGAACAAGCATAGAAGAAATACCACAAGATTCAAACAATTTTTTCAAAGGAGATTGTTGATAGTAGATTTGGTCGACATACTTTTCATAAACAAATTATGTTAGAAACACGACAGTCTTAAACCGTACCTCATAGGCATTGCTACGAAAAAATTTTTCATGAAGATCAGAAGAGAGGATATGATTTACCGAATCAGATGGTGGAGCAAACTGAGGCTTACAGGATGGAATAGTTGACATCCATATTTGAGAAGGTCCTGATGATTTCAGGAGAGATGGACTAAAGGTTGACTCATCAGATGATGAAAAGTTCAGAGATTTTGTTTCGACAGACACCGCCTTCTTCAATTTTCTTTGTTTACGTGAAGGACCGACAGAATAATGGGGAGGAATTGGCATCTAATCGTTGTCAGAATTGATCATTGATCTCTTATGAGTTCGGGATCTCATAGTTCTTGGGGTTTGTTGGTGAGGAAGATGAAAGTATAGAGTGAAAGAGAAAAGAAGTTTGAAAAAGATTTGAGATGTAAAGAGAATGGAGAGAGATACAAAGTTAAATAAAGATAAACGGATGCATGCATGTATACTCATAACCACTTACGTCTCGCGAGAAACCCTTGCAGTCCAGTCTTTTCGGTTTTCAAAAAAATCATCATTATGATAGATATTACGTACATGAATAAAAGACTTAAATGGGCAGCCGAAAAAAAGTCACATACTCAATTATCCTAAATTTTATCAGTTAATAAGATAAACATGCAGAATAGGATAAGATAACACAAATTTAAAAAGAATTATTCGATACACATTCCAAGTTCTCTTCGCAGCATAAAAAATCTATCTGCACTTAACGGTTTAGTAAAAATATCTGCGATTTGATTTTTAGTAGGAATAAAAATTAATTTAATTAAACCTTTTGACACACTATCTCTTAAAAAAATGATGTCTTACTTCTATGTGTTTTGTACGTGAATGTAACACAGGATTTTTAGAGATATATATAACACTAGAATTATCACAGTATATGGGCACACATTCACATAATATATCAAAATCACATAGAGTTCGTCTCATCCATAAAATTTGAGAACAACAACTTCCTGCAGCTAGGTATTCACCCTCAGTAGTTGATAGCGCCACTGAAGTTTGCTTTTTACTATTCCATGACACGAGACTTTGTGCCAAGAAAGTACAAGCACCACTCGTACTTTTTCTATCAATTTGTCACCCTGCATAGTTAGCATCTGAATAACCTATTAGTTCAAAGTGATTACAAATTGGATAAAATAGCCCTAAATTAATTGTACCACTTAAGTATTTGAAAATTCTTTTAACAGCATTTAAGTGTGATTCTTTGGGTTTAGCCTGAAATCTTGCATACAAATAAACACTATACATTATATCAGGTCTAGAGGTAGTTAAGTATAATAAGCATCCAATCATACCTCGAAATTTCGTTATATCAACATCAATACCTTTCTCATCAGTTGTGAGTTTTATTGAAGTGCTCATGGGTGTACCTTTCGAGGTGGATCCTTCAAATCCAAATCTCTTGAGTAATTCTTTTGTGTATTTGGTTTAATGGATATAAATTCCTTCCTTCATTTGCTTGATTTGAAGTCCCAAAAAGTAATTAAGCTCTCCCATCAAGCTCATATAAAATTCTTTATGCATTCACTTGGAAAACCACTCACAAAGATGATCATTAGTAGCACCAAAAATTATATCATCTACATATATTTAAACAATAGTGATATATATATATATATATATATATATATTTATGCTTAATAAATAATGTAGAATCTATTTTACCTCTAATAAATCTGTTTGACAAGAGATACTAACTTAACCTTTCGTACCAAGCCCTTGGAGCTTGTTTCAAGACATAAAGTGCTTTTTTTAATTTGTAAACATGATTAGGATACTTTTCGTGCTCGAACTCATGAGGTTGTTTTACATATACCTCTTCATAGCCGGGATCGATATATATCCTATGCGTTTATCGCTTATATATATATTTACATTTTTGTCATGCCTAGAGTTTACTTCGTGGCGGTTGATCTTTTTACTGCTTTATTTACATTCCGTCCTGCCTTGAGTTTACTTCATGGCGGTTGATCTTTTTACTACTTTATTTACATTTAGTCCCGCTTGGAGTTTACTTCATGGCAGTTGATCGTATATATTGCTTTATTTACATTTTTCCCCCATGGAGGTGCTTCGTGGTGGTTGATCATGTCTATATATATATATATATATATATTTACCGCTTTTATATATTTATATTTCTGATCCCCCATGGAGGTTCTTCGTGGTGGTTGATCATGTCTGTATATATATATATATATATATATATATATATATATAACTGCTTACTGCTTTCATATAAATTACGTCATCATGTGAGCCTAGGAATCATGTGATCACAGATTTAGTCTATTGAATCTAGATTCGGTTCTCGTGATGGACATTTTCAGCTGTAAGCAGCTTGTAAATTATTCACGGTGTTTGAATTTCTTTTGATGACTTTCATGCCCATGAGTAGTTTGGCACTGCTATATATTATTTTCTCGAAGATGCTTCGCATCTCGAAAATCAAAGCAACCAAGCAGAACATTTAATAATAAAATGGAAGTATCAAAGGCCACAATTACTATTGAGCACAGGGTTTGAAAAAACCTCTTTTACAAAAAATCATTGTCATATCTTGTTTAAAACTGAATTTTCATACAAATTCAAACCCTTTGTATATAGGTGCGAACGAGGCCTCGCACTACTTCTAAATAACAACACATTGACCCACACATACACGCACACATTAACATAACAGTTTCTTAAAAAGTGGCGGTCACCGTAGTAACACGGATGTCCGGGGGTTCCTAACACCTTCCCTCTGCATAATCAAGCCCCCGAACCCTAAGGAATCTCGGTTTCACAGACCCGTTTAGCAGTGTTACAACACTGGGTCAATGTCCAAACCTTTTCTCAATTGCATTGATGCAACTAGTTAAAAACACCAATTAGCGACTCTTATAGTCAAATCATCAATATATACATGTCAGACCTTTTTTTATTTGTTTTTCCAAACAAATCTCACCTAACATGATAACACCAAAGAACAAGAACAGAAAAGGGACAAAAAAAATCCCGATGCTAGCACATTGCTCTAGAGGATCAAGAGAAGAGCACCTTTACATGCCCATATGGCACATTTGCATTCAGAAAGATGTCCTTTGGGTTATGTAACGCACCGACGACTTTCTAAAGATGTGTAATGGCTATTTTCTCAGATATGGTAGAGAAAAATGTGGAAGTTTTCATGGACGACTTTTCAGTCTATGGAAACACTTTTGATAAGTGTCTAGAGAATCTGGTCATTATTTTGAAGCGATGTGTGGAAACTAACTTGGTGCTTAACATGGAGAAGTGCCACTATATGGTTGAAGAAGGAATAATTCTTGGGCACAAAGTCTCTACAAAAGGATTAGAGGTTGATAAGGCTAAGTTGGACACTATCAAGAATCTTACACCGCCAATTTCAGTTAAAGGAATCCGCAGTTTTCTTGGACACGTCGAATTCTACCGAAGGTTTATAAAGGATTTCTCTAAGATTGAAAAACCACTATGCAGTCTCTTAGAGAAAGATATAGTGTTTAGTTTTGATGAAGAGTGTAAACAACGTTTGAACACTGGAAGAAGAAGATGACTACAATTCTAGTGATCGTAGCACCTGATTAGACAATGCCTTTAGAGTTAATGTGTAATGCTAGCGACTACGCAGTAAGGGCTGTTTTGGGTAAACGCCGAGAGAAGATATTCCATGTTATATATTATGCAAGTAAAACCCTCACGGATGCCCAATTAAACTATGCAACGACTTAGAAGGAGTTACTTGTAGTAGTATACGCCATTGATAAATTCAGAGCTTATTTGATATGAACAAAGGTGGTGGTATATACGGATCACTCGGTGATTTGATATTTGATCTCAAAGAAGGATGTTAAGCCTAGACTAATCAGGTGGATCATTCTCCTTCAGGAATTTGACTTGGAGATAAAAGATAGGAAGGGGACAAAGAATCTAGTGGGGGATCATCTTTCAAAATTAGAAAATCTGGATAAGGATAGGGTAGATAAATGTGTAATCTATGAATCATTTCTGGATGAAAAGATTTTTGGAGTCAACTCATAGTTTCCATGGTATGGGGATTTTTCCAATTATTTTGTGAGCAAAATCCTTCCTCCTAATCTATCACGGCAATAAAAGAGAAAGTTCATACATGATATCAAGTGGTATATGTCGGACAAGACTTATTTATTCAGACAGTGCGCAGATAAAATCATTTGGAGATGTGTGCCGTGGAGCAAAGTGAAAAATATTTTGTACAAATGTTATTCATCTGCTTATGGGAGACATTATGGTAGTGAGCGGACAGCGGCCAAGATACTACAAGTAGGAATTTACTGGCCCACTGTGTTCAAGGATGCCCACCAGTTCATGAAAAACTATGACATATGCCAAAGGGTAGGAAATATCTCGAAGAGGAATGAGATGTCGCTCAATACTATCATGGAAGTCAAGGTTTTTGATGTGTGGGGAATGGACTTCATGGGACCTTTTCCTCCTTCATTCAACAACCTGTACATCTTGCTAGTTGTGGATTATGTGTCAAAGTGGGTTGAAGCCGTAACACTCCCTACCAATGATGCCAATGCCATTCTTAAATTCCTACAGAAAAATATTTTTATGAGGTTTGGCACGCCAAGAGCAATCATAAGCGACGAGGGAAGTAACTTCTTCAATAGGTCATTTACAGCTCTCTTAGCAAAAAATGGGGTCAATCATAGGGTTGCTAAAGCATATCACCCCCAAACGAGTGGTCAAGCTGAGGTTTCAAACAGAAAGGTGAAGAAAATTTTAGAGAAGGTAGTCAATTCGAGCAGAAAAGATTGGTCTCTAAAGTTGGATGACGCGTTATGGTCTTATAGGACAGCGTACAAGACGCCAATTGGGATGTCTCCGTATCAGTTGGTCTACAGAAAAATGTGTCATCTCCCGGTAGAATTACAACATAAGGCATACTGGGCCATTCAAAAACTCAATTTTGATCAAACGGCTGCAGAAGAAAAAAGGTTACTCCAATTGAACGAACTCGGCAAATTTCGACTGCAAGCATATGATAACTCAAAGCTGTATAAAGAAAAAGTCAAGAAGTGGCATAACCAAAAGATTATGCAGAGAAATTTTGAACTAGGACAATCAGTGTTACTGTTCAACTCACGACTGAGATTATTTTTCAGAAAGCTAAAATCCCGATCGTCAGGGCCATTCACGATCAAGACGGTTTTCCCACATGGCGCCGTTGAACTATACAATAGAAATCCACTTAAGACGTTCAAAGTCAATGGTCAACGGTTAAAGCATTACTTGGGTGGCGACATCAACAACGATGCTACCATGATCACACTCGCCGATGCACTATGAACAGGGAGTAGTCAAGCTGAAAGACTAAAAAACAAGCACTAATTGGGAGGCAACAAAATTTTACTTTTATTTATAGTATTTTTATGTTATGTTAGTTAATTTGTAGTTTAAATTGTAAGTCTAGTATTAATTAAGTTTATTTTGGTATAATAGGTAGTTAGTTCATTAATGATTTCACTAATTTTTAACCTTACTTGCTCAATCTTCATGATGTTATCTTATGTGTGTGATTTTAATATGTTTCAGCCAGTAAGGATGCAATTGGACATGCGTATGAGGAGAAGAAGTTGAAAATTCAAAGCTATCTGCAGAATACCCCCCCCCACCAGTATAAAAACACCCTTCTGGGCGGGGGTGCCAATCCAAAAATAGAATACCACCCCCCCCTGGCCAGGGCGTCGGTATGGGACCCAATTAAAATTTTTAAGCCGATTATACTTGTTATTACCCAACTTCTCCATTTCTTTTCTCCAAAACCGAAATCCCCCACTCTCCCACCCACAAAATTCCCACGAACTCCCAACTTCTCATCCAATAACCCATGAATTCACACATAACATCACCTTCTATATAAGCTAAACCCTATCCTCATCAATCTCACACCTAATACACATCAAAATTTTGAATTTCCTTTTCCAACAACCTAGGGCTTCATACCATTTGGTTTTACAGAAGAATTGCAAAAGGGGAAAAAGTCATTCAACATCACCTACTGAAACTATAACATTCAATTGCAAGCACAATCAGTGGATAAGTTGTTACTCTCACTTCTTCATCAAAGTTGGGTCAATTGTTCTAATTTTGCAGTGTGCACGCAAACTGTTTGACAAATTGCTTCACACAAATTTGGGGGGATTTTGGTTAGACGTTAATTTAATGGCTCCTAAGACACCATCAAAGTGACAAAGAGGTGAAGTTGTAGTAGTTAATCCTGACTTTTGTCAAAAAAGAGACAGTAATTGATTATAGTAGTATGTGTTATGTACTAAAAGTACTATGTGCTATTTGAATAAATATGCGATAATATGAGAAATTTGTGTTAAATTCTTATTATGCTACTAATAAGAATTAATATAGAGATAAATGATTAATGTAAGTTTTTATTTAATCAGATAATGCTGCCTAGACGACAAAATCGAAACCAAAGGGAGGAGCAATTGGTGAATAATGAAGGAGGTCAAGCAGACCCAATGCAAAACATTGTAGACATGTTAGCTCAAACAATGCAAAATAGGGCACCAGTAGCAAGAGATCAACCAGCTAATAGATTGGCTAATTTTAAAGATTTTAAAATGGTAGAGCCAAAAGAATTTAAAGGAACGACTAACCCTATTGAAGCCCAAACTTGGGTAAAAGAGATGGAGAAGGCTATTATTATTGCAAGAGTAGCAGAGGAGCAAAAGATAGCTTTTGCTACCTATTTGATGAAGGGTGAAGCTAATTATTGGTGGGAAATAAATCAGGCTAGAGCTAGGACAACAGTAGTAACGTGGACAAGGTTTAAGGAGTTATTCTTTGAGAACTATTTCTCATCGAGTATTTAAGCCAGGATGGAAGTGAAGATTATAGAATTGAAGCAAGAGAACATGTCAATTTCAGAGTAGGCCGCCAAATTCAACGAATTAGATTTGTACCACATCAGGTGGTACGAAAAGCACGACGATTGGAGAATGGACTGAAGCCAGGGATATTTAATAAGGTAGCTGTGCTACAGATCAATATATTTGTGACTCTATTGGAAAAAGCAATTATTACTAAAGGAGGAAGTGAAGCTGCGTCGAAGTACCATCATGAGAAGAAGAAGAAAACGAATGAAGGAGGTACTAGTGGTGGGAGTAATCCCAATAAGTGGAAATAGAGTGATAATACCCAATCGGGGAATAAGTCAGGAGAGGATAGGAAAATAGGTGAGCCATGTCCAGTTTGTGGGAAAAACCATCAAGGAATTTGTTTAAGGGGAAAAGGAGGTGACACATGTCTCCCAATTGTCCCAGTTCAATGAAGATACAAGTTTATTTCTTGTGTGGATCGTTGGATCATCAGGTGCAGAACTGCCCAAAGAAGAATGCCGATAAAGGAAGCATCAACAAAGGAGCCAACAGCGGAACACTGACGATTAAAGGAGAAGAAGAATATACTGTGACAATAATTGAATCAATAATATGAGAGATATTATGAATTATTATTATGGTAATAATTGAATAAAACTGAGTGACTTCTCACGTAAGCATCAATAATCAAAGATAATGTATAATACTGTGTGCTACTATGCAACCACGCGTATTACTGTACTTTTAACACCGAGTATTTCAACATTCTAACGGTAAAACTTTCGCCGTTATTTTTATAAAAATATATTTATGTCGTTTTCTAACTCCGATGGTAATTCTATTGTGGGGTCGACCAATGATTGCATCTTTGTACGGATATTCTCTGACAAAAAGAATATTTCTCGACCAAACGATTTTTTTATAACAACTTGCTTACTTTGCAAAAAATTTCACATATCACCCTTAACTTTAACCTTTTATCAATTTAACCAATTACTAAATAGAATAATAATTATAAGAAAATTTAATACTTTCATTTACTAAAATTAGGGGTCTTACAATCTCCCCTCCTTATGAAATTTTGCCCTCAAAATTTACGTACGTACCTAGTATGTCGAAGAGGTGAGGATAGCTCGTCAGATTCTAACTCTTTGAGGTAAAGCCTTTGAGCGTAGAATATGATCCCTCTTATCCAAGATTTTAACAGGTATCTCTTCATACATTAAATCTTCTCCTCATACATTAAATCTTCTGCTATCTCATCTAGTTCTAATTCAATAATGTGGATTAGGTCATCCACATATTTACATAACATTGATACGTGAAAAACGTTATGAACAAGAGACATACTTAGCGGTAAGGCGAGTTTATAGGCCACAGTTCCTAATCGATCGAGGATTTAAAATAGACCAATAAAATCAAGGGTTGAGATTTCCTCTCTTCGTCGATTCTTGCTTCTAAAATAACGCCTTCTTGCATCTTCTTCAACACATTCGTCAGCTCTAAGTCTGTAGCTTGAGCGGCTTTAACTTTATGGATTAAAGTCGATTCTAATCATATATTTGGTATCTTCACGTAGGTTCTTAGAGTTTTTAACTCTATCTGCATCTTTTGTAAGTCATACGAAATGGGTCTTTGTGTTAAAAATGTCACACTCGTAACCGCATACGATCTTCTACTCAACTCTTCATCTATCACGTTCGCTCGTCCACAATGATATTGAATGGTATGGTCATAATCTTCAACAGCTTAAGCCAAAGTCTTTGGCTCGAGTTACATTAGTTTTGGGAAAAACTATTTTAGGGTTTTAGAAATGGTTTTTGTACTGGGGTCAATACTAAATTTGATTTCATGCTATGAGGGTAGGCCAGGAAGTTCTTCGGGGTATACGTTAGGAAATATATTAACGATAGAAATATCATTCAAAACTGTGACTCTCATCCAAGACTTGGCTAACACCTCACATCGATACCTATCAACTTGCCACCGTTATTTGCGGTGTTCCCTGCAGAAAGTCTGGCTTTGGTGCATCCCACACAAGGAAGTCACCAGTAAAAGGTTCGGGGCTCTTTACTTATAGCTTGATATGACAGTGATTAACTTTAGTGGCTTGGTTGCTTGAATTCGCATAACAGGTTGGTTAGGAAGGGTAACAACCTTACGAAAACAATCAATTTTATCACGATGAGTAATTAACAAGTCGATTCTTAAAATCACTTCAAAGGCATGTATTTTCAAAGAGATGAGATGGACAGGTAATGTGAGGGTGCTGATTTGAATCAAACAACATATATAAATAGTGGATATAACGAAGGTTTCTCCTAACGGAGTTTCAACAGATAAGTCAATGTCTAATTTCTCTAGAGTCAAATTTAATCGTTGAGCGCGAGTAGGAGAAATAAATGAATGGGTAGAACCGGTATCAAATAAGATATAGAGTTCGCAAGAGTTTATGATTAGCTTACCCGTGATAACTTTGTTTGGGTTCCTCGACAAACGCTCTCACTTAAAATACCGACTTTGGCTTGTCTGAGACATCCTTTAGTGTCACCATCCCAGTTGAACTTGACTTCACTACACGACAAAATTGAGCTAGGTGACCTTCTATTCCGTAATTGAAACACGCTTTGGACTGCATCGTGCAGTTTGGACTTATGTGTCCCTCCCCTTCTCATTTGAAGCATATGACCGGTGGTCATTCTCCTTCTTTAAATACGGGTACTGGTGCTACTGTCGATATCTTCCTGTCATTTTTGAATCTTCTATTCTTAAAGTTGTTCTCACTTAGTTCACCTTTCCCATTATCTTGGTCATGATTACCCCAAAAGTGGTTACCATTTTTGGCATGATAATTTCCTCCACAATGGTTATCGTTGTTCCGATAGCTATTGCCACCGGTACGATTATTATCGTGTTGTTGGTCGTTGCCTTTTGGTTGAGTTGACTCATAATCGCATTCTAATAACTGAGCCTTATTCACAACATCTGAATATAAACAAAGTTTGTGAGAAATGATTTATTGACGTATTTTGGGTTTCAAACCTCGCAAAAATATTCACGTCATTCACTCCTCATTATCAACCAAATGAGATGTAAACCGAGATAACTCAGCAACCTTTGCCTCGTATTGTCATACAATCATATTATTTTGCTCCAGCTTGATGAAATCTACCTCCTTCATGTGACGAATACTTTCTCAAAATTACTTGTCGTTGAATAATTCTTAGAACTTCTCCCAAGACATATTTAGTGCGAAAAGATGAGTACATTTTATAGATTCCCACCAGTAATCTACTTCTTCACGCAACATAAAGGTGGCAAAGGGAACCTTTAATTCCTCTGAGCATTCTAAAACATCAAATATCTTGGTGATCTGCTTTATCAATGTCTCTACCTTAAGTGGTTCTGGCTTTCCCAAAAACTCAGGTGGTCCTAGCTCCTTGAAATGCTTAACGGTGACCAGCCATGAGTTGCCAGTGTTTCCACCTGCATTATGAACATGAGTCTATCTCATTTGGTGTTGCATGAATTCAAAGAACTCCTAAATGTACCATTGTTCATCATTTGGTTGGTGTTGTTGTTTACACGATGATTATTGCCTTCCTGATGCTTATTATCCTGGTTATTGATAGTCGCTGACTCAATGGTCTCATGTGCTTCATTGCTTATCTCAACATTTTTAGATGTATTTCTCAAACACTGTCACAAAATAAGGGTTAATTGACATACCAAATAATACCCTTATATTCTGACCAACCAATTGAATAATAAATAAGCTTAGGTAGGTCATACTAGCGAAGGATTTACCCGTCACTCTCCTCCTAGTTCTATTCTCACATCTCAGCCAAGGATCATATCCCTAAGCTCTAATACCAACTGTGACGCCCCTAAAATAGGTATACATCACCCATTCTGAGTCGCCAGATACTTGGTACAGGATACAACTACAAACTTAATTAATACAACTGTCGTGCAAAATATGACAACACAATAGCTGAGTTTTTAGACGAATATTATCTTCTAGACAATATACAAACTCAAATGGAGTCCTCATTACAATTATTATCACACTATTTCATAGAATAGTGAGGACTACTATAGCTACTTATCATGGACCATCACTCCATTCCCTGACTAGTCCTAACTATATTCTCATTTCCAGAAGAGAACATTGAAAGAAAAGGGTGAGCTCAATTAGCCCAGTAAGAAATATTATGTAAGATCTTGAATTTATGAAATCAAAGTATTCAATTTTCTTCTAATTGTTATTCTATTTAGTAAATGGTTAAATTGATAAAAGGTTAAACTTAAGGGTGATATTTGAAAATTTTACAAAATAAGCAAGTTGGTATAAAATATTCGTTGTGTCGGGAAATATTCGTACGATGACACCATCATCGGTGGACCCCACAACGTAATAACTGTCAGAGTTAGAAAATGAAAAAAAAACCTTTTTATAAAAATAATGGCAAAACTTTTACCTTTAAACTGTTGAAATACCCGGTGGTAAAAATACAGTAATACACGTGGTTGCATAGTAGCACACGGTATTGATTATTGATGCTTATGTAAGAAGCCACTCAGTTTACTCAATTATTGCTACAGTAATTGATGCATAGTATCTCACGTTATTTGATTCAATTATTATCACAGTATCATCTGCATAATATTTTATATTATTAAATCAATAATTGAGACAACACATTTATTCATATGATTATTTACATTATTGACAATGTCTAGAAAGTTCTATTGAGGAAAAGGGTTTGGTCACGTAATTGTGCACCAATAAGGATGAATCTTTATCAGAAAGCCCCCTCTTACCTGGGAATGATCTGGTTGTCAATATTATAAGTTATAATATTAACGATGAATAATTGCTGAAATATTAAAAACGTGTTTATTGAAGATAAGTGAATTACAAAAGTTAAAGGGGAATAATGCAAACTTGGAAAACTTTAGGGGTACTAAAGTGTATTAAGTGAATCAATCTGGACCATTGGTGGTGATTTTAATAGTAATCAATCTGGACCATTGGTGGATTTTTTAATAGTAAATCAATATGGACCGTTGGTGGTGGTTTTAATAGCAAATCAATATAGACCGTTGGTGGTGGTTTTTAATAGTAAATCAATCTAGACCGTCGGTGGAGGTTTTAAAAGTAAATTAATCTGGACCGTCAGTGGCGGTTTTAAAAGTAAATCAATTTCGACTGTCGATTGTGGTTTTAATAGTAATCAGTATGGGCTGTCTGTTCTAATAGTAAATCAATTTGGACCATTCGTGAATAAGTTACTATTTAGTCCATTCTCCTATAAATAGAAGCTTAATTCTTTTTTCATTCTCACCAATTCACTGAGACTCACAAGAGAAGCTATAGAGAGAGAAACTATAGAGAGGAAGAAGAAGAGTATTTTGCTAATTCACTATTACAGTAACCAGTTTTCTACTAAGGTAAGGGATATTATTTGTTGTATTCGTAAGGGATATTACTTTTTGTATTCGTAAGGGATATTATTTGTTGTATTCGTAAGGGGTGTTATTTCTTTTGTATTCGTAAGGGGTATTATTTCTTTTGATATTCTTAAATCTAAGCTTACTATGGTAAGTATTGCTTCTATAATTCCTGAAATTAGTAGAATATCCTTGAGCTTTGCGCTTCATCTGGTATCATTTCATTGGAATATTGATCTGAAATTTCTTATTAAATTTTAATATTGTCACCCGATTACTATTCACTTAAATATTATTCACTCGGGTATTCGGGGCATTTTTCATACCAGGGTACTATTCCCAAAGTACAATTCACTCAGGTACTATTCACCCAAGGTACTATTCACGATAAATATTGATTTCTTTTCTGTCCAAAATTATTTTTGATACATGAATATTATTCTTGAATTTTACTCCTCAAAAGCAGTATCATGTTGACAATTTGGATATTTTTAAACTCTAGATAAATTTAAAGTGTTTAATATTTATCCTTGATTCCGTTTGATTGATGCTTATATCATTATCATCATCCCAATGCTTATACTGTAACAACAGTCATCTTTGGCCTATAGTGCATAAATGGACTATTGATTATTGGTTTTATTGTTGTATATCTTTGCCTTACGTGCAAAGATGGACCGTGGATTATTGGTTTTACAGTTGTATATCTTTGGCTTAAGTGCAATGACTAACTACTAATTGATAGCTTTGGCCCGTATTACAAAGATGGACAGGTGTGTGACATGATCATGACCACTGGTGATACTAATGAATATCCTTGGCCCGTAGTGCATGGATAATTCGATGATGGGATATGTTAGTAGCTATACTAACAGTAAGAAAGCAACTCATGAAGGTAATGTTAGTGTAACTAATGTGTATTGTCAATAGATATGGTATGTGTAGGACTTGTGGTGAACGTGAGTAGTGATTATTTAACCTACGCTTGAGGCAAGTTTCTAAACTTATCTTTTTACATTGAGCAAGATCTCTAACTCTACTTTTATAATTGTGCAAGTTTCTTAACCCTAATTATATCGTGCAAGCTCCTAAACCTTATCTCTTGATTTTGAGCCAATCTTTAGCTTGTTAATTAACATGCAAATTTCTTCATTCTAACACACTAATGTTGAACAAGTTTTATCATTCAACTTATTATTTGTTATGCATGCTTAAGATTAAACTCTAAATAAGGTTTTAACCATAGCTTAACATTGTTCAAGCAAGGTATATTACATTATTTAATACTTATGCTCTTAGATTATTCCTAAAGCATGACATTAGTACACAATGTTGATTAACTTATGAATTATTCCATACCATAATGTTATTACAGTTTTATTCAACTAATCCTTAGTTGATATTTGTAAACTCTAAATTACCTTGAAACTTATCCAAACCGAACTTACTTTGGTGCGGACTCATATTCTAAATGCTGAGATGAACAACCCTATTATAGGGGATAACTTACGCGTAACGTTAAAATGTTTGTGCACAATACATTGTACGAAGGGATGATCCCCCTAAGTGCGAGGAGTCTTTATAGTACTATGACTGTTAAAGTTGAAGTTGAAAGATTACTTATAACTTTGGACATAGTTCGTGGTCTCATGAACCTCAGATATATATTCCATATTTTGATTCCAGTCTTTGGTTATCATTGATAGAGTACTATTCAGTTTTGATGAGCCTATTCATTGGCAGTTGTTATTATCATGTTGATTCATTGCTATATCTAGTGAGCAATTATTTTGCTCACTCTTGCATATATATACACTCATTGCAGCTAAAGTTGAGATGGTCGACGAACCTACAACTAGCAAAGGAAAGGGAAAAATATACAAGTGATGAAGACTTGTAATTTTATTCTATTGTTATAATGATAGACATTTTTTTAATGATGTGATGTAATAATTTATTTCCGCACTTGTGTGATATTTAAGGTTAGACAACCTGGGTTGTTTTTGGATTTAATGATGTAACCCTATTTAAAGGGAGGATTTATGGTTTAAATATTATTTTATTTGGGTAGATAGTATGAATGTATGGATAGTGAACACCAAATCTTGAGGGAATGAAGTTCCTAGATTTTGGGGTGTCACAAGTTGGTATCAAAGCTTTAGGTTATAAACCCTAGGTGGGGGAAAAGCCTTTGAAAATAACCTTTGAAAAGATAGTGGTGATAAACTCTTATCAAGTTTTTAGGAAGAAGTAATAAAACACTTATGTGCTTATGTGATTATAACCTATTTGCTCGTGAGTGTCAAGTAGTAATGATTAGTAATTAAAACTTAAAATTTGATGGACATGATGGTTAATATAGGAGGATCCAGTTAGGCTAGGGAGGAAGGATTCCAGATGCCATGGGAAACAGTTCTGTCGGTCACAGTAGTTGAGCAGGAGAGAGTACTTGATGAGGATGATGAGATAGAAACAGATGAAGAGGACCCCGTTGAGCTGCCACAGTCGGAGGATGAGGAGAATGAGGAGGAAGAGATTCCACTTAATTCGATTGTCGGCCGTATATACGACGAGGTGTATGACCGCAATGTGGAACTTCAAGATACTGTCGAGGAGTTACAAGAGATAGTAGCTGAACAACAAACCTCGATGGCACAGAAGGACGATTAGATCCAGGATCGAGAGGAATGTCTGAATAACGTTGAAGAAAAGCTGGTCCACACCGAAGGAAAGAACGAGTGTATGATAGCAGAGATTGTAGAGTTCAAGAACAAGCTGAAAGAGGAATCTACTCAGAGGGAAAGAGCTGAAGATGCGTACAATGAAGCTTACCAACGAGCTAAAATAGCAGAGAGGGATGCACAAGCAAAGAGGATGAAGATGGAAGAGATAAATAATGTATTCAACACCGTGATTGATCGAGCTCAGGATCGGGTTATGGGTTATCCAATTCAGTTTGAGACGCTACCATCATACATATTAGATCACCGAACAATGTTCTGAATTATGGAAGAAGAGCGTTGTAAGGCTACACAACATCTTAGTAGGACGTTGTAGGTTGATATGTAACTATTATGTGATTGATGAATAAATAAGATATAAATCCCGGGTATGATTCAACCAATGGGATGTGATTATGATGAAGTAATCCTGCAATTGTTGTAGTTCAGGAAAGTTATTTAAATAGCAGGGATGCTATTATTTTGATGTTTCTTTTAAAAGATTATGAATGAATAAAAGTTATTATTTTATTCAAAGTGTTATGTGTTACGTGATAATTTTTGGTATGTAAATTAAGTAGAAATACTTAAAGAAATGGAGTAACAGTATAATGAGTGTATTTTTAACAGAAAATGCCTCCAACACGTCATTCACCCCGACAGAGAGCCACTGAAGGAACTAATAACAATTATTCTGAAGATAATCCATTTCAGCAATTCATAACGTTACTAACAGGAGCGTTTTAGAATCAACCTCAGAATCAAGGAATAATTTTTAAGGATTTTAAGGCGGTTGGACCACCAGAATTCTGTGGAACCATGAACCCGATTAAGGCACAGACCTGGGTTATGGAGATAGAGAAAGTGTTCGTTATTGCGAGAGTAGGGGAGGATCAGAAGACTGCTTTTGCAACATTCATGTTAAAAGTAGATGCTAGTTATTGGTGGCAGGCCAATAAAACCCGAGGAGGTCAAGGGGTAATGTCTTGGGAAAGGTTCAAGGAGATATTCTTCGAGACCTATTTCCCAGAAAGTTCGAAGAGTTAGCTAGAAGTGCAATTTTTGGAACTGAAGCAGGGAACGATGTCGGTATCTGAGTATGCCGTAAAATTCAACAAGTTGGCTAGGTTTGCGCCATATCAAGTCAGCATAGACGAGCGCAAGGCAATGACATTTGAGCAGGGACTGAAGCCATAGTTGTATAGCAGAGTCTCACTGTTTCAGTTGAAGACGTTTACAGCAGTGCTGGAGAAAGAAATTCTCGCTGAGAGTGGAGACGAGGCTGTAACAAAACACAACCAAGAGCAGAGGAAGAAGAAGAGTGAAGGTGAAGCTAAGAATGGTGGTGGTGGTAACGGTGGGAATGACAACAACAATTTGAAGAGGAAGTGGAATGTAAATGTGGGAGCTGGGAATCAACAAAGAAACCAGTAAAAGAAGAAGTTTGAAGCATGTGCTACATGCGACAAGTTTCACGAGGGAGTGTGCTTGTTGGAGAAACGTGTATACTTCAACTGTGGCCAAGAGGGTCACATCGACCCAAATTGCAATCAACCTAAAAAGAACGTTTTCTTCACGTGCGGGTCCAAGGATCACTTTGATCGTGAATGCCCTAAAAAGAGATCAGGTGAGGCAAATGGAAGCAATGGAAATGCTTGTGGAGGTACACTGACTATTGCTGGACCAACATCAATAAATAAGCCTACAACAAGAACCTTCAACATGATAGTGCAGGACGCGGTGCAATCAAAAGATGTTGTGACAACCCGATATTTTTTAAATAAATAAATAAGAAATTTTGTGTATAAATTTTTTTATATATATATTAAGGATGAGGATTTGTACAAGATATTGTGTATATGTATTTATGTGGTAAATATAAAATATATTTATTACATGAAAAATTGTAAATGATTTTATTTTAGAATCATTGTTTATTATCAAATATAATTTTATAATAATTAATTCCATATTGGAAAGGTTTTTATCAATTATTTTCTATGAAAATAAAATTGACTATTATTTAAATAATCTATGAAATTATTTTAGAATATTTATAAAAATTATTTTATTAAATGAAGTTTGTTCAGATTATTAAGTTATTTATGAAAGGTAAACCAGATATAGAATCCAAACCCTAATTTCGGGTTTTTATTAGGGAATGAGAATAATAATATTATATTATTATTTATTAGTATTATAGATGTGTATGATTATGTGTGGAACAATTTTATTATAGTACGACCAAACCCTAATCATATTTTACCAACCCTATTCTTGGTTTTGGATAAAGAATAATAATAACATTATGATATTTTAATATAATATGAACTGCATGTACGAGAGCTGATAATAATTGATTAATTGTGTTATAATATTCGAAAACCCTAGTTTCACTGTATAAGATCTGATACTAGTTATATATCTGTATTATATGATATAAATTTAAGTATTACTTTAAGGTGTATTAAATTGGAGACCACAATTATAATTATATTTTTCTAATTATTAGAAACCCTAATGGTATTTTTAGAAATCCTAGTTAATTGAATTGATAAACCCTAAATTGCTTAAATTAGCTAGGATAAATATACTAGTGTTATTAAACCCTAATACTTTGTCCAAATTATTTTTGTTCCATAAAAATTAATAATAAAATGACTTTTATGCCCTTTTTGCACATGTGCTAGAAGATGGAGTGTGAATCTTGCTATGATTTGGGGTTGGTCACCAACTCTTGATATACTGAAGATTTAAAGCAACATGTGGTAGCAAAATAACTCAGCAAATCATTCCTTAGCTATAGTATATAAGATTAAAGAAAGAGAAAAATGCTCATTTGGCTATTTTATTCACCAACACTCCACTTAGAATTTCTCTCTCTAAAACCAACGAAAATCAGTGCTAAGTTAGTCCCAAAATCAAGCCCCACGAAATCCCATATCAAATCAGTAGCTTAAAATCAAGATCAAACCAAGAAAGGTATAAAACTCAAGCTAGAAAATTTATCCATAATTTGTGTTTAGATTTTGTGTTTAAGTGTTGTATTATGTTGATTTTAGTATCTAGTGATGATCTGGGTTGCTAGATGTTAGATCCATAACATCTAGATGCTCAGAATTGAAGATCTACAAGATCCGGGAATAACTTGATTCTGTGGCCTGACAATGAATGTCAGTGGCCACAGATCCTTGCTCGATGATGTTTTGTGTTGTTTTTAAGTTGTTATTAGTAGCTTACAATGTTGTCTTTAATCTGTAAAAAGAAGCAAGGTCATATATGTTATAGATCAAAAGTTATTTAAGGTCAAAGCACGTTGACCGAGCTTGATCGGCTGAGATCTGGGTAACCCAGAAATGGGTTTCAGTGTCTGACAATAAGTTTGTGGCTTCTGATCTTGCTGGTAGTTGTTGTTTTGTTTGGTTTGTTGAAGCTAGGTTGTAGTCTAGTGTATTGACTATAGAATCATGCTTTTATATAGTTAAAACATTTCATATACTGAAAATGGTGACTGGTCAAAGTAGTAGATAAACTCATGTTCTCGGTTTTCTGGAAAACCCAGAAAAACCCATGAACACAGATTCTGTCAGTGGTTGATCGGCTTGTAACTGATTGATGTGTTGATGTTTTGTTTATTTTATGTAATGAATAAGTAGTACTACATGTTGTCTACACATTAAAGCTCTTAGATCTCAAAAACAATTATTATGTTGCAAGTTTCTGGCGATCAAAGTGGTCAGTCGGTCTGTTCTTCAATTCTGGGAAACCCAGAAATGAAGAACAGCCTCTGACAATGAGTTTGGACGACTAAATCTGGTTGGTGTTATGTGATTTGTCCATGTTGATTGTTGTATCTTATAGTATTGTATTTATACTACATAATCTGACCAAAATCGAGTCCAGAATCACAACACACACTGAGTTATTCACGGTCAAATATAGCTACTTGGTTCTGACATTGAAATTCTGGGTTTGTATGAAGAACACCTATAGCGACGGTTCTGTCACTATAGGTAGTCTTTAGCGACAGAAAATTATTTAATTTCCGGAAATAATTTAATAAATAGAAAAAAATAGTTTTTAATTATTAAAAATACAAAATAAATTATTAAAAATTATTTTAAATTCTGAAAATTAGTTTTTAATTATTTTAAATATATTTCATAAATATTTAATATTTTTGGAATATTAAAAGTATTTAATTTATTTAATTATAATATTAAATAAATTATTTAAAAATGATTTTAATATTTGAAAAATCATTTAAAATTTTATTATGATATACAAAAATATTTTAAGTTATTTTTAATAACTTTTAATATTATTTGATAATTTTTATTAATAAATTAATATTAATGATAATTAAGTTATTTACTAAATGAATTAAATAAATAAATTAAAAATGATTTTATTATTTTAAAAATTATTTTAAATAATAATAAGGTATTTAAGAATATTTTAAGTTATAAAATATATCTTTTAATATTTAATGGTTAATTTCATTAATTAATGATTAATAATGATATTAAAGTTATTTAATAATTATATTAAATATTTTGGTTTAAAAATGATTTTAATATTATAATAATCATTTTAAATGAAAATAAAGTGTTTAAAGATATTTTAAGTTATAAGATATAACTTTTAATATTTAAAGGATAATTTCATTAATAATTTAATATTAATGATATATTAATGATATTAAATTTATTTAATTATTATATTAAATAAATAGTTTTAAAATGGTTTTATTTATTTAAAAATTATTTAAAAAGGATATAAGTGAATTAAAAATATTTTAAGTTGTAATTCATAACTTTTAATATTTGGATAATGATAGATTAATATTTTAATAGAATTGTTTGATAATTAAATCATTTAATAATGATTCTGATATTTCAAAAATTATGATAAATGGTAATAATTGTTTTAAAATTATTATGAGGTCATGAAAAATAGTGTGACTGTTGTTTAAGTTATCTATTTAGATATTCCGATACAGAATAGAGTCTTAGACTCGATTATTACCTGATAAGGCTGTCGATAGCTCGACATGTTTCAGAACTTGATCTGAACTTAGATAGACTTAACTTGTAAATTGTTTAATTGTGATATAATGGTCGTTAAGTTATATGGAAACGTGATTAGGAATGTGCTGACTGCTGTATGCAGTATTATGTGTTATGATATAATGTTCTAATTGAATGATTGATTTGCTTAATGATAGGTTGTGATAAAAAGGGTAGAATTAAGTTAAGAATTTGTAGCAGCGCATCAGGCAAGTACCCTACCTTTGCATTTTCTTTATGCATTGGATAAATGTAAGAATGTTTCAAAGTTATATTATTACTATACAGATTTTAAAGTCTATATTATATATGCTAATTGATTATCAACATGTTAGTATATGATAATTCAGATATATATTCTGTTCGTTAATTTCTATAAATGATTATACAAGTGTCCCCACTTGGATGATCATAGTATTTAATCGCATGTTGATACCCCTTTGATATACATGTATGTTAAATTATAGATTATTGTTGGATAAGATAAAACCTTTGGCTTGGAACCCTGACAAATATGAACATCCCTTATCAGGGAAAACTTTTATGCGCCTAAGGCGTATCAAGTAAATGGTAACACCATTTTTGTAATGTAGTATTGATCAATGCAGGGCACAACGGGCTGATCACCCCTGTGTTCGTAAGTTATGACAGTTTACAGATGAATATTCTGTTTAACCTTTTCAAAAATAAAAATAATGTTCATACTATGTCACATAAAATCTTTATATAGTCTGTACGTAGTTTCAAAAATTTGAAATAGTTATGTAGTTATTATTGGTATAGATTACTTCACAATTTTTGCCTTGTTGTAGAAGAATAGTATATAGAAAACATTTAAATTCCTTCAGTATATATATTGTTAATACTTGCTGGGCACTCAAATGCCCATCCTTGCTTAATTTAAATGTTTTCAGTTAAGAGCGAACAACCTGAAGGTTCTGTCAAAAACAAAGGGAAAGGGAAGATAGTTGGTTGACTGCAGTATTATTACTTGTAATATTTAAGATTATGAAGACTATGATATATGTTTAATATAACTGGTAATGTATGTCTAAAGGTTACGTACTTGGGTGATGAACTCTGATGAATAAGTATTGTAAAATGATCGTTTATATATTTTTATTATTATTATTAGTAGAATTCTGCTCATAGAAATGATATCGTGAAGTACCGAGTTTGGGTTTCAAGTATCCGGGTTCGGGGACTTTACGGGATGGTATCAAAGCTGTAGGTTATAAACATTAGGAATGCGAAGCATATGATTATAACCTTAGTAGAAAACTTTTATAGAATGTGTTAGTTAGGGGAGGGTTTAATGAGATCCAACAAGTATCATCGTACTGAATAAAATATCTTTTCATTTTATCATTGAATATATTTTATTGTGGTACTAATGTTGTTGTTGATTATTTATTGTGATCATAGGATGGCTGGTGAGGGTTCAAATAGTTACTCGGTGAACCAAGAGTCAAGGGACTCTGGTAGGGAGTCCTTGGAGCTTGCAATGATAGGGGATTTGTTGGCTAGAAATGTTGAGCTAGAAAACAGGGTTGAGCACGTGAAGGCAAAGAACCGCACCCTTCAGATTTCAGAGCAACAGTATAGGGACGCTGCTTATCAAGCACAGGCAGAGATAGCTGAGTTACAAAGAAGGTTGAAGCAGTAAGAGCTATAGTTAGGACAGATGAAAGTTGAGATGGAGGCGAAAGATGCAAAAATATATACCTTGGAGCAATTGTTAGACAATGCCTTTAGGAAGTTTTACGCGGAGTGGATGGAGCTGTCCTCCAGTAGTGAGAGCAAGCGTTGATTTGTACTCATGTTAGATATAGTCCCACTTTTGTGTTTCTATTAGGGACTGTTTAGTTGTTGTAAATCCTTATGCCTTGTTGAATGCATGGGATGGTAGTAGACCCCAATCTATAGTTTAGTAGAAGGGTATGTGGTCGTAAATCCTCACTTTTGTCCATTAGAGGATAGTTGGTGGTAGGCAGTTTATGTCCTAAGCGTTTATAGAAGTATGTAATATGTTTAGTCGGTCTGTATTAAACCATGGTATATGGATATAAAAATGGCTCATATAGAGTTTATAAAGAAATGAATTGACTAAATCCATCGTCAAACGAAATAAAAGATAACATAAATAAAACTATTACTTGTTGCATGTATATACTAATCAAGATAATTTATGTGTGTAGATGTCTGGAGAAAAAGGTCTGTTGTATGCCTATAACATGAAGAAGGATCAAACCCATATACCAGAGCTAATATCGCAGCCAATAGCTGAAATAGAAGCTCGCAATGAAACCAACTCGGATGAGGTGGTTATCATGGAAAATGTAATACCAGATCCGGAAATGGTGGAGCTGACAGATAGTGATTCAGATCCCAAAATTGAAGCCGGACAAGCATCAATGGAAGTACAGAATTTGAGGAACCATATTTCTTCTCTGGAAAAGTTGTGGGAAATAGAGAAGCTGCTTAATAATCAGTTACGTCAGGTATTAATAGAAACGATGGAAGGGCAGGATATACTAAAAATTCAAATTGATCAGATGGGGGCTTCAAGCAACACTTCGTGTGCAACTCCGAGAGATAAGGGAAAAAGAAAAATAGAAGACCATAATTTAGGAAGACCTAGTAAGAAGAAGTGGAAAAGAATATGTTATCTATGCGGCTATGAGGGACATACTACTCAGTATTGTCCTGATTATGAACGGGAAGCATGCTTTGTTTGTGGAAGGAAAGATCATCAGGCAAAGAATTGTCCAAGAAAAAGAGCTTATTAACTAGATATTATAGATTCCGTTGTGTAGGCTTGTTTAGTATAATATGTGTGCTTAATATGTCTGTGTGATGTAATATTCTAAAACTTTTGTGTTAGTAAGGTTGTAAATCCCGACTCCTGTAATCACCAAGGGATGAATGATGTTTTAAGCAGTTATGCTATGCTATGTAAATTATCTATTAAAGTAATATGAATCTAAGTTTGAATTATGTTTAAAAATTATAAACTCGTATGATAAGGTGTAGAATGTAAGTTAATTTATGGTTTTTACTTAATCAGAAAATGCTGCCAAGACGTCAAACTCGAAACCAAAGGGCAGAAGGATCTGTCAACAACGTTGAAGGACAGCAACCAGTAGACCCGATACAGCATTTTGCGAATATAATAACTCAGACCATGTAACAAGGAATACCAGCAGCAGGAAATCAGCCGGGTAATCACTTAGCAAATTTCAAAGATTTTAAAGCTGTAGGACCACCAGAATTTAAAGGTACAATTGATCTTGTAGAAGCTCAAACCTAGATTAAAGAAATTGAGAAGGCGTTTGTAATAGCTAGAGTAGATGAGGGGCAGAAGATGGTTTTTGCCACCTATATGATGAAGGGTGAGGCGAGCTTCTGGTGGGAAGCGAATCAGGCGAGAGCGGGAGAGGGTGTAGTGGCTTGGCAAAGATTTAAGACTTTATTTTTTGAGAATTACTTTTCTACTAGTATGCAGGCTAGGATGGAGGTAAAATTTTTAGAGTTGAAACAAGGAGATATGTCAGTTGCAGATTACGCCGCTAAATTTAATGAGTTAGCAAGATTTACTCCGCATCAAGTTAATACGGAGGCTAGGAAGGCGAGAAGGTTCGAGTTAGGATTAAAACCCTGGCTCTATAACAAGGTGGCAGTGTTGCTGATTCCAACATTTGCAGCACTTATGGAGAAGGCGATAATTACTGAGGAAGGGAGTGAGATCATGAGCCTCTATAACAAGGAGATGAAGAACAAAGGTAAGGTTGAGGCAGCTGGGAAGGGGAAAATTAATAGTGCAAGTAAGGGAGGAAACGAAAAGAGAAAAGTGAACTATTTTGAAAACGTACAGGTGAAGCAAGAGGGTGTGAAAAAGCAGGCAGTTCAGTGCAAAACTTGTGGGAAGAACCCTTCAGGTGTGTGTTTGAAGGGGAAACCTGTGTGTTTCAAATGCGGGCAGGAGGGCCACATCTCTCCCAATTTCCCAAATCCTAGAAAATATAGTGGTTGTTTTTTTTGCGGTTCAATGGAACACAGGGTGAAGGAATGTCCGAAGAAGAGGGAAGAAACAGGTAGTGTGCATACTGGCAGGGGTAGTGGAACGTTAGCAATCACAGGACCAACAACATCCAGTAAGCCAACAAAGTCAACATCAAGGGTCTTCAACATGACGGTTCAAGACACGGTGGCAGCTGGCAACGCAATTCCTGGTATTATTCTAATCAATTATATATTCTTATATATATGATTTTTTTTATATATAGTAAATTATTTTATAAATAAAGTTTGAAAGAGGAAATTGAGTTATATTTTTTAAAAAAAAATCAAATCTCCGTTTAATCAGAAAGATCAGTTCGATCAGAAAAGATCAAGATCTACTCACGATGATTGTGTATCTTATGTGCCCGGTATGTGTAGATTTTTAAAGCGGTGATTCAGGGGACGGAATCTTTATAAGGGAGGGTAAATGTGACAACCCGATATTTTCTATATAAATAAATAAGAAATTTTGTGTATAAATTTTTTTTATATATATTAAGGATGAGGATTTGTACAAGATATTGTGTATATGTATTTATGTGGTAAATATAAAATATATTTATTACATGAAAAATTGTAAATGATTTTATTTTAGAATCATTGTTTATTATCAAATATAATTTTATAATAATTAATTCCATATTGGAAAGGTTTTTATCAATTATTTTCTATGGAAATAAAATTAACTATTATTTAAATAATCTATGAAATTATTTTAGAATATTTATAACAATTATTTTATTAAATGAAGTTTTTTCAGATTATTAAGTTATTTATGAAAGGTAAACCAGATATAGAATCCAAACCCTAATTTTGGGTTTTTATTAGGGAATGAGAATAATAATATTATATTATTATTTATTAGTATTATAGATGTGTATGATTATGTGTGGAACAATTTTATTATAGTACGACCAAACCCCAATCATATTTTACCAACCCTATTCTTGGTTTTGGATAAAGAATAATAATAACATTATGATATTTTAATATAATATGAACTGCATGTACAAGAGCTGATAATAATTGATTAATTATGTTATATTATTCGAAAACCCTAGTTTCACTTTATAAGATCTGATACTGTTATATATCTGTATTATATGATATAAATTTATGTGTTACTTTAAGGTGTATTAAATTGGAGACCGCAATTATAATTATATTTTTCTAATTATTAGAAACCCTAATGGTGTTTTTAGAAATCCTAGTTAATTGAATTGATAAACCCTAAATTGCTTAAATTAGCTAGGATAAATATACTAGTGTTATTAAACCCTAATACTTTGTCTAAATTATTTTTGTTCTATAAAAATTAATAATAAAATGACTTTTATGCCCTTTTTGCACATGTGCTAGAAGATGGAGTGTGAATCTTGCTATGATTTGGGGTTGGTCACCAACTCTTGATATGCTGAAGATTTAAAGCAACATGTGGCAGCAAAATAACTCAGCAAATCATTCCTTAGCTATAGTATATAAGATTAAAGAAAGAGAAAAATGCTCATTTGGCTATTTTATTCACCAACACTCCACTTAGACTTTCTCTCTCTAAAACCAACGAAAATCAGTGCTAAGTTAGTCCCAAAATCAAGCCCCACGAAATTCCATATCAAATCAGTAGCTTAAAATCAAGATCAAACTAAGAAAGGTATAAAACTCAAGCTAGAAAATTTGTCCATAATTTGTGTTTAGATTTTATGTTTAAGTGTTGTATTATGTTGGTTTTAATATCTAGTGATGATCTGGGTTGCTAGATGTTAGATCCATAACATCTAGAAGCTCAGAATTGAAGATCTACAAGATCCGGGAATAGCTTGATTCTGTGTCCTGACAATGAATGTCAGTGGCCACAGATCCTTGCTCAATGATGTTTTGTGTTGTTTTTAAGTTGTTATTAGTAGCTTACAATGTTGTCTTTAATCTGTAAAAGGAAGCAAGGTCATATATGTTATAGATCAAAAGTTATTTAAGGTCAAAGCACGTTGACCGAGCTTGATCGGCTGAGATCTGGGTAACCCAGAAATGGGTTTCAGTGTCTGACAATAAGTTTGTGGCTTCTGATCTTGCTGGTAGTTGTTGTTTTGTTTGGTTTGTTGAAGCTAGGTTGTAGTCTAGTGTATTGACTATAGAATCATGCTTTTATATAGTTAAAACATTTCATATACTGAAAATGGTGATTGGTCAAAGTAGTAGAGAAACTCATGTTCTCAGTTTTCTGGAAAACCCAGAAAAACCCATGAACACAGATTCTGTCAGTGGTTGACCGGCTTGTAACTGATTGATGTGTTGATGTTTTGATGTTTTGTTTATTTTATGTAATGAATAAGTAGTACTACATGTTGTCTACACATTAAAGCTCTTAGATCTCAAAAATAATTATTATGTTGCAAGTTTCTGGCGATCAAAAGTGGCCAGTCGGTCTGTTCTTCAATTCTGTGAAACCCATAAATGAAGAACAGTCTCTGACAATGAGTTTGGATGACTAGATCTGGTTGGTGTTATGTGATTTGTCCATGTTGATTGTTGTATCTTATAGTATTGTATTTATACTACATAATCTGACCAAAACCGAGTCCAGAATCACAACACACACTGAGTTATTCACGGTCAAACATAGCTACTCAGTTCTGACATTGAAATTTTGGGTTTGTATGAAGAACATGAAGAACACCTATAGCGACGGTTCTGTCGCTATAGGTGGTCTTTAGCGACAGAAAATTATTTAATTTTCGGAAATAATTTAATAAATAGAAAAAAATAGTTTTTAATTATTAAAAATACAAAATAAATTATTAAAAATTATTTTAGATTTTGAAAATTAGTTTTTAATTATTTTAAATATATTTCATAAATATTTAATATTTTTGGAATATTAAAAGTATTTAATTTATTTAATTATAATATTAAATAAATTATTTAAAAATAATTTTAATATTTGAAAAATCATTTAAAATTTTATTATGATATAAGAAAATATTTTAAGTTATTTTTAATAACTTTTAATATTATTTGATAATTTTAATTAATAAATTAATATTAATGATAATTAAGTTATTTACTAAATGAATTAAATAATTAAAGTAAAAATGATTTTATTATTTTAAAAATCATTTTAAATAATAATAAGGTATTTAAGAATATTTTAAGTTATAAAATATAACTTTTAATAATTTATGGTTAGTTTCATTAATTAATAATTAATAATGATATTAAATTTATTTAATAATTATATTAAATAATTTGGTTTAAAAATGATTTTAATATTATAATAATCATTTTAAATGAAAATAAAGTGTTTAAAGATATTTTAAGTTATAAGATATAACTTTTAATTTTTAAAGGATAATTTTATTAATAATTTAATATTAATGATATATTAATAATATTAAATTTATTTAATTATTATATTAAATAAATAGTTTTAAAAATGGTTTTATTTATTTAAAAATAATTTAAAAAGGATATAAGTGAATTAAAAATATTTTAAGTTGTAATTAATAACTTTTAATATTTGGATAATGATAGATTAATATTTTAATAGAATTGTTTGATAATTAAATCATTTAATAATGATTCTGATATTTCAAAAATTATGATAAATGGTAATAATTATTTTAAAATTATTATGAGGTCATGAAAAATAGTGTGACTGTTGTTTAAGTTATCTATTTAGATATTCCGATAAAGAATAGAGTCTTAGACTCGATTATTACCTGATAAGGCTATCGATAGCTCGACATGTTTCAGAACTTGATCTGAACTTAGATAGGCTTAACTTGTAAATTGTTTAATTGTGATATAATGGTCGTTAAGTTATATGGCAACGTGATTAGGAATGTGCTGACTGCTATATGCAGTATTATGTGTTATGATATAATGTTCTAATCGAATGATTGATTTGTGATAAAAAGGGTAGAATTAAGTTAAGAATTTGTAGCAGCGCATCAGGCAAGTACCCTACCTTTGCATTTTCTTTATGCATTGGATAAATGTAAGAATGTTTCAAAGTTATATTATTACTATACAGATTTTAAAGTCTATATTATATACGCCCATTGATTATCAACATGTTAGTATATGATAATTCAGATATATATTCTGTTCGTTAATTTCTATAAATGATTATACAAGTGTCCCCACTTGGATGATCATAGTATTTAATCGCATGTTGATACCCCTTTGATATACATGTATGTTAAATTATAGATTACTGTTGGATAAGATAAAACCTTTGGCTTGGAACCCTGACAAATATGAACATCCCTTATCAGGGAAAACTTTTATGCGCCTAAGGCGTATCAAGTAAATGGTAACACCATTTTTGTAATGTAGTATTGATCAATGCAGGGCACAACGGGCTGATCACCCCCGTGTTCGTAAGTTATGACGGTTTACAGATGAATATTCTGTTTAACCTTTTCAAAAATAAAAATAATGTTCATACTATGTCACATAAAATCTTTATATAGTCTGTACGTAGTTTCAAAAATTTGAAATAGTTATGTAGTTATTATTGGTATAGATTACTTCACAACTTTTGCCTTGTTGTAGAAGAATAGTATATAGAAAACATTTAAATTCCTTCAGTATATATATATTGTTAATACTTGCTGGGCACTCAAATGCTCATCCTTGCTTAATTTAAATGTTTTTCAGTTAAGAGCGAACAACCTGAAGGTTCTGTCAAAAACAAAGGGAAAGAGAAGATAGCTGATTGACTGCAGTATTATTACTTGTAATATTTAAGATTATGAAGACTATGATATATGTTTAATATGACTGGTAATGTATGTCTAAAGGTTACGTACTTGGGTGATGAACTCTGATGAATAAGTATTGTAAAATGATCGTTTATATATTTTTATTATTATTATTAGTAGAATTCCGCTCATAGAAATGATATCGTGAAGTACCGAGTTCGGGTTTCAAGTATCCGGGTTCAGGGACTTTACAGATGTCGTGTCAGGTATTATCCCAATCAATGATATAAATGCATATATATTATTTGATTCGGGTGTTACTTGCTCGTTTATATCTGATGATTTTGCTAAGAAGTTAGAAATACCTAGTGAAGAGTTGAATTTCCCTTTAAACATAGAAATTGCGAATAAGAAAGTGATTCCTGTTAGGTTTGTATACAAGAACTGTAGGGTGAACATTAAGGGGATTGTTATGAGGGTAGATTTAATCCCGATAAAACTCTGAGAGTTTGATGTAATATTGGGAATGGATTGGTTATTCAATTATGGAGCGATAATTGATTGCTAAAAGAAATGAGTAAACCTTGTGACTCCGCCAATGGTAATTTTTCATGGTAGCAAATCGCCTAGACAAATGAGATGTCTGACGATGATGCAGGCCAAGAAGTTGTTGAGTCGCGGCTATGTAGGGTATTTAGCTTATATATTCGATACTTAAAAGGAGAAGGGGGTGAAATTGGAAGAAATACCAGTGGTTAGGGAATTCAGGGATGTGTTTTCAGAATATTTTCCGGGACTTCCGCCTGACCGAGAGATCGAATTCGTGATGGACTTAGCGCCAGGAACCGTACAAAATGGCTCCGGTAGAGATGAAAGAACTAATAGTACAGCAGCAAGAGATATTAGATAAGAAGTACATTCAGCCAAGCGTATCACCGTGGGGAGCACCGGTGTTGTTCGTAAAGAAGAAGGATGGGTCAATGCGTCTTTGCATTGATTATAGAGAATTAAACAAAGTCACTATTAAAAACAAATATTCGTTGCCAAGAATAGATGACTTGTTTGATCAATTAAAGGGTGCTAGATATTTCTCGAAAATAGATTTGAGAAGTGGGTATCACCAATTGAAAGTAAGGAAGGAGGATGTACCAAAGACGGCATTCTGAACTCGCTATGGACATTACAAATTTTTAGTGATGTCTTTTGGTTTGACAAACGCCCCTGCAGCGTTCATGGATTTGATGAACAGGGTGTTCAAACCATTTTTAGACAAGTTTGTTGTTTTATTTATCGATGATATTCTGGTGTACTCTAAGTCTCAAGAAGAACACGCAGAACACTTACGTCTGACGCTGGAGACGCTAAGAAAAGAAAAATTGTACGTGAAATTCTCTAAATGTGAATTTTGGTTAGAACGTGTACAATTTCTTGCGCATGTAATTGATAAGGATGGGATTTCTGTAGATCCATCAAAAATTAAAGCTGTGATAAATTGGGAACCACCAAGAACTCCATCAGAAGTAAGAAGTTTCTAGGAATTGGCAGGTTATTATGGACGATTTATCTAGGATTTCTCTAAGATTGCCACTCCGTTGATAAATTTAACGAGAAAAACTATAAAATTTGTTTGGACGGAGAAATGTGAACAGAGTTTTCAAGAATTGAAGAAGAAGCTCAGTGTGGCACCTGTGTTGTCATTACCAGATAATACATGAAATTTTGTGGTGTATAGTGATGCGTCACACAAGGGTTTGGGTTGTGTCCTTATGCAAAATGACAAGGTCATTGCGTATGCATCAAGGCAGTTGAAGGACTACGAGAAAGGGTATCCGACTCATTATTTAGAGTCGGCGGCAGTAGTGTTTGCTTTAAAGATACGAAGACGCTATCTCTATGGAGAAAATGTGAGATCTACACAGACCATAAGAGTCTGAAGTATATCTTCACTCAAAAGGACTTGAATATGCGACAAAGGAGATGGATGGAATTGATAAAGGATTACGATTGTGAGATCTTTTATCATCCAGGCAAAGCAAATATTGTCGCAGATGCCTTGAGTAGGAAAGGCCGAGAGAAATTGATGTTGTTAACTGATAAGGAGGAGCTTATTTCAGCAATGGCAATGTTTGTGTTGGAAATCAAATTTCCAAAAGAATCTGATGAAAAATTATACTAGATGGAAACTAGTCTAACTTTGTTGGACAAAGTGAAGAACACTCAACTGCAAGATGAAGAATGCAGAAAAATAAAGGAAAATGTGGTCGAAGGAAAAGAAGTGAAGTTCAAGGTTGATACTGAGGGAATGCTGAGATTCGAGGGATGAATTTGGGTTCCAGCAGTACAGGATATTAAAGAAGACATCTTGACAGAAGCTCATAGCTTAAGATATTTGATTAATCTGGGAAGTACGAAGATGTATCAAGATTTGCTACGACATTTTTGGTGGCCAAATTTAAAAAGAGACGTTGCAGAATGCGTTGCAAAGTGCTTAACATGTCATAGAGTAAAGGCAGAACATCAAAGGCCAAGCGGATTACTTCAACCGTTAGAGATACCAGAATAGAAATGGGGCCTATCACAATGGATTTTTTGGTAGGTCTTCCAACGACTCAGAAAGGATACAATGCGATATGGGTGATAGTGGATAGACTGATAAAATTTGCACACTTTTTGCCAATAAAGATCAGATTTAATCTTGATTAGCTAGTGAAGCTATACGTTAAAGAGATCGTCTCAAGATATGGAATTCCAATATCAATAGTGTCAGATCGAGACCCGAGGTTCATATTAAATTTCTGGAAAAAACTTCAAGAATGCATGGGAACACAATTGAAGATGAATACGACATATCATCTTCAAACCGATGGACAAAGGAAACGAACAATTTAGAGACTAGAAGATATGCTTAGAGCGTGCATCATGGATTTCAAATGAAACTGGGATGATCATCTATCATTGGTGGAATTTGAGTACAACAATAGTCACCATGCAAGCATTGGCATGCTGCCATACGAGGCATTATACGGCAGGAAATGTAAAACTCCACTATGCTGGATGAAGTTAGAGAACGTCAACTGCTAGGACCAGAACTGGTACAGCAGACCGCTGAAATTATTAAACTCATCAGAGAAAGACTAGTAGCTGCTCAAGATCGATAGAAGAAATATGCTGATCAACACAGGCAGAATCACAAGTTTGAAGCAGGAAAGTTCGTGTTCCTAAAAGTTTCTCCTTGGAAGGGGAAAATTCATTTTGGCAAGAAAGTAAATCTAAGCCCAAGGTTTATTGGACGTTTTGAGATTCTACGACAAGTAGGAGAAGTTTCTTACGAGGTAGCTCTACCTCTAAAGTTAGAAAACGTTTATAATGTTTTTCATGTTTCGGTGTTACGACCGTATAAACCCGATTACAAGCACGTGATCGAGTACGAACCGTTGCAGTTTGATAAAGACTTATCGTATGAAGAGGTTCCTATCCAGATAGTTGACAGGAAACAACAAGTGCTCATGCATAAAGTGATACCTTCTGTGAAGGTTATTTGGAGGAACCACAATGTCAAAGAGGCTACGTGGGAACTAGAAGAAGAAATGATGAAGAATTACCCTGAGTTATTTGTTTAATCTGTGTCTTCAATTCTGGGGACAGAATTCTTATAAGTAGGGAAGAATGTGACGAATGATTTGTTTAAGTTGTGATTCTAGGGACATAATCCTTGTAAGGAGGGAAGGGTGTAACAATCCAAAATTTTAATGATAATTTTAAATATTTATTGGGTTATATAAATATTTAATGGATGTGGTAATTGTTAAATAAATATTTGATTCGATTTGACTTGATTATTTAATTATTTGTTAAGTAAATAATTAAGGAGCTAAGAAAATTAATTGTTATGAGATAATATTCTAATTTAATTTAATAATTAAGTTGGAGAGTTTATAATGATTAAATGATTTATTCAATAAATTGTTATTAGACTTAATTAAATTAAGTATGAAAACTTAATTAAATAAAGTGTGATAAATAACTATATTAGAAGGTTTTAACATAAATTCTTTTATTAATTACCAAAATAAATTAGGTCGTGTTTTAAATTAGTATCTCCCACTATTTTCTTCAAACTATATTACCCTCAATATATAGTTCGGCAATATCTAATTAAAGATAAGCTAGTGAGAATAAGGATCCCATTTCAAATGTATATAGCTTTGTATGTGCACAACAAACTATATATAAATAAATTGGTAGACAACTCTTGTCAATTACATCAACTATGTAACTCTTTGTATTTTTCCTCTTAAATCATAATAATCAAGTGTGTGTACATCCGAATTAAAATAATTTAAGTTAAGTTAGACCCAGCATTTCCATATAAGTGAAGAGAAAACTACAGCCCTTGTGTGTGCACAACAAAGCAATAATGTTCAATTTCTTATAAATATCATATGTAATAAAAATAACATCTTAAATATGTAATACTCGCCTTGTGTGCGCATAACAAACTCATATTAAATATTCAATACTCTATTCTTTCTATCATGCTAGAAGACGATGTTCGATATTCCAAATATCTTTGAACGTTACAACTTAATATAAAATATTTGAGGGGTTTGTTATTAATTTGACTCATCTTGTTTAGCGCCCATGCACGTATATATATATATAGAATAAGCATGCTCATATAGAATGTTATATTCTACCCGGATTGATTATGGACTTTTATTCTAGTTTGGTTCACTAGCGCCACCAAGTGAACCAAAAGGTCAAACCCTAGGGGTACAAGAATTAATATTTAAATATAACTATTACATTTAAACTCGGGCTCCATTACAAACAGGTCTTCAAGCGCCCCTTGCTCCTTGATCTCCAATTCTTCAAAATTAATCCTAACTATTCCTATTACAAAACAATTTAAAATAAATAGAAACCTTGATCAACAGCGCACACGAGCCAAGATACAGAGCGCCCGTGCGACAACAGCGCACTAGACAGCGTGCCCGCGCGATGCATCAGTTCAAGTTTTGCAAAAACTCGAAATCAGACTCTGCTCTAGGCCAAAAATCCCTAATTCCACAGAAATTCACCAAACTCAACATCTAAAACTTTGTAACAACATATTTAAGCATGTTATACACCATTCTATATATAAAAACATTACATATACATCATTTTGAGGAATCAAAACCATAGTTTTCCAAATTTCTTCATTTTTACACTTTTAACGAATTTTATCACCACAAATTCGTTTATTAATCAATTGACATGATTCAAACTACGTCGCTTTCGTTTCTTAACATACTAACATAATGCAATAGTAAATTACAGATTATAACACATATAGAGCATCAACTTTTATACTTTCTAAAGCCATATTATATGAACACTATTAATTAGTTTTCTTCCTACAACCAATTTCTCACGAGTTTGATAACTAATATACAATTATAGATGATAACTAACCCCTTTATCAAGAGTATACATATATATATATATATAATCATCATATGAAACAATAATTTAACAAAACCTATTGTAGAGAACTTTAAATCAATTACAATTCCAACTAGAAAATTTAGGAATGAGTTATACCTTAATCCTCTTGATTATATGTTAGCACAAGATGGTGAATCGCTGCAGTTGATTTAAAACTGGTTGTCTATTGTATTCTATTAGACTTTTCCATGTTGGAGACTAACGATAATTTGTTGTATATTATGTTAGTCATAATATTCTTTACTGGGCTAGTTGAGCTCACCCTTTTCCTTTTTGTTCCATTTTTCTTCTCAGGAGGCGAGAATGTAGCGAGTACTAGTCGGGGTATGGAATGAAGGTTCTAGAGAGAGTTGTTTAGTAGTCCTCACCATTTTTGTAAAATAATGTATCAATAATTATGATGGGGATTTATATACGTGTGGATATTGTCTAGACAACAATATCTGTATTTAAACTCACAGTTTATATGTTGTAATAATAAAGTTGTAGTTATTTCTGTACCATGTATTTGGCGACTCAGAATGGGTTGGATGGAATGAACCTATTTTGGGGGCGTCACATTATTACCTCAACCTTAACAGTCATTTAGACTATACAGACCCTTTTTTACGTACTTAGGGGGATCAGCCCTTTATACCATGTATTGTGCACAAACATCTAAACGTTACACGTATATAATTCCCCATGTTAGGGTTGTTGTCTCTGTTTGAATTTAGAATTTCTGCGCTAAAGAAAGTTTAGTTTGGAACTAGCTTATCAGTGGTTCTAGAATTTTTGAACACTTCAATTATAGACCAATTCGATCAATAGTAGTTTACTTGCTATTAGAAGGTTTAATACAATAATATAGAATTGAACAAAATTATTTAAGTCAAAGATCGAATAACAACAATATACAATTGAGTGGACATGGTATACTTGTAAAGTACTACATTCAAAGGAGTTAGAACAATCTTATTTGAATCAATGTATTAAAATAATACGTGCTTTGAATAGCAATAACAAGAAATAGGAAAACGAAACTTTCTCTATGTAACAAATTAGGTTAAAAGAGCTTATACAACCATACACAAGATAGAATCAATGGGCTTGCTCAACTGTAATTTAGGATTTGCATAATAATAATTTAGAACTAGAAAGCTTGTTTGACAATAACAAAATAACGAAATTATGGAACTTGTATTCATTATAAAGAGAATGAAGTTAGGGAACTTGCCTCGTGTGTAAGCTACACAAGTATAATAATGTTCGCCAATTCTCCTACACATACCATTGGAATCACAATACCAATTAGTTGTATTAACATTAGCTTTATAGGTTCAACCCACCATTTAGGTCATAACCTTAACTTAATGTCAAATCATATTTGTTAACCTTCCTAACGAATCTGAAATCTCACTATCGCCTAACATAAACTTTAGCATTCACTTTTAACTCTTGAAAATGTCAACTTTTGTTTATTACATAACATGTTCAAATAACCATTTAAAATATTCACATTTTATATTACATTACATCATAATCTATTATTGTATGTCATATTATGATTTACCATCTTTATCATGCATACTCCACTAAATTAGGTCTTTAATTATTTTATAGTCTATAAATAATCAGAAGTCACTGCCTAGGCTCAAGGCATGGCGCAGCTGCGCTGCCCCAGACCTTTGCACCGACGTAGCTGCGCTGGTGTAGGAAGGCAAAAGGCCTAACTGCGCAGCTGCGCCATTTCTGCCTGTGGTACCGGCGCAGCTGCACCGTACAAAGACAAAAATCGCAGTTTGTAGCTCTGTTTCATAGTGCACCCAATTTCTCCCAATTCCACAAAAATTCCCAATTTCTAACAACTAAAACTTTGTAATAACACCAATAAGCATGCAATTCATCATTCTAACAACATAAACACTATATATACTTAACTTTTAAGGACCAAAACCACACTTTTTTCCAATTTCTTCATTTTAACACTTTTAACTAATTTGATTGTAAGAACTTCGTTTCTTAACCAATTGACATGATTCAAATTACGTTGTTTTTGTTTCTTGATGTACTAACATAATCTAACATCAATTTATAGATTATACCAAATATTGGACATCAAATTGTGTAGTTAAATAAGCCATATTATGTGAACATACACTGTTATTCTAATTCTTTTCTTGCAAAGCCAATTCTCACGTATTTGATCACTAAATAACACTCATATATGATGATTAACATATTATAACACCACACACACACACACACACACACACACACACATATATATATATATATATATATATATATATATATATATATATAAATCCAACGTGACTTAACAATTTACAAAAAATATTCACTGAGAACACAAAACATAAAAATTAGGAGTACAGTATAGCTTAATCCTTGATTTCTGAAGCGATTGATATAGAGTGGCTTCAATTCTTTCCCATTCCACAGCAAAAACCCTTAATCTTTTAACAAATTTTATCTGTGTTTCTTCCTTTCTCACCAACTCTCAATGTTTTCTTGTCTCTATTTTCCAACCTTAGGGAAAACATACGCGTAACACATATAAACTGACTCTCACGTTCGTCAAGTAAAAAAAATAATACGTATGCGTTAGTTAAAAGATGCCAAAGGCCTCAAGGCCTTGTTTGGCTACACACAAATCCCCCCCCCCCCCATTCTAGATTATTTTTATAATTATATAGTTTTTATTTGTCACACATATAACCAGTTTATCTAACTTACAATTATAATTATAATAATTATAATTTTTTATAATAATTATACTTATGATAAATAAATAATTATATATCTAATTTAATTATTAAATTAGACTTAAATATCACTTTATTTTATTTACTTATTTTCTTAAATATTAAAAAATTCTTTTAATTTAATTATTTCATTAAATTAAATCTTCAAATAATAAAATTACCATTATTTAATTCTTTAAATAACAAGATTGCCATTATTTTAATTTAATTAACATTAATCAATTTAGTTACTAAATTATGGCATCACTATTCCATCAATTATTTATTTTTCTCACTAAATAAATTATTCAAAATATTTATTTAATTCAATAAATATTTAAATTACAAAATTTTTCGATTGTTATAGAATATCCGGCTGTACGCGATTTTTGAGTATTATGCATAATATTGGGTACAATAAAGCTGATCACTTTATGTACTTGCGGAGGGGTATGGTTTAATCTTTATGGTTATCTGATACGTCTGGGTAATTTCAGCATTGAATAACTGATAATTACTCGATTTGTTCAAGATCCATTGTGATCACTCAACATAAAATCTGGAAATAATCCACTTTGTTATTGCGATTGTATTATCTCTTGATAATCAATTGAACATTATTGAAACTTCGAAATCGTTTTACTCTTTCATCATTGAATTGTTGTTTAGCATGAAATTCGATAAAGTCTTGTTATTGATAAATGATTTATTCAGCTAATTTAAAGTTATTTAAACTTTATTAAAGTTTTATCGAATTTAGAGTCTTATATTCTTGATTCCTCTTTCTTTTTGTATGTTTTAACTTGCGGAGAAAACTTGTTGCTCACCCTTGCTTAAATATAATATTTTAGCTAAGAACGAAGTAGCAGGAGGGTCAGAAAAGTTCAAGGGCAAAGGCAAATTGCAGGAGAAGTTAATACGAACTTACTTATTGTGTTGTTATGTGTTACCCTTTTTTATATATGAGGGTATGTTTGTTATGCAAAGGTTAAAAAACCTAGGACATTGCATTAATTATAATAACTAATGGTATGTATGATTATATTTATAAATGAATGGGTAGTTAGATGTTATTTGTATGATGGATCGTGAGCACCAAACCCGGGGTTAGGTAGCCCAGTTTGGGGGCGTCACATAAAACATTCTTTACCTCATTAAACGCATCCCTGCAAAGTCTAAATCCAGCCGCTCAGTTCCACTATCAGTAGCGCAAGCCTATGCCTCAATACCCACCATCAGATTCAGACGCGGAGGAGGAGCGTTGAGTGTTTATGCCACTGCCATCGTCGCCACCATCACCACCATCGCTTCAACCTTAACTGATTTCAGGGAAGTCCTTTTATGTTTAATATTATAATTTTATAATGAGGACATTGTACTTGCTAAGTTTAGGGGAGTTTATTTTAGTTCTTTATTGCATGTTTAGTTTATGTAGTTTATTTGTTTAACATTGCATATGTTGTCATGTTTAGTTTAAGTTCATTATGTTTGCATTCATGTAGTATAATTGCATAGTAGTGTCATAGTAATTGCATAGTAGTATAGCATTGTAAATAGTTATTTATAATTAGTTTCTTATTTTGTTACTCTTATTCCGTTATATTTAAAAAAAATATGGAAAAAATGAAAATTTACAAAAATATTAGTTAGTTTAATGTGTTTATGTTGCTTTTAGTTCATCTTGCATGTTTCCAGTTGTTTGATAGTTACAGTCTATTTTGGCCAATGATGAGACTGGAATTGAGTAGACAAGTATAGTATTGACTATTAGAGCTTTGATGTGATTTCCTATCTTTAATCGAATCGTTTTCTATTTGAAACTGGTATAAAAAGGTTAGCACAGTAAAAAAAAAATGAATAGCTTTGTTGAATGATTGAGTTTAAATTCATACATAATGGAACTCTAAAGGTTAATGCTAGTTTGAATGAGAGAATGATAAGAATAGGTAATGAAGTTAAAGTTAGACAATAATATAAGTTTGGGGGAAAATTTGGGGTATATAAGCTATATCTAAAAAAAGAAAAAAATTATATGAATAAATATTGTGGCTAGTCTAGTTTCGTGGCCTTTGTTACTTGAGTAAGTAAGCCCGAGGAGATTGTCTTTACACCTAGCGCCCGAAGGCCTTAAATGGTTTGGGAGTCGTTGGTCGAAGGCTCATTAAGGTAGCATTGAAAAGCCTAAGAAAATTAAACATTGCACGACCATGATATAAAAAAAAGAATAAAACGAGAAAAGAGCAAAAAGCCCCCATAATTGAAAAAATATAACATAAGTACCCCATTTGGACCCTCGATATTGGTAATTATTTGATTTTAGTTGGATCTTGACTGATTTTGGATTTCTCGAGTTTACACTGTATGATACCTTAGAAGAAGCTTATTATGTGTTAAATTTGATTATACATCAGTTAACATTGTTGTTAAGCACACACACACACACTATATTAGTGATAACAGTATAAGATGTGATAATTGATTGGAAAATTACTGATTTGTTTTAATATGACATGCTATCATGTGTACTTGATTTCTTTGAGGACGGTTGAATAAAATTGTCTCTGTCATTACTGCTGGATTCGTAGGCATGTAGATTAGTTGTATTGCATTGCGTTTTGTTTTGTGCTCGAGGACTAGCACATGTTTAAGTTTGGGGGAGTTTGATGAGTGTGTTTTATACCTATAAATCAACTTCTGATTTGGACTTAAACTTTGTTGATCCTATCTATTTATGTTTATTTTTACTTGTTTTGTGTTTTTTTATGTTTAGGTTGAGTTGGATAACATTCGTGGTATATTGGTGGCGTTGTGGCAAGACTTGGCATCAAAATGGATAAAAAGCACAGCTACAGGAACACCCACCTTGTCGGGGCAGGCATACATACAAAGGAAACCCCCGTCGGGATGGGGGTACATGGCTAACTATAGAAACACCCCCCGTCGAGGTGGGATTCATAAGAGAAAAAATTGCCACCGGGGCGGTGGTACGGGGAAAGAGTAAGAGTTGTGCTTCAATTGGAATTCTATAGTAGCATGAAGGAATTAATTTGGTATGTCTTGGGACTTCGACTGACGTCGGTTTTATGAACTAAATACATGTCTTATGGTCAGATAAAAGGTAAACACAATAGAGAGATACAAGGATAATCAATCAGGAGCAAGATTCAAGCCCTAATTTCAGAAGATCATTGGAGGAGAGGATTTAAAGGTCAAGATCATGAAGGTTGCAAATTGGAGCAAGGATAAGGGTGGCTTTGTAACTATTCTTCTTCTTTAATTCAATTATTGTAATTGGGATGATGAATTTCTCCATCTTTTCAAATTTTATTTCATTCATGACGAACTAAAGTACTTATTATGCTTGCAATAGATCCTTATGGTTGAACTATAATTGTGAAACCTTGATTTCAGTTTAATAATCTATCAATTCAGTTTATCTATTGTGATTAGCACTTTAATTTATAAATTGCTTGATCACCAATTATTTATGGATTTATACGGATTCGAGAGATGACGTATGAATCTAGACTTGGTCACTTTAGCATGTGTTCTTGAATTCTATGTTTTAATAGAATCTTGATATATGTTAGGATATGGATATACTCAACATCGCATGTAATCGGGTAAAGAACTTGAATTTAAACATTCTTTGATTTTAATTCATATAGAGATATAGTGAATTAGTTAATTAGGGTGTTTGGTTTAATTCTATCAATTTGTGGATTTAAGTTAATATGGTGTTAGTGCATCGAGAGATGGCTAATTCTACTTAAGTTTTCTTGATTAATAAACTGAGATAGTGAATTAAACTAGGATAAGGTGTAATAATCGAAGTGGGACTTAAAGTGAAGTTGTAAGCCTAATTCTCCATTAATTGCTTGAAATTACGGTTATTAAGTTATGTTGATTAGTTGGGACTTTTAGTTTCTTAGTTTTTATTACTTATAATCATTAATTTGAGTAGTTTAATAAAATTGGGATAATATAAAACTGGTAATTGTTAGGCTTAATTTCATACTAGTCTTTGTGGGAACGATACTTTTTCTTACTATTATATTACTTGTTGACCACATGCACTTGCATGTGAGCGTATATAGAATTTGACCCACATTATCACGGCTAAAAAGCTATCTTGTGTCCTTATTACGTCTATCCCTGTAATGGTTGCAGACAATGCATCTGAGGAAGAGATTACTACTTTTAGAAAGTGACAAGATGATGCACAGCTGGCTCAATGCATCATGCTCACATCCATGAGTAACGAGCTTCAGCGTCAGTATGAAACTATGGATGCTCTTACTATACTCTTGCACATCAAGTAGTTGATTTTGAGGAAAGTAGGACTAATAGATATCATATATCTAAGGAGCTCTTCTGATCTAGAATGACCAATGGCACTACAGTACAGACACGTGTCCTAAACATTATCAACTTGATTAAACAATTACGATAACATGTTTTCTCATTGTGGAGAGTTGAGCCAAGATTTGATCTTACACTCACTCCATGACTCCTTTCACAATTGTTGTGAATTTTTCATATGAACACGCTAGATATCAGCCTCGTTGATTTGCTTAACATGTTAAAAAATGTTGAGAGTCACTTTCCAACCAAGAAAGACTAAGTCTTACTGGTAGGGGCCAAAGGATCTTCTTAAAAGAAGAAAGATTCAAAGAAGGTAAATATAAAGGAAACAATAAAGGATAATAAGAACAAAACTGATACAGATAACAAAGAAGTTTCCTTCCACTGCAATAAGTCTGGACACTGGAAAGGAAACTACGAGAAGCATCTTGTAGTGGCTAACCAGAAAAAGCTTAGTGAAGATTCGGTTACAAAACAGTTTTGTTCATGATTAAAATAAATCTTTCGGTAAGTAAAGTTACTACTTGGGTATTGGATACCGGTTTTAGTTCTCATAAATATAGATTTATGAAGGAACCAAGTAGAAGTAGAAAGAAAAATAAAGATAAGTAATCCTATGTGTGGAAAATAAAGCGAAGGTTGTTGCATTAGCCATAGAAACTTATAGTTTAGCACAACCTACAGGCAAATATATTAAGTCAATAAGTTGTTATTGTATTCCAGCTCTCGTTAGAAATATTATTTCCATTTTATTGTTGAACAATGAAATCTTTGGTATTATATTTAAGAAAAATGTTGTTTTATTTATAATAATAATATTTGTATAGAACTGAAATATTACTTACTGGATTTTGTATACTTGACTTGCGTGAAAATAATTTTTCATATTAAACAAATTAGTATAAGAAAAGGAGATAATCATTCAAAGAGTTGAATGTGTGTATTTACTAAAATACAAGTGTGAATTATTTGAAAGGTTCAAATAATTTAGAAGTGAAATAAATTGGTAAAGTATTAGGATATTTTGATCGGATCAAGGAAGGAATACTTGTGCAATGAGTTTCTAAATCATCTCAAATGGTTTTCTTACAATGGACAACTCTTGATACATAATAATTGATTGATGTATCTGAAAGGAATAATCGTACCTTATTGGACATGGTGTGGTCCATAATGATTGTACACATATTAAAGTATCCTTCTGGGGTAATGCCTAGAAATGGTTCCATATCTACGATATTTGACAAGTGAAGATTTGTGGGACATCCTAAAGTAAGTTTAGGGTATATATTCTATAATCCTACTTAGCAAAAGGTGTTTGTTGTGAAACACGCTGCCTTATAAGATAAGGGTGTTTATCATTGAAGGGGCTAGTGAGAAGATAATAGATCTTGAAGAGTTTAAGAACCACAAAGAACTATAAGTCAAATAATGGGAACTTGTAGATAGACTTATTGTACAAAACCGAATCATAAATTTGGAATAGTACCAAAGATATCTGGGAGGTATGGATTCATCATAGATGATGATAATGAGGTATGCATTATAGAAGATGATGATCAAGTTACAGTCGATGAGGTAAGAGTTGTAGACACTCTGAGAAATGGATTGAAGCAAGCTTATCAAAAATAGAAAATTTGTTTTGATGAGATAATCAAAAGAGTTTGATTTTATCAAAAATAAGAATGAACCTAGTATGTATAAAAGGGTAAGTTGGGAGCACCATGACATTCCTAGTATTATATGTTGTTATACTACGAATAAGAAATGACATACCTATGCTATAATCAATATAGATAAAGTTGTCTAAACATTCCTCCATGAATGATTTGAGAAGAGTATCATAATTAGGGATACAAATCTATATAGATAGATTTAAATGGATGCTCGGCTTAACCCAAGGAACATATATTCATTTGATGCTAAAGTCGTTTAGCATGGTAAACTCCAAGAGATGTCTCATATTGATGAGCTCTGGAGTGTATCTCTCTTAATAATTCCCATAAAATCCTAAAAAAGAGATCGCATGAGTAAATATCATTTATAAAATGAAATGTACGAGACCTGATGTTGACCAGTCACATTCTGGAGAAGATCATTGTAAGACAATGAAAAATATCTTAAAGTACTTAACCGGCACTAAGGATATGATCATATTCTTAGTGGGTCTTAATTAAAACTAGAGGGCTTAACAGACTCATATTTTTTTAGACTGACCAAGACAACAGCAAATCCACTTTAGGGTAAGGTGTTACCTTGGACAATGTTGTAGTGAATTAGAAAGGTTCCAAACAGCAAAGAGTTGCTGGTTTAGTGATAAAGACAAAGTATATAGCTATAAATGAAGCTACAAGTTAATTGTTTAGATGAAAACTTTATTACTAATCCACTCGATTTGTCCAAAATCCATTGTGATCACTCAGCATAAAATTTGGAAATAATCTACTTTGTTATTGCGATTGTATTATCTCTTGGTAATCTATTGAACATTATTAAAACATCGAAAGCGTTTTACTCCTTCATCGTTGAATTATTGTTTTGCATGAAATTCGATAAAGTTTTGTTATTGATAAATGATTTATTCAGCTAATTCAAATTCCTTTGAACTTTATTGAAGTTTTATCAAATCTAGTCTTATATTCTTGATTTCTCTTTTTTTGTATGTTTTAACTTACAGTGGGAACTCGTTGCTCACCCTTGCTTAAATATAACATTTCAGCTAAGAACGAAGTAGCAGGAGGGTCAGAGAAGTTCAAGGGAAAAGGCAAATTGTAGGAGTAGTTAATGTGAACTTTACTTATTGTGTTGTTATGTGTAACCCTTTTTGTATAAATGAGGGTATGTTTATTATGTCAAGGTTAGAAAACCTGAGATATTGTATTAATTATATTAACTAATGGTATGTATAATGATGTTTATAAATGAATGGGTAGTTAGATGTTATTTATATGATGGATCGTGAGCACCAAACCCGCGGTTAGGTAACCCAGATTTGGGGGCGTCACAAAAAAGTCATTTGCCTCATTAAACGCGTCCCTTCAAAGTCTAAATTCAGCCGCTCAGTTCCACTATCGGAAGCACAAACATATGCCACAATACCCACCATCAGATTCAGACGTGAAGGAACATCGAGTTTTTATGCCACGACCACCGTCGCCACCATCACCACCATCACCTCAACCTTAGCAGATTTTAGGGAAGTCCTTTTGTGCTTAATGTTATATTTTTACAATGAAGATATTGTACTTGCTAAGTTTTTGGGAGTTTAGTTTAGTTCTTTATTGCATGTTTAGTTTATGTAGTTTATTTGTTTAACATTGCATATGTTTTCATGTTTAGTTTAAGTTCATTATGTTTGCATTCATATAGTATACCTACATAGTAGTGGCATAGTAGTTGCATAGTAATATACAATTGAAAATAGTTATTTATAATTAGTTTCTTATTTTTTTACTCTTATTCCATTATATTTAAAAAAATTATGGAAAAATTGAAAATTTACAAAAATATTAGTTAGTTTAATGTGTTTATGTTGCTTTTAGTTCATCTTGTATGTTTTCAGCAATTTGATAGTTACAGTCTATTTTGGCCAATGATGAGACTGGAATTGAGTAGACAAGTATAGTATTGACTATTAGAGATTTGATGTGATATCCTGTCTTAAATCGAATCTTTTTCTACTTGAAACTTGTATAAAAAAGGTTAACACAGTAAAAAACAACATTATTGAATGATTGAGTCTAAATTGAAACATAATGGACCTCTAATGGTTAATGCAAGTTTGAATGAGAGAATGATAAGAATAGGCAGTGAAGCTAAAGTTAGACAAGAATCTAAGTTTGGGGGGAAATTTGGGGTATATAAGTTATATCTAAAAAAAGAAAAAAATTATATGAATAAACACCGTGGCTAGTTTAGTTTCATGGCCTTTGTTACTTGAGAAAGTAAGCCCGAGGGGATTGTCTTTACACCTAGCGCCCTAAGGCCTTATATGGTTTGGGAGTCGTTGGTCGAAAGCTCATTAAGGTAGTATTGAAAAGCCTAAGGAAATTAGACATTGCACAACCATGAGATAAAAAAAGAATAAAATGGGAAAAGAGCAAAAAGCCCCCATAATTGAAAAATATTCCATAAGTACCCCATGTGGACCCTCGATATTGGTAATTATTTGATTTTAGTTGGATCTTGATTGTTTTTGGATTTCTCGAGTTTACATTGTATGATGCCTTAGAAAAAGCCTATTATGTGTTAAATTTGATTATACATCGGTTAACATTGTTGTTAAGCACACACGCACTATATTAGTGATAACAGTATAAGATGTGATGATTGATTTGGAAATTACTGATTTGTTTTAATATGACGTGCTATCATGTTTACTTGAGTTCACTGAGGCCGGTTGAATAGAAGTGTCTCTGTCATTACTGCTGAATTCGTAGGCATTTAGATTAGTTGCATTCCATTGCATTACATTACATTTTGTTTTGTGCTCGAGGACTAGCACCAGTTTAAGTTTGGGGGAGTTTGATTAGTTGGTTTTATACCTACAAATCAGCTTTTGATTTGGACTTAAACTATATTGATCCTATCTATTTATGTTCATTTTTACTTGTTTTGTGTTTTCTTATATTTAGGTTGTGTTGCATAACATTCGTGGTATATTGGTGGCATTGTGGCAAGACTTGGCATCAAAATGGGCAAAAAGCACAGCTACATGAACACCCCCTGCTGGGGCGGCCATAAATACAAAGGAAACCACCCCCGCCGGGACGGGGGTACATGGCTAACTACAAAAACACCCCTCGTCGAGGCGGGCTTCATAAGAGAAAAAACTGCCACTGGGGTTGGTGTACGGGGAAAGAATAAGAGTTGTGCTTCAATTGGAATTCTGCAGTAGCGTGAAGCAAGTTATTTGTTATGGCTTGGGACTTCGATTGGCATCAGTTTTATGAACTAAATACATGTCTTATGATCAGATAAGAGGTAGACATAACAGAGAGATACAACGACAATCAATCAAGAGCAAGATTCAAGCCCTAATTTCAGAAGTTCATTGGAGGAGAGGATTTGAAGGTCGAGATCATGAAGGTAGAAAATTGGAGCAAGGATAATGGTGGTTTTGTAAATATTCTTATTCTTTAATTCAATTATTGTAATTGGGATGATGCATTTCTCTATCTTTTCAAATTTTATTTCATTCATGATGAACTAAAGTACTTATTAGTCATAATAATAGTTCTTTATGGTTGAACTATGATTGTGAAACCTTGATTTCAGTTTAATAATCTATCAATTCAGTTTATCTATTGTGATTTTTACTTTAATTTATAAATTTTTTGAACACCAATTCTATGTGTATTTATATGGATTCGAGAGATGATGTATGAATCTAGACTTAGTCACTTTAGCATGTGTTCTTGAATTTTGTGTTTTAATAGAATCTTGATATATGTTAGGATATGGATATACCTAACATCGCATGTAATCGGTTAAAGAACTTGAATTTAAACCTTCTTTGATTTTAATTCACATATAGATATAGTGAATTAGTTAATTAGGCTGTTTGGCTTAATTCTATCAATTTGTGGATTTTAGTTAATATGGTGTTAGTGCATCGAGAGATGGCTAATTGTAGAAACTCAGAATTTTCTGCATACCTGTTACTAACATTGCAGGAGGGCAGAATCGTCTTTCAGAGATAACCCTGAAGAACAACTCAGCTCAATCCCGGAAATAACACTGGGATTTTAACCTCGAAGATAACCCCGAGGAATGAAGTTCAAATATCGGAAATCACACTGGAGAACACCGTTTCATCTCGAAGATAACCCCGAGATACTAAGTTTTAGTCCTAAAAATAACATCGAGAGTGACAGTGTCAACCTCAGAGATAACCCTGAGGAATGCAGTTGAAGTTCCAGAGATAACCTAGGAGATGCTCATTTCAACCTATACAGTAAGCTTCAACCTAGGAAACCACACCGAGGCACTCATCTCCAGTCCCGGAGATAATTTCGGGAGGTCAGGCACACCTCAGAGATAACCCTGAGAACATCTAGTACTTGCAGTAGCCCAATATCAGAGATAACCCTGAGCAACAACTGCTTTATCAGCCCAAAACGAAGATAACTCCGGTGAGGAGCAAAATTGTCATTTTGCCACCTCGATCCCACATGTGCGCCGTCTCAAAAACATCTCAACATACATTCTACACATCAATGTCCCATAAGAACCAAGGAGTTCTAATCCCGAGTAACTACTACAGAAAGTAGCACACCGAATAGAATTTTAAGCCTGAAGACTAAGGGCACGGTCCCATCTTCCTGACTTCGTACAACCTCTAATCCCATGTCATTGTGTAGCTCTCGACAATAGCACTCCGTAAAAGGTCGTATACACCTCAATCAGAGGCCTAGATTGAAGTTTTAAAAGTTCGAGCGGACATGACGTTGCACGCGTGCAAGTACTTCGAGATGGCAGGACCCACAAAGCCCGAGGCACCTGGGCAGCCGGAAGTGCATCTGCGGCTGCCACAAGTGTACCTGCGGCTCCCCCCTCTATATATAGAGGGCTTGGGGTGGCTATTTTTCTAAGAAAAAATAGCGAGGAAGCCCTATCTAATTTGCTCTGTACACATCCTAAATTGAGTACTTTCTCATTTTAAACACTTGTGAGATTATACCCAGTCATATTTTTATCGGCGGGAGCCAAGTGTTCATCCATTTAAAGCTATAGAAGTCTTCTTTGGCAGTCCACTGTAAGCCTTTTTACACCTTTTTAAATCCTTTCTCTTCTACTGTGCACACATCGTTCTTCACATTGAGAGTCGTGTTGCGTGTGTATGCCCGGACTTCGGTTCGTGACTTTTATTTCCTTATATATATAACATTATCGAGTTATGCTTCGATTGAGCCTGGACTCATGTTCGGAGGGTTTATTTGCTTTTGTATATATATATATATATATATATATATATATATATATATATATATATATATATATATATAGGGAGCCCTTCCATAGCAACCGGCTGCTGTGAGAACTGTGCAACAACCCCTTTTTGGACCGTTGATAAATTGATCGCACGACTGAGATGAGTCTTAATATTTGATAAGCCGGCACAGCTTGTACCGGCTTTTATTTTAATATAAACACCCTACACGGTCAACATCTTGTCAGTACATTTAAAAGAAACGAATTTTTATTATTAAAAAAACACCAGCCGGCACAGCTTGTACCGGCTGTGTCTTTTTTTTTAACGCATAACAGTAACTCCTATATATATATTACTGTGCTTTACGGCTGTTAAAAAAAAAACATAATCCAAACCGGCACAACCTCTTACGGCGTATACAAAAAAAAAAAAAAAAAAAAATCCAAACCGACACAACCTCTTACGGCTTGTACAAAAAAAAAAAAAAAAATATCCAATCCAAACCGGCACTACCTCTTACGGCTTGCACAAAACTTATCGATATATATATGCTTTGTTTCATGCATGCAAGTATGTACGTAGTCATAAGTCATATTGGTCAAGAAATATTTTTATAACAAATAGCAAATATTTTTATAACAAATAGCAAATATTTTATAACAAATATTTTATAACAAATAAAGAATATTTTATAACAAATAAAGAATATAAAATATTTTATATTCTTTATTTGTTATAAAATATTTTTATAACAAATAGCAAATAAAAATAGCAAATATTTTATATTCTTTATTTGTTATAAAATATTTGTTATAAAATATTTTTATTTGTTATAAAAATATTTGCTATTTTTATTTGCTATAAAATATTTGTTATAAAATATCAAATATTTTATAACAAAATATTTTATAACAAATAAAGAATATAAAATATTTGCTATTTTTATTTGCTATTTGTTATAAAAATATTTTATAACAAATAAAGAATATAAAATATTTTATATTCTTTATTTGTTATAAAATATTCTTTATTTGTTATAAAATATTTGTTATAAAATATTTGCTATTTGTTATAAAAATATTTGCTATTTGTTATAAAAATATTTCTTGACCAATATGACTTATGACTACGTACATACTTGCATGCATGAAACAAAGCATATATATATCGATAAGTTTTGTGCAAGCCGTAAGAGGTAGTGCCGGTTTGGATTGGATATTTTTTTTTTTTTTTGTACAAGCCGTAAGAGGTTGTGTCGGTTTGGATTTTTTTTTTTTTTTAACAGCCGTAAAGCACAGTAATATATATATAGGAGTTACTGTTATGCGTTAAAAAAAAAAGACACAGCCGGTACAAGCTGTGCCGGCTGGTGTTTTTTTAATAATAAAAATTCGTTTCTTTTAAATGTACTGACAAGATGTTGACCGTGTAGGGTGTTTATATTAAAATAAAAGCCGGTACAAGCTGTGCCGGCTTATCAAATATTAAGACTCATCTCAGTCGTGCGATCAATTTATCAACGGTCTAAAAAGGGGTTGTTGCACAGTTCTCACAGCAGCCGGTTGCTATGGAAGGGCTCCCATATATATATATATATATATATATATATATATATAAACTGTTGTCAGACTCTGTTTGATGAGCCTGAATTTTACATCTGGTGCGTTACTATTTTTATATATATATATAAAGCGATAAATCGCTGAAATGATAAACCGATTCGAGATCGATATATATATATATATATATACACACATTTCTGTAGGTCTGGAGTTTACTTTGTGGCGGTTGATCGTTTTTACTAATTTATTTACATTTAGTCCCGCCTGAATTTTACTTCGCGTCGGTTGATCGTCTTTACTGCTTTATTTATATTTTCGATCCCCCATGGAGGTGCTTCGTTGTGGTTGATCTTTTCTCTATATATATTTACCACTTTTATATATTTATATTTCCAATCCCCCATGAAGTTCGCTTCGTGGTGGTTGACAGTATGTATATATATACAACTTTTATATATATAACTGCTTACAGCTTTCATATAAACTTTTACATCATATGAGCCTAGGAATCATGTGATCACACATTCAGTCTACTGAATCTAAATTCGGTTCCCGTGATGGACATTTTCAGTTCTAAGCAACTTGTAAAGTATTCACGGTGTCTAAATTTCCTTATATGGCTATCATGCCCACAAGGAGTTCGGCACTGCTATGTATATTATTTTCTCGAAGATGCTTCGCATCTCAAAAATTAAAGCAATCAAGCCGAACATTTAATAAAAAATAGAAGTATCAAAGGCCTCAATTACTATTGAGCACAAGTTTTGAAAAAACCTCTTTTACAAAACATGTAATAACCTGATATTTTCTATATAAATAAATAAAAAAATTTGCGTATAATTTTTTTATTTATTTATAAAGGTGGAAATATGTGCCAGGTAATGTGTATATATATATGTGTGATAAATAAATTTTTTTATTACATTAATTATTGTAAATAATATTTTTAGAATTATTAATCATTATAAATTGTATTTATAATAAATTAATTTTGTAGTAAAAATATTTTTATTATTTATTTTCCATGAAAATACGATTATATATTATTTAAATAATATATGAAATGATTATACAATTATTATAATAACTATTTTATTATATGAATTTATTTAAGAGTAATTAAGTTAATTATTTAACTTAATTAATAATGTTATATATGAAAGATAAACCAGATATGGAATCCAAACCCTAATTCTAGATTTTGAGCAATGAATGAAAATAATACTATAATATTAATTATATTTCAGTGCTATAAATATGTATGTTATGTGGGTAAGGTCAATCCGTGGAGCAGTTTTATTGTAACCTGACAAAATCCTAGTATCACTGATAAACCCTAGTTTGGAAGTTAGATGAGACTTTAAAATTTGTTAAGTCACTGTGTTATGTATGATATGTATTATAAAGATTTGATGTTAATTAGGTAAACCCTAATTAATATTTAAAAACCCTAATTTCTAAAATTAGAAAACCATGTTTGTTAATTAGTAACCCTAATTGCTAAATTAGCAAGCTTAATTATAATTAGTAAATTCTTAAACTAATTTTCAAGTCTATATAATTAGGAAAAAACTAAATTAATTAAGAAACCTTAATTTGTATTTTTAGAAACGAAAATTTTTATTTTAAAGCCAAATTAGAAATCTTACAAAATCATTGTGCCAAACCTTAGGGTTAAACCCTAAGGGTTTGCCAAGTTACCTTATTGCCATTAAAATCACAAGTCAATTGACTAAAATACCCTTTTTGTCACATTCTTGAATAGGTTGCTTGTAAATCTTGCCATATATTGGCAAGTCACCAACACTAGATATCATCACATCCTCGTATATATCAGCAATCAGCCAATTTGCATCACAATTACATTGTATCATTAACATATATATATATATCAAGAGAGAGAAAGTTTACTAACTTGGCTCATTTGTTCACAACACTCAACCTAGACCTTTTCTCTCTCTAAAACACACGAATTATTTGAGCATTTCAGTTCCTAAACCAAGCCCCACTAATACCCATAACAAATAAGGAGCTTTGAATCAAGAAATTGTTCATAAAGGTATAAACCTAACCCTAGAAATTTGATCATGAAAGATGTGTTAGATGTTAGTTTTTTATGTTAAACATGTTTTATGTAGTGTATATTGATGAGCTGGGTTGATAGATGTTAGATCCATAACATCTATAGGCTCAGATGTGATGATTTCTAAAATCTAGAAAAACTGAGAAATATGGTTTGACAACCAAATGTCAGGTCCCATAGATATCAGTCTGTTATGTATTTTTGTTGTTTAAAGGTTTGATCTTGTAGTATGCTATGAGATCTGTATTCTGGAACTTGAATCAAAGTCAAAGCATAAACAAATTATAAGTTATTCAAGGTCAAAGTGCATTGACCGGCCATGACCTTCTGTTTCTCGATTACCCAAAAAAATTTCCAGGTCGGTCTGACAGCATGTTCATGGCCTTGAATCTTGCGGATGTTAGTTTATTTGTTGTTGTTATTGTAATATAATTGTAATATGGTATATGGATTACAATTTAAAGCTTTAGATCATCTAAATAACATATAGATTTAATGTAGTGGTCAGTCAAATTAACATGGTCAAGCACGAAAACGGTTTTCTGGGTAACCCAGAAAACCTATGATCACGGTTTCTGACATTCTTTGATCGGCATAGATCTGCTTGTTGTGATGTTATTAGACTAGTTTTATGTAATGAATCTGTTCCTTGACATGTTGTCTACAAACTGAAGCCATAAGAACACAAAAATATCTCATAGATCACAAGTTGTGGTAGCCCAATTATGCTTGCACGAACTATTATTCATTTCTAGGTAACCCAGAAATGATGAAAAGCTCTGACAGCCACTTTGCACGATCATATATCCTTTGTTATATGTTTTATGATCATGTTTGTTGTTGGATAATGTAGTTTTACACTAGCACTACAAGATCTGATCAATAGCATGCTTAGAAACACATTACACACTAATTTATTCAGGGTCAAACTAGCTAGCTTGTTAACTGAGTATGAATATCTGGCTTTCTCAAGAACACCTAAGGTGACGGTTTCTATCGCCAAAGGCTATAACGACAGTTTTATTAATTTTAATTAATTAAATTTCCAAAAATCATTTAAAAACAGAAATTAATTTATAAAAATTACAAAAATTATTTATAAAATTATTTTAAGTTATAAAAAATAACTTTTAATAATTTGAAATATTTTTCATAAAAATTAATATTTATTTGAATATTATTGATATTTAATTTATTTAATAAATGTATTAAATAAATAAATTAATAATTATTTTATTATATTAAAAATTATTTTAAATGATAATAAGGTATTTATAAATTATTTAAGTTATAAAATATAACTTTTAATATTTTAAAGCAAATTTTATTAATTATTTAATATTAATGATATTAGATTATTTAATAATTATATTAAATAAATTAGTTTAAAAAAGATTTTAATACTAGAAAAATAATTTTAAATGAAAATAAAGAGTTTAAAAATATTTGAAGTTATAAAATATAACTTTTAATATTTAAAGGTAAATTTTATTAAATATTTAATATTAAATGATTTTTGATTTATTTAATAATTGTATTAAATAAATAGTTTAAAAATAATTTTATTAATTTAAAAATCATTTAAAAAGGATAAAAAGAAATTAAAAATATTTTAAGTTATAATTAATGACTTTTAATATTTTGATAAATAATGCATTAATATTTAAATATTAACGGTAATTATTGACAAATGATTTTAAATATTTTAAAAATCATTTAAGGGTAATATTAATATTTTAAAAATATTTTGAGTTATTATAAATAACTTTAATATTTTGGCAATGGTTTCATTAATAATTTAATAGTAATTAAATATTAAAGAAAATAAAATTATTTAATATTTAAATCATTTTATAATTATTCTAGTGTTTGACAAATCATGATGAATTATAATAATTATTTAAAAATTATTTTAAGTAATTTAAAAATAATATGATTGATATTTATAGTTATTGAACTACAGGATAGAGTCCTAGACTCGATAATTACCCGATAAAGCCGCCGGTACACCGAAATGTTTTAGAAATTGATCTAGACTTAAATAATTTGACTAGCTACGTGTCTGTTTATGATCCAATAACTGTTAAACCTATGTGACAAATGTGATTAGGTTATGTGCTGACTGCAAATAGCAGTACTATATGTTACAATATGTTATTCTAATCGAACGAATGATCTTATTAATGATAGGTTTTGATATAAAAGATAAAACTAAGTTGTGTATAGTACTTCAAGTGAAAATATTGATATTTAATAAAAAAAAGTTCATATCAATATATCAATAAATTGATACTGGATGAAGCGCAAAACTCACGGATATTCCACTAATTTCAAGGATTATAGAAACAATACTTACCATAGTAAGTTTAGATTTAAGAATATGAAAAGAATTAACATACGAAAATAGCAAACGAATTTTCACCTGTCATACGGTACGCAATCCGCGTAGACAGGTTATTCTGACATACTAAAGGATAAAAACAAAAAAATAGTATTCCTCATGAATACGAAAGAAATAATATCTCTTACCTTAGTAGAAAGCTAGATATTGCAAAATTGAAGTAGCAGAATACTCTTCTTCTTGCACTCTATAGTTTCTCTCTCTATAGTGTCTCTTGTGAATCTCAGTGAATTGGTGAGAATTAAAGAAGAATTAAGCTTCTATTTATAGAAGAATGGACTAAATAGTAACTAATTCACGAACGGTCCAGATTGATTCACTATTAGAACGGACGGTCCATATTGATTACTATTAAAACCATAACCGATGGTCCAGATTGATTTACTTTTAAAACCACCACCGACGGTCCAGATTGATTTATTTTTAAAACCACCATCAATGGTCCAGATTGATTTACTATTAAAACCACCATCAATGGTCCAGATTGATTTACCATTAAAACCACCATAAATGGTCCTGATTGATTTACTATTAAAAATACCATAAATGGTCCCGATTGATTTAACTTATTACACTTTAGTACCCTTAAAGTTTTCCAAGTTTGTATTATTTCCCTCTAACTTTTGTAATTCATTTATCTTCAATAAACACATTCTTAATACTTCAACAATTATTCATCATTAATATTATAATTCAGAATATTTAACAACTAGATCGTTCCTAGGAAAGTGGAGGCTTTCTAATAAGGATTTCTACCTATTGGGGTGCAATTAGGTGACCAAACCTCTCCTCGACAGAACTTTCTAGACATTGTCAATATTGCAAATACTAATATGAATAACTTTGTTGTCTCAATTATTGATTTAATAATATAAAATATTATGCAGATGATAATGTGACAGTAATTGAATCAAATAACGTGAGATATTATGCAACAATTACTGTAGTAAAAATTGAGTATAATTGAGTGACTTCTCACGTAGGCATCAATAATCAATACCGTGTGTTACTATGCAACCACGCGTATTACTATACTTTTACCACCGGGTAGTTCAACAGTTTAACGGTAAAACTTCCGCCGTTATTTTTATAAAAAGATATTTCTGTCGTTTTCTAACTATGACAATACTTTCGTTGTGAGGTCCACCAATGATTGTGTCATCGTACGAATATTCCCTATTAAAATGAATATTCTCCGACCAATCGAATATTCACTGACACAACGAATATTTTATATCAACTTGCTTACTTTGCAAAATTTTCCAAATATTACCAACAACTATAACATTATATCATATCAACACCATAATATTCAAAAATATATTTCGAGAAAAATTATTCTTTATTCAAAAAAAGTTGGGGTCTTACAACCTACCCTTCTTATGAAATTTTGTCCTTGAAATTAGGGTACATACCTGATATATTGAAGAGGTGAGGATACCTTGATTTCATTTCAGATTCTAACTCCCAGGTCATTTCTTCCACATCATGGTTTATCCACAAAACTTTGACTTGAGGTATAACCTTGAAGCGTAGAATATGATCCTTCTTATCCAAGATTTTAACAGCTACCTCTTCATACGTTAAATCTTCCTCTATCTCTTCTGGTTATAATTTAATAATGTGGTTTGGGTCTTTCACATATTTACGTAACATAGATATTTGAAAAACGTTATGAACACGAGATATACTTAGTTGTAAGGCAAGTCTATAGGCCACAGTTCCTACTCAATCAAGGATTACAAATGGGTCAATAAATCGAGGATTGAGCTTTCCTCTCTTTCCAAATTTCGTAACTCCTTTCCACGGAGAAACACATAACAACACATGATCTTCAATAATGAATTCTATGTCCTTTCGATGAAGATCGACATAACTCTTTTCTCGATCTTGTGAGGTTTCTATACGTTGTCGGATCGTTTGAATCTTTTTCGTAGTCATACGTACCAACTGCGATCCGAACAACGTTGCTTCACCTACCTCATCCCAGCATACCGGAGAATGACACTTTTTTCCATACAACGCCTCAAATGGAGCCATGCCAATACTTGCTTGATAATAGTTGTTGTAGGAAAACTCTATCAATGGTAAGAACTTGTCCTAACTTCCTTTGAAGTCAAGGACACAGAGTCTTAATAAATCCTCAAGAGTTTGAAAAGTCCTCTTTAATTGTCCGTCCGTTTAAGGATGATACGCCGAACTAACCCAAAATATTAAAGTGAATCTTGGGTCTCGATCAGAAACTATGGATACTGGGAGACCATGTAATCTTACAATCTCGTTTATCTACATACGAGTAAGACATTCAAGTGTATAAGTTTCTCGAATTGGTAAGAAATGAGCAGACGTGGTCAATCTATCAACAATGACCCAAATTCCATCTATGCCTTGAGAAACCTTTGGATGACCAGTAACGAAATCCATGGTAATGTGCTCCCACTTCCATTCTGGAATTTCAAGTGGTTGCAATGGACCTTTTGGCACTTGATGTTCCGCCTTTACTCATTGACAAGTTAGACACCTTGAGATAAACCCCGCTATCTCTCTCTTAATATTGCTCCACCAAAATGTATGTCGAATATCACTATACATTTTGGTACACCCAGGATGGATTGCAAATGGTGTGTTGTGCGCCTCCATCATAATTTTATACTTCAAGTCAGAATCGTTAGGAACACAAAGTCTGGAGTTAACTCAAAGTATTCCTTCTTCATCGATTCTTGCTTAAGGAATAGCACCTTCTTGCATTTTCTTCTTCATACGCATTAGCTCCAGGTCTGTAGCTTGAGCAACTTTAACTTTATTGATTAAAGTCGGTTCTACTCGTATATTTCCCATCATCACATGGGTCCTTAGAGTCTTTAACTTTATCTCCATCCTTTGTAAGTCATACAAAATGGGCCTTTGCGTTGACAATATCGTACTTGTAAACGCATACGATCTTCCACTCAACTCGTCAGCTACCACGTTCTCTCTTCCATTATGATATTGAATGGTATGGTCGTAATCTTCAACAGCTTGAGCCAACGTCTTTGGCATATTTTATGTTAGTTTTAGGAGAAGAAGAATTTGAGGGTTTTTTATCGGGTTTAAGGTCGATACAAAATTCAATTTCACCCTCTGGGGGTAGGCCAGGAAGTTCTTCAGGGAATACGTCAGGAAACTTATTAACAATAGAAATATCATTCAAGACTGACGTATTTTTGTTTAAATCTGTGACATGAGCTAAGAAAGCTTGACATTCGTTTTTCAATAAACGAATAGCTTTATGGCTTGAGATGACAGTGATTGACTTTAATGGTTTGGTTGGTTGAATTCGTATAATAGGTTGGTTAGGAATATGAAAGCTAACAACTTTATAAAAATAATCAATTTTAGCATGATGAGTAGTCAACCAATCAATTCCTAAAATCACATCGAATGCAAGTATTTTTAAAGAAATAAGATCGACAGGTAACGTGCGGTTACCGTTTTGAATCAAACAAGACTTATAAACAGTGGATGTAATGAATGTTTCTCCCAACGGAGTTTCAACAAATAAATCAAAGTCTAATTTCTCTGGAGTCAAATTTAAATGTTGAGCGCAAGTAGGAGAAATAAAATAATGGGTAGAACCGGTATCAAATAAGGTATATACTTCGTTAGAGTTTATGATTAGCTTATCCGTGATCATCTCGTTCTGATTCCTTACTTTTTGGGAGGTTATGAAAAACGCTCTCCCTTGAAATATTGGTTTTGTCTGGTTTGGGACAGCCTTTGATGCCTCCATCCCAGCTGGACTTGACTTTGGTTCATGACAAAATCGGGCTAGGTGACCTTCTCTTGCACAATTGCAACATGCTTTGAATTTGTGCGTACAGTTTGGACTGATGTGTCTCTCTCCTCCGCATTTGTAACATACGACCGGTGGTCATTCTCCTTCTTTAACAACATGTGCTGGTGCTGACGTCTTTCCATCATTATTGAATCCCCTCTTCTTGAAATTTCCACTTTTATTATCTTAGCCATGATTACCACCGGAGTAGTTAACATTTCTTGCATGTTGATTCCCTCCACGTTTGTTGTCACCGCTTTGATAACTGCTACCACTGGTATTATCGACTTGCTGGCTGCTCTCTCTTGGTTTGGTTGACTCATTATCGCGCTTTAATAACTGAGCCCTATTTACAACATCTGAATATAAACACAGTTTATAAGAAATGAGGTATTAACGTATTTCGGGTCTCAAACCTCATAGAAACATTCGCGACATTCTCTCCTCATTATCAACCAAATGGGATGCGAACCGAGATAACTTGTCAAACTTAGCCTTGTACTGCGACACGGTCATATTGTTTTGCTCCAACTTAATAAACTCCACCTCCTTCATGTGACGAATACTTTTTAGAAAGTACTTGTTATTGAACAGCTCTTGGAACTTCTCCCAAGACATCTTGAGTGCGGCAGGCTGGGTATGTTTTACTGATTCCCACCAGTAATCTGCTTCTCCTCTCAACATGAAGGTGGCAAAGGGAACCTTTTGCTCCTCGGAGCATCCTATGACATCAAATATCTTGGTGATCTGCTTTATCCACGTCTCCGCCTTAAGTGGTTTTGTCTCTCTCCAAAACTCTGATGGTCCTAACTCCTTGAATTATTTAGCAGTGACCATCTGTGAGTTTCCAGTGTGTCCACCTGCATTTTGAATAGGAGCTGCTCTCACCTGATGTTGCATGAAGCCTCTAAACATCCCATCGTTCATCATTTGATTGGTGTTGTTATTTACCTGAGGATTATTGTCTTCCTGTTACACATTATCATGGGTATTGATCGTTGGTGACTTAACGGTCTCATATGCTTCATTGCTTATCTCTACAATTTCAGATGACATTTTCAAATACTGCCACAAAACAAGGGTTAATTGACATGCCACATATTATACCTATACTCTGACCGAATAATTAAATACCAAATAAACTTACGTAGGTCATACTAGCGAATGAATTTCCCGTCTCTCTCCCTCCTAGTTCTTGTCTCACATCTCAGCTAGGGATCATATCCCTAAGCTTTGATACCAACTGTGACGCCCCCAAAATAGGTATATATCACCCATCTTGGGTGGCCAAATACATGGTACAGAATACAAATACAAACTTAATTATACAACATGAGCTGAGAGTTTTTACATGAATATTGTCTTCTAGACAATATCCAAATTCAAATGGAGTCCTCGTTACATTTATTGGCACACTATTTTATAAAATATAGTGAGGACTACTATAGCCATCATCTCGGACCATCACTTAATTCCTCGACTAGTCCCAGCTATATATTCTAATTTTCTGAAGAAAACAGTGAAAGAAAAGGGTGAGCTCAACTAGCCCAGTAAGAAATATTATGACTAAGATAATGCAGAATAAGTTATCGTTAGCCTTCAACAATGTTAAACTGATAGAATATAATAGACAACAAGTTTAACTGTAGCGGAACAAACAATCCATTAGAAGAGTCAAATAGAGCATGATATCTACTATCTTCTATGATTTAAAAAGTTTATCATTAACTTTATTGCTGGGACTCAGCTTAATAAATAGATCACATCATTTAATCATCCCTGCACTACGGGCCAAGGATATTCATTAGTATCACGTCCACAAATTATTCTTGCACTATGGGCCAAGAATTATTCGTGTAATCCTCAATGGTAATGATCATACCGAATTATACCTGGTCATAATCATACCAATCAACAGTCCATCTATGCGCATAAGCCAAAGATGACTTTCATCAAAATATAAGCATGAGTATGATGACAATGATAAAAGAATTCAATTAAAAGAAATCAAAGGATAAATTTTTAAAGATTTATAATTTAATTTATCCAGAATTCAATAATGTCCAAATTTTCAACATGATACTGCTTCGTGGAGTAAAATTCAAGAATAATATCCAAGTATCAAAAATAATTTGGACAGAAAAGAAATAAATTTTTTGATGAATAGTACTCTGTGAATAGTACTTCAGGAATAGTAACCCGTGAATAGTAACCTGACATGAAAAGTGGCCCAAATATTTGAGTGAATAGTAATCGGGTGAATAATAACCCATAAATAGTAACTTGTGAATAATACCCTAGCATGTAAAATGCCTCGAATACCTGAGTGAATAATATTATAATGAATAGTAACCGGGTGAATAGTAACCCATGAATAGTACATTGTGAATAGTACTTGGGTGAAAATATTGATATTTAATAAAAAGTTCATATCAATATTTCAATAAAATGATACTGGATGAAGTGCAAAACTCAAGGATATTCCACTAATTTCAAGGATTATAGAAGCAATACTTACCATAGTAAGTTTAGATTTAAGAATATGAAAAGAATTAACATATGAAAACATCAAATGGATTTTCACATGTCATACGGTACGTAATCCGTGTAGACAGGTTATTCTGACATATTAAAGGATGAATACAAAAAATAGTATTCCTTGTGAATACAAAAGAAATAATACCCCTTACCTTAGTAGAAAGCTGGATACTGCAAAAGTAAAGTAGCAGAATACTCTTCTTCTTGCTCTCTATAGTTTCTCTCTCTATAATGTCTCTTGTGAATCTCTCAGTGAATTGGTGAGAATTAAAGAAGAATTAAGCTTCTATTTATAGGAGAATGGACTAAATAGTAACTAATACACGAACAGTCCAGATTGATTCACTATTAGAACGGACGGTCCATATTGATTACTATTAAAACCACAACCGACGGTCTAGATTGATTTACTTTTAAAACCACCACCGACGGCCCAGATTGATTTACTTTTAAAACCACCATCAATGGTCCAGATTGATTTAAAATTAAAACCCCCATCAATGGTCCAGATTGATTTACTATTAAAAACACCATCAATGGTCCAGATTGATTTACTATTAAAAACACCATAAATGGTCCAGATTGATTTAACACTTTAGTACCCCTAAATTTTTCCAATTTTGCATTATTCCCCTCTAACTTTTGTATTTCACTTATCTTCAATAAACACATTCTTAATACTTTAACAATTATTCATCATTAATATTATAATTCACAATATTTAACAACCAGATCGTTCCCAGGAAAGAGGGGGCTTTCCAATAAGGATTTCTCCATATTGGTACGCAATTAGGTGACCAAACCTCTCCTCGACAGAACTTTCTAGACATTATCAATATTGCAAATAATAATATGAATAACTTTGTTGTCTCAATTATTGATTTAATAATATAAAATATTATGCAGATGATAATGTGACAATAATTGAATCAAATAACGTGAGATACTATGTGTTGCCTCTTTTTTAGTTCCTAATAAAAGAGCTCTAACTCATGCAAGCATAAATGTGTCAACAAGTAATATCGAGTAAGTAGAGTATCGATCCCACAGAGAAAGTTGTCAAATTTAAACTACTATGCATCAATTAAATCACTAAATTTATATGCTTAAACTAATGACTATATTGGTGAATTACTCTAGCTGCATATAACAACTAAAATAAGAATAATAATGGAATAAACTAAGTCTAGAAATAATGGGATCCTAACTTCATTTAATACTTCATCTAATTACCACTATCATGCAAGAATTATTCACATATCGGAGAAAAGTAGTCAAGAGCACTAATAGAGTCATAGGCATTTCTCAATGTACTATGACCTTCTTACACAACATCCACAAGCGATAGACTCCATGTAATTAACAATATAACAAAAATCACTATAAGTCTATGTGAAATTACAATCACACTAAATTTAAGCACAAACCCTTATTTTAACTCATACGGTGAAACAATATATGTCTATCTGGTTCACGAAATACACAAGCCATATAAAACAGCCTCATATACGTATGCTATCATGATTACAATCCATACTTGCATGTTCATTGTCAATTCCATACAAGTACTAAAATGAATGGTGATCAAGCATTCATACATGCAAAACAATCATAATAGAAATTCCACTGTTATGTAAAACAGCCCCAGCAATCAAGCATGCAACCAAACTACATATTAAACTTCGTTAGAATACCATAATGGAGTTTAGTTCATGACTGAACCAAAAGCCATTATGGGATCAAAGCTAAACATGGTTAATAAGCAAACAATTAAAAGATAAAGAATAGAAACGATCAAACCCAATTGCTGATTATAGACCAAAATTAATATTCAAATCCTCATATAAATCCAGCAAAATAATAATGATAATCCACAATGATAGAAAATCCCAAGAAGAATTGGAGAAGTAGGCGTTTAAGGTTCGTTCTACGTTGGAATCTCCCTCCACGTGTAAACCTTAGTTCCTACTATGAAAATACGTCAAAAGTCATCAAAGATACGCCTGACACCAGTCAGATATCATTTTAATCAATTATAACCATTTTTAATTAAAAATTAAAATAAAACAAATCAGCAACTTCAGGCATCGCGCGCGGCCGTGCGCCCCTCCAGTGTAATCCTCGCGCGGGCGCGCGATTTATAGTGTGGCATGTTGTCCAGCTGGGGGGAATCACGCGGGCGCATGTCCCCAAGCTTGTCCTACCACGCGACTGCGCCGCTTCTGCAACTTTGAATTCTGGTTCTGCTGCTGCAACTGATCTAGTCTGTTGCTCCTTCCTTTGTCTATCGATACTTACTCTTCTACTCCACTTTATCCTCATGCGAAACATATCCCAGCTTCTTCCTCGCTTCATGCATCCATTAGCCTTGTGCCCTCTAATACCACCAAATTAGGCCATTTCCTGCACTTTTTCACCAAAAGGAGTTTTAAGTAAATGAAATGTAACTAAAAACACACTAAAATATACTTGAGATGGACATAATTCGCAAGAAATGGTATTTAATAAGTAGGTATAAAGCCCACTTATCAAATACCCCCAAACATGAACTGTTGCTTGTCCTCAAGCAATGCACACTAATGAACAATGAAAATGCAGCTACATTACTATGCAACTAAACTATGATGCAAACTAGTCTCACATAGTTCCAGCTCTAACTGGATTTTAGTCCACATTGCCTCAGAGAACATAAACTAAGTTTCAACAATGGGTTTAACTGCTTTATTGCAACTCATAAGGGCGATTTTCGCTCTTTTCCGCGGTGCTTATTGCTATTTTTTTCACATGACTGTCCAATGTCTTATTCCATTAGGAAACATTACTACCCCTTAGCGTGCTTTCAACCAATGACTCCTAGACCGTGAAAGACCTTAGGGCGCTAGGTGTACAGACAATCCCCTCGGGCGTACTTACTCAAGTAGCCAGGGCCCCGAGACAATCCCCACGTTACTGTTATTTGATTTTTCTTCTTTTCTTTATTTTATACATAGCCTACCCATGTTTTCCCAAAGTTTGAATATCAATGTTTCATACAGTCTACGATCACTTTCCACATGTTTCTCTTTTTTTAAAACTACGTTTTCTATCAAGCAATATATCACATACTTCTTATACCTACAAGTGATTGTGAACACATTCATGCGAACCGAAAGCATTTAAACAGTAATATGAATTCTATCGTGTAAAACATTATATCTCAGCTCATGTTATCCACAATACTCAAGAATCTTTCAAAATTCACCATCATCATTGGCTAGACAAAATTTTCATAAAGATAAACATTGTGAGACATGCAACTAAAACATACTAACACAATCAATAATAACTAAAAATTAAAAATTTTCTGCAAAATTAAATCTAACACATAAACATGCGAAATTAAAACTACAAAAAACTAAATGAAACTATATGCAACTATACTACTACCCCAATACCCCCAAACTTATAATATTCAATGCCCCATTGAATGAAGGTAAAGGGTACAGAAAACTCCCCTAATGATCGGCTATACCACCCTCCTCGGGTGGTGAATCTGGTGGTGGATATGGCACTGCTGTCCCGAACTGAGGCCACTCAAGCATTGTTCCCCGTTGTGCAAAATCCTCGGCCAAGGCCCTCATGAGTCCCGTTGCAAACGTTTTGAAATTATCATACATGGCATCGACTTTTCGCTCCAACCTTCGGAGTTGGCGATCACCATGGGCTACATACAAGTGCGTGGACGAGCCTGCCTCATCTGTCTGAGGGGGCTGCTGTGATGGTACTGGAAATATGGGTCAGAGAATAAATCCTCATCCGTATGGGTGTGGTTCACATTCTGCCCAATCTTTAAATTTTGCAATGCTAGCATGTGTGATGTCCTGACTTGGGTTCTACATCTGTTCATTGCCCCAATTGCAACCCTGATGAGCACATAGCATAGCTATCACTGAGGCGTGGGGAACATTCCCCGTAGTTTTTCCCCGTAGATATTCAAAATATTTTGGTGAATCAGATGGCCCACGTCAATATACTTGCCCGTAATTATACCCCCATAAAATTATGGCCCTTTCCATCGTGATCTCATGCTGATGAGACGAAGGTAATAACTTAGCATATATGAACAAATTCCATGCCTTGGCATATTAATTCAGTGCGGGTGCTGGGAATATGTGAGGCTGGTTCGTGCCGACTTTGTAAGTCCACTTCGTGCCTAGAGCATAGAATTCGACAATAACAAACTCTAAGTCTGTTTCCATATGTGCCCCTATGATCCAATTGGCAGCCCGTGTTGGTAGTGTCTCGATGAGTCTGAAAATGGTTCTTATGGTGGGGGGGTCTGTAGTCTATCTCAAAACTTCGAACCATCGCGATACCACTCATGGTGACTTTGGCATTGGCGTAAAACTCTCGGACTATGCTCATTGGAATGGGCATGGGAGAGGCAGTCAGCCCACTCCTGCCGCTCTCGTGGATCATGGTGCATAACTAGCCATCTTGTCCTTTCGGTTTGAATCCCCTTTCTTTAAAAAATGTTTTCGCGACAATGCGGTAGTACTCCTGTTGGGCTTCCAAATATAGAAATTTGTTGTGGTCGACAATATCTTCCCCTTGACTGCCATAGGAAGAAGAGGAAGAAGATGAAGCTGAACGAGCTCTTTTTGGACCCATTTGCTTTGATAGAGATAATGCAGATGAATTTACTGTGAATGACTGACAGTTTATGATGTGATAACCTCCAAACTCATTTTTGCAAACCAAATCAGAAACCCTAGCTTTATACTGTAGTGATGATACGTGGGTAGATGTAGAACGTGAGAGAAATCCTGGATGATTACGTGGTGGAGAGATTGATGGCCTAAATTTGTAGCTGATATGGGGGAAGAGACGTGTGTTATGAAGAGATCCTCTAATTTAGCATCTGTTATGTTTTCAAATGAGAGCCCAAATAACCTCAAATATATTTTTAAAACTTTTAAAACTGTCTAAGTCCGGTGTCGCGTGCGGTCGTGCGGATGTTCAGTTTATTATGTGTGCGGGCGCACGAAGAACTTGTTCAGCACAAAAAGTTTGAGCGTGAGGGCGCGCGAGTTGTATAGTATATTCATGCGTGGCCACGCAGATTTAAGACTACACTGCTGGTTTTCATGTTGTCAAGTAGTACTGCATTTTGATCATTCACCTGCAAACACCAATAGACACTACTAAGGTGTGATTTACTAAATAAACATGCATGTCTATTGTATCATCCTCATTTTAATGCAATGCACAAATACGCTCCTATTCAATATCAGCTATTATGCTAATTATGCAGAGATAACCGCATGGTCCTAACTAAGGTTAAAAATGAGCTAACGAAATAACTTGAACTCAATAAGTAAGGAATAAAAGAAAAATTTATAGATAAAAAATAATGGGTTGCCTCCCATCAAGCTCTAAGTTATAGTCAATTAGCTTGACTGTCTCTGATTCTCATTTGAAGAAAGAGTTGAGGCGCCTTTCTGTTTGTCCACCTCACCCCAAAATTTAATGGCTTCAGCATTCATCAATGGCTCTACCTTCACCTCTAAATTTCCACTCGTTACACACCTCAACAGTTCATAATTCCCCAATTTTTATACCTCGTCATTTAGGCCCCGATCCACCAAGTCAACCAAGAAGCATTCTTCTTCATCTGTTGGGAACTTTATTGCCTTGAAGACATTGAATGTGACCTCCTGATCATGTACAAGCATAGTGAATTCCCCTTTTTACACGTCTATCAAAGTCTTTCATGTGGCTAATAATGGTCTCCCCAATATGATCGGTATACTCTTGTCTTTCTCATAATCTAAGATGATAAAGTCAGTCGGAAAGATAAATTTATCCATTTTCATCAATACATCTTCAATAATTCCCTGTGGATACGTGATGGATCTGTCAGCTAGCTACAAAGAAATGTTTGTCTGCCTTGGAGCTGACAATCCCAACTAATTAAGCACTGACAAGGGAATCAAATTTATACTTGCCCCAAGATCACATAAACACTTTTCAAAGTTTATCTTTCCGATCATGCATGGAACTGTGAAACTGCCTGGATCTTTCATCTTTGGAGGTAGTTTACGCTGAAGCACTGCACTACATTCCTCTGTCAAGGCCACTATCTCAAACTCATCTAGTCTTCTCTTCCTTGACAATATACCCTTCATAAACTTTGCATAGCTTAGAATTTGTTCCAATGCCTCGGTGAACGGTATGTTGATCTGCAGCTTTTTGAATACCTCCAAGAACTTACTGAATTGTTTATCTTCCCTCTGCATATTTAATCTCTGCAGATACGGTACTTGAGGGTGAATTGGTGGCACTGAACTCTTGAGCTTCTCCTCTGACCCTGCTTTATCTTTCTCTTCATGCGGAACCTAAGAATTTTCTATATTTTCTTCCCCAGCATTCTCTTGCTCTGCCTCGCGCGGCCGCGTCGCTTCCTTAGTGCAATTAGGCACGGGCGCGCGACTTGCAGTGTCTGTAATGTTTTTCCCAGATCTCAATGTGATCGCTTGACACTGTTCCTTCCCGTCTCTTCTTGGATTTGTCTCTGTATTATTTGGCAATGAACCCTGGGGCCTGTTGTTGAGCATGCTCGCTATCTACCCCATTTGAGTTTCCAGATTCTTGATAGCCACTGCTTGGCTTTTAATCATAACTTTCGTGTTTGCCATGTATTTCAACATCATCTCCTCCATTTCTGATTTCTTTACTGGGTGTGGTGCAACTGTAGTATGATGTTGTTGTTGAGAAAATCCCGTTGGAAACGGTGGTTTTAATGAAAACTGTGGCTGAGATGATTGTTGTGTGACCCCAGATTTTATGAATAAATATTTAATTTTCTCGAAATAATTTTTTGAATATTATGATATGGATTTGATATAATGTTATAGTTGTGGGTAATATTTATAAATTTTGCAAAGTATGCAAGTTGTCAGATTATATTCGATTGGTCGGGGAATATTCTTTTTGTCGGGAATATCCGTACGACGGCACAATCATTGGTGGACCCCGCAACGAAATTATTTTTTGATTGAGAAAATGATAAAAATATTCTATGAAAATAACGGCGGAAGTTTTACAGTTAAAACTGTTGAACTACTTGGTAGTAAAAGTACAGTAATATACATGGTTGCATAGTAGCACACGGTATTGATTATTGATGCTTACGTGAGAAGTCACTCAGTTATACTCAATTATTGCTGCAATAATTGCTGCATCATATCTCTCATATTATTGATTCGATTATTGTCACAGTATCATCTGCATAATATGTTATTTTATGAAATCAATAATTGAGACGACAAAGTTATTCATATTATTAAATTGCAATATTTACAATGTCTAGAAGTTCTGTCAAGGAGAGGTTTGGTAACCTAATTGCGCACCAATATGGAGAAATCCTTATTGGAAAACCCCCTCTTTCCTGGGAACGACCTGGTTGATAAATATTATGAGTTATAATATCAATGATGAATGTTATTAAAATTGAAGTTGTGCTCGGAGTTGAATTTGGAGACGCGGACGTGATATTTGAGTTTGAAATGATGAAATTAGTAAAAATAGACTATAAACACAAAATTTTCTGAGTTTTACTATTTGGTCAAAAAGTCAACAGTTGACTTTTTTGGGAAAAGTTAAACTTCGAAATTTTAAAATTTATATTTGTGATAAAAATAGTTTCATTGTGTTGGAATTATTTGTGTTAGTGAAAATCGACATTTATTTCGATAATAATTGATGTTTGGAGGTTATATTGACTAATCGGGTATTTAACCGGATTAATAAGTAATTGATTGCTATTATTTCATATGATTATAGCTATTTCTTCACATGTGTATACTATTGTTTCATATTCTTGTTACTATTAGGGGAGTTGATGCAAGATTGATAATACTTGCATGACTAAGTTAAAAATAGAGGTATAGATGGAGGTAGTATACTGTAATTCGTATTTTAACATGTCTAGAACTATTAATTCACATGAATTACTACTGAATCACATTATTTACTATTAGAGGAGATGGTGCAAGTTTGACTGAAATTCACAAGAGATATTATAGAAAGAGAAACTATAGAGAGCAAGAAGAAGAGTATTCTGCTACTTCACTATTGCAGTATCTAGCCTTCTACTAAGGTAAGGGGTATTATTTCTTTCGTATTCATAAGGAATACTACTTTTCGTATTCATCCTTTAATATGTCAGAATAACCTGTCTACGCGGATTACGTACCGCATAACAGGTGAAAATCCATTTGCAGTTTCGTATGTTATTTCTTTTCATATTCTTAAATCTAAACTTACTATGGTAAGTATTGCCTTTATAATCCTTGAAATTAGTGAAATATCCTTGAATTTTACACTTCATCCAGTATCGTTTTATTGGAATATTGATCTGAATTTTCTTATTAAATATCAATATTTTCACCGTACTATTCACGGGTTACTATTCACCCGATTATTATTCACTATAATATTATTCACTCGGGTATTCGAGGCACTTTTCATGCCAGGGTACTATTTATGAGTTACTATTCATGGGATATTATTCACCCTATTACTATTCACTCAAATATTATTTACTCAGGTATTTGGGGAACTTTTCATGTCGGAGTATTATTCACGGGATACTATTCCTGAAGTACTATTCATAGGGTACTATTCATGGGGTACTATTCATCGAAAAAATTATTTCTTTTTTGTCCAAATTATTTTTGATATATGGATATTATTCTTGAACTTTACTCCACAAAGCAGTATCATGTTGACAATTTGGACATTATTGAATTCTGGATAAATTAAGTTATAAATCTTTAAAAATTTATCCTTTGCTTTCTTTTAATTGAATTCTTATATCATTGTCATCATCCTCATGCGTATATTGTGATGAAAGTTATCTTTGGCTTACGTGCATAGATGGACTGTTGATTGGTATGATTATGACTAGTGATAATTCGGTATGATCATGGCCATTAATGGTTACACAAATATTCTTGGCCCGTAGTGCAAGAATAATTTGTGGATGTGATACTAATGAATATTGTGACGCCACCAAAATTAGGTATACATCACCCATCTTGAGTCGCCAGATACATGGTACAGAATTCAAATACAACTGTCGTGTACAATACGACGAAACATAACTGTGAGTTTGAATACAAATATTGTCTACTAGAGATCATACAAACTCAAAAGGAGTCCTCAATACAATTATTGTCACACTATTTAACAGAATAGTGAGGACTACTAATACTATTCTCTGGTCCATCACTCCGTTCCCCGACTCGTCCCAGCTATATTCTCATTTCCTGAAGAGAACATTGAAAGAAATGGTGAGCTCAACTAGCCCAGTAAGAAATATTATGACTAAGATAATGCAGAATAAATTATCATTAGCCTTCAACAGTGTTAAACTGATAAAATACAATAACCATCAAGTTTAACTGCAGCGAAACCAGCAATCCATTAAAAGAATCAAGTAGAAAATAAAAACTAATATCTTTTATGATTTAAAAGGTTTTTCATCATCGTTATGATTGAGACTCAGCTTAATAAATATTCCACATCATCGAATCACCCCCGCACTACGGCCAAGGATATTCTTTAGTATCACGACAACAATTATTCATGCACTACGGCCAAGAATATTTGTGTATTCATTAGTGGTCATGATCATGCCAACAACTGTCCATCAATGCACTACGGGCCAATGAGGATTTTTAATTTTTACATCACTTGTAATATTACGGTCATGATTACACCGAATAATCCCTGGTCATAATCATACCAAGTCCATCTATGCACTACAGGCCACAGATGACTTTCAACAAAATATAAACATGAGGATGATGACAATGATATAATAATTCAATAAAACAAGTTCAAGAATTATTTTATCCAGAAATTATTAACGTCCAAATTGTCAACACGATACTGTTTTGTGGTGTAAAATTCAAGAATGATCAGAAGAATATTTTCATGAAAGGATACTGGATGAAGCGCAAATATCAAGGATATTCTACTAATTTCATGGAGTATAGAAGTTAAAGTTTTAACCAACTGAGTATAATAAAGAATGAAATAACAAAAGAAATCACTATGCATGCGATAGACCGCACAGGCAGGTTATTCCAACAGAATAATAAATAACGGAACCAGGTCAGGTGAAATTCACACCGACAGGATGTTCCAACAGAATAATAAAGACGAAACCAGATCCGGTATAAAACACACAGATAGGATATTCCAACAGAATAATAATAAAGACGGAACCAGATCCGGTGTAAAACACACAGATAGGATATTCCAACAGAATAATAAAGACGGAACCAGGTCCTGTGTAAAACACACAGACAGGATGTTCCAACAGAATAATAGAAGAATGTCACCAAGTATAGGGTAAACCGCGTATACAGGTTATTCCGACAGAATAATAAGACATGGAATAACATAAGGATTTCACCAAGTATAGGGTACACCGCGTATACAGGTCATGTATAGGGTATGCCACTTTTACAGGTTATTCCAACAGAATAACAAAGAATGTAATAACATAAGTTCTCTTCAAGAAGAAAGAATAACACCCCTTACTTTATTTAAGAGATTGAATACTGCAGTAGTGTAGTAACCGAATACTCTTCTTCTTTCTCTCTTATTCTCTCTATACTTTCTCTCTCTATAGCTTGAGCGAATTCGTGAAAAATAATGAAGCCCTAGGCTTCTATTTATAGAAGATTTATTACTATTTACGAAAGTATTTACTATTTACGAAGGTAATTACTATTGACGAAGGTAATTACTATTTACGAAGGTAGTTATTATTTACGAAAGTAATTACTATTTACGAAGGTAATTACTATTTACGAAGGTAATTACTATTTACGAAAGAGACTCTTAGATGATGACATATGGCCCCCCATAAATAATTAAACTTACCACAAACGTCTAATAATAGACTCTTTATATACATCAAGGATTGAATAAAAATTACCAGAAATCATTTTATTTTATTTTTTTAATCAACACATATTTAATCTTTCAACAATTATTAATCATTTATAACTTGTCGTCTCAATTATTGTTTAGATAATATAATACATTATACAGATGATACTGTGACAATAATTGAATCAATAATATAAGAGATATGATGCAGCAATTACTGTAGCAGTAATTGAGTATAGCTGAGTGACTTCTCACGTAAGCATCAATAATCAATACCGTGTGCTACTATGTAACAACGCGTATTACTGTACTTTTACTACCGAGTAGTTCAACAGTTTTAACGGTAACACCTCCGCCGTTATTTTATAGAAAGATAATTTTGTCGTTTTCTAACTACAACAATACTTCCATTGTGGGGTCCACCAATGATTGTGCCGTCGTACGAATATTCCCCGACAAAAAGAATATTCCCCGACCAAACGAATATTTTATAACAACTTGCGTACTTTGCAAAATTTATAAATATTACCCACAACTATATATTTTATCAAATTTATTCCATAATATTCAAAAATAATAATTATGAAAATTCATCTTTATTTATAAAAACTGGGGTCTTACAAATATCCTTGGCTCGTAGTGCATGGATGATTCGATGATGTGATTTATTTATTAAGTTGAGTCCCAGCAATAAAGTTAATGATAAACTTTTTAAATCATAGAAGATAGTAGATATCATGCTCTACTTGACTCTTCTAATGGATTGCTTGTTCCGCTGCAGTTTAACTTGTTGTCTATTATATTCTATCAGTTTAACATTGTTGAAGGCTAATGATAACTTATTATGCATTATCTTAGTTATAATATTTCTTACTGGGCTAGTTGAGCTCACCCTTTTACTTTCATTGTTCTCTTCAGGAAATGAGAACGTAGCCGGAACTAGTCGGGGAACAGAGTGATGGTCCGAAATGATGTTATAGTAGTCCTCACTATTCTATAAAATATTGTGACAATAAATGTAATGAGGACCCCATTTGAGTTTGGATATTATCTAGAAGATAATATTCGTGTAAAAACTCTCAGCTCATGTTGTATAATTAAGTTTGTATTTGTATTCAGTACCATGTATTTGGCGACCCAAGATGGGTGATGTATACCTATTTTGGGGGCATCACATGTTAGCTCACATATAGCTATATTTTTACCGGTGAGAGCCGAGTGTTCATCCACTTAAAGTCATAGAAGTCTTCTTTGGCAGCCCACTGTAAGCCTTCTTACACACCATAAAGTCTTTCTCTTCATCTTTGCACACACTCTTCTTCACATTGAGAGTCGTGCTGTGTGTGTATTCTCGAACTTCGTTCTGTGGTTTTCATTTCAGTATGTATATATATACTTATATATGTATATATTTATATATATATGGATTAACATTATCGAGTTATGCCTCGATTAAGCCTGGACTCACGTTCGGAGCGTTTATTTGCTTATATATATATATATATATATATATATATATATATATATATATATATATATATATATATATATATATATATATATATATATATATATATATATATAAACCGTTGTCGATCTTTGTTCGATGAGCCTGGATTTTACATCTGGAGAATTTATTGCTTTTATATATATATGAACTGTTGTCGGACTTTGTTCGAAGAGCCTAAATTTTATATCCGATGCGTTTACTGCTTATATATATATATATATATATATATATATATATATATATATATATATATATATATATATATATATATATATAGTCAGGCCTGTAGTTTACATCGTGGCCTTTTACTGCTTTATTTACATTTTGTCCCGCCTGGAGTTTACTTCGTGGCGGTTGATCATTTTTATTGCTTTCTTTACATTCAGTCCCGCCAGGAGTTTACTTCGTGGCAGTTGATCATATTTATTTCTTTATTTATATTTCTGATCCCCCATGGAGATGCTTCGTGGTGGTTGATCATGTCTCTCTATATATATTTACCGCTTTTATATATTTACATTTCCGATCCCCCATGGAGGTGCTTCGTAGTGGTTGATCATGTCTGTATATATATATATTTATAGCTTTTATATATATGATTGCTTACTGTTTTTCATATAAATTGTGACATCATGTGAGCCTAGGAATCATGTGATCACAGATTCAGTCTACTGAATCTAAATTTGGTTCCCGTGATAGACATTTTCAGCTGTAAGCGGCTTGTAAATTTTTCACGGTGTTTGAATTTTCTTAGATGGCTTTCATGCTCATGAGGAGTTCGACACTGCTATATATTATTTTCTCGAAGATGCTTCGCATCTCAAAAATAAAAGCAATCAAGCCGAACATTTAATAATAAAATAGAAGTATGAAAATGTCTCAATTACTATTGAGCACAGGGTTTGAAAAACCTCTTTTACAAAACCTCATTGTTATATCATATTTAAAACTGAATTTTTAATACAAATTCAAACCCTTTGTATATAGGTGCGAACGAGACCTCACACTACTTCCAAATAATAGCACATTGACCCCCCCCCCCCACACACACATTCATATAATAGTTTCTTGAAAAGTGGCGGTCACCGTGGTAACACGGATGTCGGAGGATGCCTAACACCTTCCCTCCGAATAATCAAGCACCCGAACCCATATGAATCTCAGTTTCACAGACCCGTTTAGCATTGTCACATCACTGGGTCAATGTGCAAACTTTTTCTCGGTTGCGTTGGTGCAACCAGTTAAAAACACCAATTGGCGACTCTTACAGTCAAATCGTAGACATATACATGTCGGACCTTTTTTACTTATTTTTTCAAACAAATCTCACATAACATAAGAACACCAAAGAACAAGAACAGAAAAGGGATAAATAAAAATCCCGACATCGACACCACCTTTAATCTATTTTTTGGAGTCAGATTATCCATTACAAGCCCAACCAAAGCCACTGAGTTAGAACCCATATTAGTAGCACCGTCCACCTCACCACTTCCAACCATCCTCCTACGCTTCTATTCCCCAATAATAACCCCTTTAAATAAAAATATCCTTATCAAGAGAGTCAATAGCCAGCTAATTTTTAGGAGTCTTAATTACACCCCTAGAATCATGGGATAACAGGGGAGAGGGAGCGTGATCCTTGCTCACATCCACTGAATTCGGGATTTACTTGATGAACACGACAACTGTTGCAACAGACTGATGAGCATTAAGAGAAACCCTATCAACCAGCATTCCGTCTACCTCTTCAACAGTCGTCGGAGCATGGAATTCCTTGTCGAACTGACGCAACCACTTCTCCGCCGGACTATTAAACAAACGCCTTGGTTGTGCCCAAAGCCAGATACCATAAAAAAACTCATACGGCAGCAGAGGAGATGGATTATCGAACAACTTAACACAGAGTTTATCCGAGTGGCCCATAAAGCCATAATAGAAACAAAACGTTGGGAGGCGCTCATATTTGAAGTTAACCCAGAACCAAACATCATTACCCTCTCTCTTAATGTAGCATCCCCGAATCCAGGTCCCAAATCACCTCGGATCCGGTATACTATTTCTATCACTATTTGCGGAAGATATAAACATAAATTGTTTATACAATACATTACACACTTATCCCCAAGGTCGAATAACCTTAACTTAAACACCATTCATATAATATCTATTATACAACAATATAATAATATATCATGATTGAAGAGTATGAATAATAAGCTGACTATAATTCATCAATATAATTAAGAATTATCACGAACAAACTTTTGACTGAATAAGTTTTAAACATGAACAAACATTTCTGAACCAACTGGTAATGAAGGTGATCAGCCTTTCATACCTGACTTATACATGCAAGATGTACAAAGTACAATTTTCATGGCAATCAACAACGATTAACCATCAGCTTGAATATAACACTCTTATTAGAGTTAAGTATAAGAAAACTTGCCTGAACCGTTGATTACCGCACGCAATTTATAACGCTTTATCCGAAGACCTAATATTAATAATATAGATCTCCAATATTAGAATAATATCATCACAGTATATTACTGTTATATTTATATCCACAGAATAACCTAAACACATTACCACTTAACCCTATCAGTCTTTACAACACATAAGACTAGGTATCAAGTCAAACTATTTAAGTCTAAGTTGAAACTGACACAATTCTAACATCCCGACGGTCTAGTCGAACTTTTATCAAGTTTAAGTTCAATTAAACTCTGACTTAATACTTAACAATATCACAGATAATTTTCTTATCAGTCAAAATATTTTTCTTAGGCCCGTAATAATTTTCGGATAATTATTACCATTAATCACCATTTTTCAATCCTTAAAACTGTATTTAAATAAATTAAATACCGCCTAATTCCTTAATCATTAATATTTATTTAATATAAAATATTAATGAAAATCATAACATAATATTATAATATAATTATAATATATCAAAGTATTTTTAATACCCTAAAATAATAATTATATGATTTTTAAACCATTAAATCCATTATCCGATAATTAATATTAATATTAAAATATTAATATTTTCATGCCAAAATATCAAAAGTTATATTTTATAACTTAAAATATTTTTATATCACTTAAATCATTTTTATATGATTTATAAAGCATTAATTCCATTTTTCCTTAATTTATTTAATATATCTATTAAATAAACTAATTATCATTAATTTTGATTAATTAATGAATTTTATCACAAAATATTAAAAGTCATCAAAAATAACTTAAAATATTTTCTTATACCATAAAATAATTTTTCATGATTTTTCATGAATTAAAACTATTTTTAAATAATTTATTTAATATTATAATTAAATAAATAAATACCATTTATATTCCAAAAATACTAAATATTTTTGAAATATACTCAAAATAGTTAAAAACTATTTTTCAGACTTTAAAATAATTTTTCATAATTTATTTTGTATTTTTAATAATTAAAAACCATTTTTTTCTAATTTTTAATCATTTTCTGGAAAATAATAAATAAACCGTCGCTTTAGACCTTTAGCGACACTTGTCTGTCGCCTTAGGTGTTCTTGGCTCAAGAACACTGACAGACCCGAGTTCTAGGGTGCACGTTTGACCGGATTTAATTCATTGTTCCTTACATTTTCTGGGCTTGTAAAAACTTTGATATTGTAGTACGCATGTAGTACTACAAGTATATACCAATTCCATAACCAAAACATAACATATCAGTGAGATCTAAGCTTCAGAATTCATCGTCAGACCTGTTCTTCAAATTCTGTGTTTTCCAGATTTGAAGAACAGCCTTAGGTACCTACTTTGATTCCTTATTACTTGATGATCGTGCAACGTTTATGAGATCTATCAATTACAGTTTGTAGACAACATGTAGTACTACAATTATAAAGCATAATAACACTAAAACATTACAGCATGAACAAGATATAGCCGGTCAAAGTAGGGCACGGACACTATTTTTCACAAAATCTGGAAATTTCCAGAATTTGTCAAAACAGACGGTCAACGCATGTTTGACCTTAATTTTCTACTATAATGTTACAGATCTAGGTGATGTAAAGGTTTTAGTATGTACACAACATGTCAAACTACAAGGATCAATCAATAACATGGCCAAACAAGCAAACGAACGCAAGATTCATGGCCTTAAAAAACTTGTCAGACCGATCTGGAAATCTGGGCTTGCCCAGAAATCAGATTTCGTGAATGGTCAACGACCTTTGACCGCTTGTAACTTACGATCTAGAAATGCTATAAGGTTGATTCAAGTTTCAGATCCTAGTCCTCATGACATAGAACACATCCGAAACATAAAATACACAAAACATATAACACATAAAGATCTAGAGGCCCTGACATTCGGCTGTCAGGTCTCATTTTTCCACTTTTCCAGATTTTTATAAACTTTAATTTTGAGCATCAAAATGATATGGATCTGAGTTTTGACAACCCAGATCATCAAATGACACCCTATAACATATATTAAACCAACAAACAACAACATTAAACATCAAATCACAGATTTCGAATTTTTAGAGTTTTTATACCTTTTATGCTTGATTTTTGATTTTGATCCTTAGATCTGCTTCTGGTATACGTGGGGCTTGAATTGAGATTGAAATAATATTGGAATTTCGTGGTTTTGGTGAGAGAGAGAGTTGTTAAGAGTAAGAGAGAAAAATAACCAAGATCCATACACTTTCTCTCTCTCAAAATCTTTTATATTGCTTGATTCATTGCGTGATCTGATCTTGCTGCTGATTTTGCTGGAATGTCACATGGTTATGCTAGGTTTAGACTAGGGTTGTTCACCAACCCAAAGATTTTGCAAGATTTATACTCCACATCCAAGAAAATGTGACAAAAAGGGCATTATAGACCTTTCCATTTATTTCTAGGATTTTCCATGTGTTGCAAACCCTTAGGGTTTGGATTTGGATCATTGAGAGTTTAGGGTTTGACCCTAAAAATTTAGCAACTTAGTTTCTAACATTTTCCAAATTCATATTTTCAAAAATAGAAATTTAACATTTTTAACTTATAATTAGGATTTACTAATTATATTAAAATTCCTTAATCATACTTTAAATCTTACTAATTAGGATTAGTATTTCCTAATTAAAATCGCTAATTTAGCAATTAGGGTCAAAATGATCATTAGGGTTTAAAACCCTTGAATTAGGGTTTCTAATAGAAAAATTAATTTTCTAATTTAGAAATTAAATATTCGTAATTAGATTAGTTTTCTAATTACTCATAAATTGAAATAATTAGGATTAGGGTTTCCTAATTAACATTGCTACTTTTAGCAATTAAATCCACCACTGAACAATTAGGGTTTCTGACGGAATAATTAGGGTTCCAAAAATTAGAAATTAGGGTTTGCTAATTAATTAACCTTTACCCTCATTAATACTTAATTAATAGCACTTAAGCATTAAAATTATCCTTTCCATTCCCAGAATAGGGTTTCATTTTATCAGAATCTGAAATTAGGGTTTTCAGATTTGGTATTAGGGTTTTCAAATAATTAATTAAGATTTTCCAGTAATTCTTTAGGGTTTTCCCTAATTAATTGAAATTATAGGCGTTTAACCTTGTACATACCTTGCATTCCCTATCTAGGGTTTTCAATATCCGATTTAAGATTTCGATTTCCCAGAACTGAAACTAGGGTTTCCAGAACCGATTTCTAGGGTTTCTTGTTAAACGCTAGGATTTTCTAACCGGACGCTGTCGTTCTTAATATAAACTTAGGGTTTGTCACAGATATAATTTATCTGATCAACCCATGTCCCTTAACCACATTCTGAACACATCATTAACCATAAACACAGAACATAATCACATAAATCATTTATCCTGAATAATTCACCTATATCATTCACCGAATTTTGAAATCATCAAAATTTCACCTTAATAATATCAAATGCATACACTCATTTTCTGTCTAGATCTAATATTTGACCTTAAATCAATCATTTAAGATTTTAATAAATTGTCCAAATTCTCAGGTTTCACATTCACCCCTCCTTATAAGAATTTCGTCCCCGAAATTCACCTTACACCTTGCACCGTGCACCTTACACCATTCACACATGAACCTTACACCTTACACCGTGCACCTTACACCATTCACACATATTTCACATGCTACCCAATACACCACTCACAAGGGTAAAAGGTTTAAAATTATGCAGAGGGGTCATATAGACCATGAACACATAGATTTGACGGTATTCATACCGCAAAATAAAACATTACTTGGTCTGTTTACAATCACAAAGAAGGTAAACTACCATTACTAGTACTTTAGGTGATTAGCCCATCGTACAGTTACGTCATGCATAACGTAATAATTATTTTTAGCGAATATTTACGCTATTAGATTGGATTTATTTATCCAAACAACATAGTTCACCTCAGTCTTATAATAGGATTCAGCACCAAAACAATTTGGTTCAGAAAATTTCTTTCAATAAACACTTGGAGTTTTTGAAAACATTTTTGAGAATGACGTCATGATGCCGCACTGTATTTACAGTCCGTTGAGGATTCCATCATTTGGTGATTTTATTATGTTACATCATACCATAGTGGAATAGTGACTTTAAGTCAAATTCACACTAAGTAATACTGCATTGATGGCTCCATCATTTTTATCATCTCTGCACCAGGTCACATGGTACATAAGTGATAAATAAAAACAAATTTTTTTTTAAAAGGCACATAGTGCGTATTTCGCTTGATGTCAAAAAATTTGAAATCTAGCATAGATAGGGGTTTAGGAAAACCTAAGTCTCCACTAATGATCATATGCTTAACATTCTATCTGTTCCTATAATCCTCATTACTCCATTCACACATAACTATACCCAGTTCATAAAACCACACTTATGAGTTCATAACCTGACCACAATTATATGAGTTTACAAACTGATCCTAGTCTGACCTTTGGCGTCCGTTCGCTGAGGGGCTCATAAACATTTCATATAACTATGCGTCAAGAATGTCACATAAGTATGAGTTCTAAGAACTCGTATTTAATCCTATATTCTCTACCTATTACCTATTTATCTATATATAATAACTAGCGTGACACAACATTTCAACTATTACCAATGCCACCAACTAAGTAGTACAATTCCCCGCCCATACAAGGAATCATACAACTCAGTTGCTAACACGAGTCCTCGTTGAAATCCCCACCTAATCTTAACCCCCTTTTTCAATACGAATTCCATTCGTATTCATAATCCATAACTCATTTATGAGTTTTCATAGTACCATTTCATAGTACAACTTTCACACAGCATCTTGCTGTAAACTTTTCAATCATTAGATTGATTCATTTCCCATATCATAACCTTTATCAGATCACGAGGTGATCTTATCGTATATATTACGATTTATTTCTATGCCTATGATCGTTTTGTTTTACGATCTCATATCCCTGCACTTTCAGTCTTTTAGACTCGATCTATTCACCATTACTGTTCAACTTTATTATCAGAGTTAAGGAACTCTGAGTCTTAACAACTTACCGAGATTCATCTTTGAATCTTACGACCAACTAACTCTATGTGAGTTAGTCTTACCCTAATCACTGCGGTTATTGGTCTCAGGTATTCCTACCTAAGCTTCATAACCAACAGCTCTGATACCAACTGTAGCATTCCCGAATCCAGGTCCCAAATCACCTCGGATCCGGTATACTATTTCTATCACTATTTGCGGAAGATATAAACATAAATTGTTTATACAATACATTACACACTTATCCCCAAGGTCGAATAACCTTAACTTAAACACCATTCATATAATATCTATTATACAACAATATTTATCAAATACGCTATTTACAAACTAGCCGCACTTTTAACCCAAGTAGAACTTGACTTTAACCTTTTTCTGTATCCGAACGCATTCGCTTTATCTGCAATGTTTATCATGATATAGCAAGGGTGAGCATGAAATTTGCCCAGCAAGTTTAAATACAACAATATAATAATATATCACGATTGAAGAGTATGAATAATAAGCTGACTATAATTCATCAATATAATTGAGAATTATCACGAACAAACTTTTGACTGAACAAGTTTTAAACATGAACAAACATTTCTGAACCAACTGGTAATGAAGGTGATCAGCCTTTCATACCTGACTTATACATGCAAGATGTACAAAGTACAATTTTCATGGCAATCAACAACGATTAACCATCAGCTTGAATAAAACACTCTTATTAGAGTTAAGTATAAGAAAACTTGCCTGAACCGTTGATTACCGCACGCAATTTATAACGCTTTATCCGAAGACCTAATATTAATAATATAGATCTCCAACATTAGAATAATATCATCACAGTATATTACTGTTATATTTATATCCACAGAATAACCTAAACACATTACCACTTAACCCTAACAGTCTTTACAACACATAAGACTAGGTATCAAGTCAAACTATTTAAGTCTGAGTTGAAACTGACACAATTCTAACATCCCGACGGTCTAGTCGGACTTTTATCGAGTTTAAGTTCAATTAAACTCTGATTTAATACTTAACAATATCACAGATAATTTTATTATCAGTCAAAACATTTTTCTTAGGCTCGTAATAATTTTCGGATAATTATTACCATTAATCACCATTTTTCAATCCTTAAAACTGTATTTAAATAAATTAAATACCACCTAATTCCTTAATCATTAATATTTATTTAATATAAAATATTAATAAAAATCATAACATAATATTATAATATAATTATAATATATCAAAGTATTTTTAATACCCTAAAATAATAATTATATGATTTTTAAACCATTAAATCCATTATCCGATAATTAATATTAATATTAAAATATTAATATTTTCATGCCAAAATATCAAAAGTTATATTTTATAACTTAAAATATTTTTATATCACTTAAATCATTTTTATATGATTTATAAAGCATTAATTCCATTTTTCCTTAATTTATTTAATATATCTATTAAATAAACTAATTATCATTAATTTTGATTAATTAATGAATTTTATCACAAAATATTAAAAGTCATCAAAAATAACTTAAAATATTTTCTTATACCATAAAATAATTTTTCATGATTTTTCATGAATTAAAACTATTTTTAAATAATTTATTTAATATTATAATTAAATAAATAAATACCATTTATATTCCAAAAATACTAAATATTTTTGAAATATACTCAAAATAGTTAAAAACTATTTTTCAGACTTTAAAATAATTTTTCATAATTTATTTTGTATTTTTAATAATTAAAAACCATTTTTTTCTAATTTTTAATCATTTTCTGGAAAATAATAAATAAACCGTCGCTTTAGACCTTTAGCGACACTTGTCTGTCGCCTTAGGTGTTCTTGGCTCAAGAACACTGACAGACCCGAGTTCTAGGGTGCACGTTTGACCGGATTTAATTCATTGTTCCTTACATTTTTTAGGCTTGTAAAAACTTTGATATTGTAGTACGCATGTAGTACTACAAGTATATACCAATTCCATAACCAAAACATAACATATCAGTGAGATCTAAGCTTCAGAATTCATCGTCAGACCTGTTCTTCAAATTCTGTGTTTTCCAGATTTGAAGAACAGCCTTAGGTACCTACTTTGATTCCTTATTACTTGATGATCGTGCAACGTTTATGAGATCTATCAATTACAGTTTGTAGACAACATGTAGTACTACAATTATAAAGCATAATAACACTAAAACATTACAGCATGAACAAGATATAGCCGGTCAAAGTAGGGCACGGACACTATTTTTCACAAAATCTGGAAATTTCCAGAATTTGTCAAAACAGACGGTCAACGCATGTTTGACCTTAATTTTCTACTATAATGTTACAGATCTAGGTGATGTAAAGGTTTTAGTATGTACACAACATGTCAAACTACAAGGATCAATCAATAACATGGCCAAACAAGCAAACGAACGCAAGATTCATGGCCTTGAAAAACTTGTCAGACCGATCTGGAAATCTGGGCTTGCCCAGAAATCAGATTTCGTGAATGGTCAACGACCTTTGACCGCTTGTAACTTACGATCTATAAATGCTATAAGGTTGATTCAAGTTTCAGATCCTAGTCCTCATGACATAGAACACATCCGAAACATAACATACACAAAACATATAACACATAAAGATCTAGAGGCCCTGACATTCGGCTGTCAGGTCTCATTTTTCCACATTTCCAGATTTTTATAAACTTTAATTTCGAGCATCAAAATGATATGGATCTGAGTTTTGACAACCCAGATCATCAAATGACACCCTATAACATATATTAAACCAACAAACAACAACATTAAACATCAAATCACAGATTTTGAATTTTTAGAGTTTTTATACCTTTTATGCTTGTTTTTTGATTTTTATCCTTAGATCTGCTTCTGGTACACGTGGGGCTTGAATTGAGACTGAAATAATATTGGAATTTCGTGGTTTTGGTGAGAGAGAGAGTTGTTAAGAGTAAGAGAGAAAAATAACCAAGATCCATACACTTTCTCTCTCTCAAAATCTTTTATATTGCTTGATTCATTGCATGATCTGATCTTGCTGCTGATTTTGCTGGATTGTCACATGGCTATGCTAGGTTTAGACTAGGGTTGTTCACCAACCCAAAGATTTTGCAAGATTTATTCTCCACATCCAAGAAAATGTGACAAAAAGGGCATTATTGACTTTTCCATTTATTTCTAGGATTTTCCATGTGTTGCAAACCCTTAGGGTTTGGATTTGGATCATTGAGAGTTTAGGGTTTGACCCTAAAAATTTAGCTACTTAGTTTCTAACATTTTCCAAATTCATATTTTCAAAAATAGAAATTTAACATTTTTAACTTATAATTAGGATTTACTAATTATATTAAAATTCCTTAATCATACTTTAAATCTTACTAATTTGGATTAGTATTTCTTAATTAAAATCGCTAATTTAGCAATTAGGGTCAAAATGGTCATTAGGGTTTAAAACCTTGAATTAGGGTTTCTAATAGAAAAATTAATTTTCTAATTTAGAAATTAAATATTCGTAATTAGATTAGTTTTCTAATTACTCATAAATTGAAATAATTAGGATTAGGGTTTCCTAATTAACATTGCTACTTTTAGTAATTAAATCCACCAATGAACAATTAGGGTTTCTGACGGAACAATTAGGGTTCCAAAAATTGGAAATTAGGGTTTGCTAATTAATTAACATTTACCCTCATTAGTACTTAATTAATAGCACTTAAGCATTAAAATTATCCTTTCCATTCCCAGAATAGGGTTTCATTTTATCAGAATCTAAAATTAGGGTTTTCAGATTTGGTATTAGGGTTTTCAAATAATTAATTAAGATTTTCTAGTAATTCTTTAGGGTTTTCCCTAATTAATTGAAATTATAGGCGTTTAACCTTGTACATACCTTGCATTCCCTATCTAGGGTTTTCAATATCCGATTTAAGATTTCGATTTCCCGGAACTGAAACTAGGATTTCCAGAACCGATTTCTAGGGTTTCTTGTTAAACGCTAGGATTTTCTAACCGGACGCTGTCGTTCTTAATATAAACTTAGGGTTTGTCACAGATATAATTTATCTGATCAACCCATGACCCTTAACCACATTCTGAACACATCATTTACCATAAACACAGAACATAATCACATAAATCATTAATCCTGAATAATTCACCTATATCCTTCACCGAATTTAGAAATCATCAAAATTTCACCTTAATAATATCAAATGCATACACTCATTTTCTGTCTAGGTCTAATATTTGACCTTAAATCAATCATTTAAGATTTTAATAAATTATCCAAATTCTCGGGTTGTCACACTTAAGCTTCATCTTCCTCGTTATAGGCTTACGGATATCCATAATCACTCTTACTCGCATAAAATTCTTTATATTGCCATCAAAATTACGAGCATCAGAGTTAACAAAACGACCAATATAGTTCCCAACAACCTGACCGACCCTCGATGACGTGAATCCAATAGGAAGATCAAAGACCTGAACCCACATCTTCACCGCATTCAAAAGGATATGGGAAAATTGCTCTCCTAACAGCAAACGATGAAGAAGGAGGATATTGTTAACGACAAACCACGGCCCATCTTGCAAAACCTTCTCAATATCCCGAACATGAAAGAAACGAAACAAATACCTGTTATTCGGTAGCTCCTTAACCTCGATACCTTTCATAGGTTGCCAAATTTGGATCAATGTATCCTGCATGGCCTAAAAATTTACCAACTTCGTCACCAAGAATCACCCCACTAAACACAGAGAAAAATCATGTTCATCCTCAAATCCAAAATCCCCCTCCGAAACAAGTCCACCTTCCTCTTCCTCCTCAATTGTCAGATTCTGACAGGAAGCAACAAGCTCTGGGTTGTTTTGTTGACTACTAGATGCCATGATTAAAAATAAACGTAAAAGTGCACAAGGGAATCAAAAAGCATACATGCCAACAGGCAAGAGAAAGAAAATATTGTCGGAGGACAAGAGAAAACTTTATCCAAATTCCATTTCCGAGGTTAATAGCCTCATTTTTTATATATTTTTAGAGCACAATTTTTTTACCCAAATAAGACTAGAACTCATTTTTTTGAAGTGACTATTTTGCAATAACAAAATAACAAAAATACCCTCATTAAACCGACATATAAGTATATAACCAACACCGCAACACGGGACACCAAATTGCAAAAAAATCGACCAAATAATCATAATTGAGATAAAGTGACAGCTATAAAGAGGCCAAATGTATTTTTTGTCAATTGCTCAGGTGTTACTTTGAAATTGGTTGGCTACTTAGAGCATTTATAATAAAAAAAAAATTATCATTATTCTTATTTTACTGTGTTATTAGATTATTCTATAAGGTAGAGATTCAATTTTTTCACTATATACCAAACAGCTTTCTTATATTGATTATTAAAATTTAAAAATTAAAATTTAAAATACATGTGAGAGAAGTTTACATACCTTTCTCGAAAAAAATCTCAATTTCAATTTCCAACTAATCTATCCGCCATTCAACAACCATAATCAGATAAATAATAGTACTAAAATAAATATTATCTAAACCTCTTTTTCTAAATTTAGATTTTAGACCTCTAAATTTTTTATTTTTTTTTCAACCCTTTGCATCTGTTATATGATTTGCTTGAGGTACCCGCCTAAATCTCCAATTCTCATTGTCAATCAATTGCAATCGCAGTTTAAAATAAAAAACAAATCAATAAAATCACTATCAATCCTCACGAAGTGGAATAAACTGCCCCAATCTTCACCATCATCAAAATCTTTTCAATTTGGTAGAAAAAAGTTCAATTCAGTCATGGCGGTGGAGTCAAATGATGCTGCAGCACCAGCATCGATTATGCTAACGTCCGGCGCTAGTGGAAGGGTGATTGCCCTTTTGTCATTGCGGGCGTAGAGGAGTTTACTTGTTCTAATCAACACTTTTTTCTATATTTTGATTTTCCCATTTTGCGGCCGGAAGCACTGAAGTGTTTCGTCGATGGGTTCGCTGGCTTTGTGTCGTCGTCGTCGGAGAAGGGTGGGAGGGAAAAGACGGGGAAGAGATTGCAAATGATTCTGAATTCCTTTACCTCTTTCTTAAGCTGACGTGTCGAGTGTAAAATGTTATTTTGCATACATAGAAAATAAAATTTCGACTCCTCTCACCTTTGGGAGTAAAATCATATATAGATATTAAAATAGAGTTAAATAAGGATAAGTAAATTGTTGGATAATAATTTGTTAATATATTCTTCAAAACTGATGATATAAAGTTTATTGAAAAAACTATTGTGAATGCTCTTAAAGATATAAATCTGCGATTCAGACTTGATATGGAGACATACTGGATCACCTAATTAATTTAGAGGGTATTTGATTAACATTCACTACTAAAAAAATGGTCATTTATGATGGCCTAAATCCATCACAAAAAGTAGGAAAATCATCACGAAAGGTTTATGTGATGGCTTTAAGCATCACAATGGTCGTCTTGTATACGCCCATCATGAAAGGTTTTACGTGATGATTTTGGCAATTACGTAAACGCTTAGTGCTTTTGTGATGATTAATACAATTACATTAACATTTAATCTATTGTGATTGTCAAAGTCATCAAAAAAAAAACAAGACTTTAGGGATCAAATGTAAGAACGTGAATCTCTATTTACGTATAATTTATTTCACTATATTAATTATATCTATATTAATTGTATCAAATGATACTTGTAGGATTCGAACCCTCTCCCATTTGCAAACTAAATAACGAGTATTACCACTACACCAAAGTTATAATTTTAAAACAAAATATAAAAGGAAACATATATGAGTTGACTTACTAAACAAAATTACTTTTAAATAAGATTTGGTGATTGCAATGGTAGTCACTAATACTCTATAATGATGGTAAAATTAGTCATCACTAAGAGCTATCATATATTGTATTGTTTTGTGACGGCTTGAAAATTCCATCACAAAATACCTTCTTTTTGTAATTGCAAATAAAAGTCGTCACAAAAATCTAACTTTTTAATGATTGTCGCGACAGTCATAAAATATTGTTTTGATTATTTCTTATATTAAAATATTAGTGATAGCTTAAATGCAATCACGAAAAGACTATATCTATAAGTGATGACTTAGTGCGTCACAAAAAAAAAATTTATTTTGCGTGAAAAAATTGGTGTGATTGACATGGCCATCACAATTATAATACATTGATGGCAAAATTAGTCATCACTAAGAGCCATCATATATACTATTATTTTGTGATTGCTTAAAAAATCCATCACAAATTACTATCTTTTGTGATTGTTTTTAAAAACTGTCACAAAATTCCGTCACGTATTCTTGTTTTTCTAGTAGTGATTGAATGACTGAATGATTGATCGATTCAGTCATTTAATGTGTTTGCTTAGGGGAAAAAATTGCCTGAATGTTTGAATCGGTCAGCCATTCAGATAATTTTGGATGAATGGCTAAGTTCCTTTTTTTTGGCTGAATGAACTGAATGACGGGTGAATGAATTTTTTTTTTAGAATATTAACTAAATTTAAATAAATGTTAAGTAATATTAAATAAATTTTCAACAATTTTTAATTTTTTCAGAGTAGTAAAATAATAAAAATCTGTTATTCAGATGTTTCAGAAATGTCAATTGTCAAACAGTTATTTTCATTTTCATTTAGATTTAGATTTAGATTCAGATTCATTCAGTTTTTATCTAACACCCCCTTAATTTATTTGGACAGATTTTTGGTTTTTTAACTCGCTAGGTCATGAAAGATAGAAAATCTGAGTTTAAAGCATAACATGTACACTACACCAAGTATTATCAGAGTTCCCATAACCTTTCACCAGCCTGCGTTAACATAAACCTTTACAGGGAGAACATGTCATATGCTTCAAAGGTTCTACCTAGCACCTTCATTATATGAAGAATATGTATTGCTTTTAACTTGCACCTTCATCTTTCTTCAATATATTTGCCATCGTTAATGCGAATAAGGTTATTGGACATCCACTCCTCAGTCTAGGTATATGTGATTTTCTTTCTAGGCCTTGATCTGGATCATCAACTGTCCAACTATTCAAAAGACAAGAGTCAGTAAAATATCAAAAAATTGGATTCAAATTAGATGAAATTTTCACAATTAATCATCATAAATATCTATTCATTTTGATTCATCAAAATATCAAATAAAAATACATAACATAATAGAAAAACTAAATAATAAATTAATAATTAATATGAACTAATCAAACACTCACTAGTATAGTCTTAAAACAAAATTATATATTCACAATTTTTATCTTTATTGATTTAAATACAACATCAAATGACACACATGCTAAAAACTTAAATATATTGTAAAATTAAAGAGCATGTACGAATGTACTAATTAGCATTAATGGATAAAAATATATAAGATCATAAATAATTAATAAAAAAATTATAGAAAAATTTAATGATATTTATCCTTTAAGCCTAATAAATTGAGAAATATCAAATGAAATCATGAAAACGAAAATAGATATTTGAATTTGTTGGGGATATTAGGGATATTAGGAATACCTATAAAAAATTTCAAAAAATAAGGGTGGGCACTTCCCCCCTTGCCACTTCTTGAATCCGCCTCTGTTAATCATTTGGAAGTTAATAAATTTTAATAAAAAATTAATATTTTCACGTATATGTATTTTTAATATTTTTATATGGTCTTCTCTCACAGCATATAAAAGATTTCATCTTCATGTGAAAAAAAAATTATGTAAAAATATTAAAAAATATATGTGAAAATAGTGATATTTTTTCTTATATTTACTATAGCAAAAGTTATATACGCTTTGCCATCTAATTAACACCTATTTTATGGGTCACTGCATTCGGGTTAATAGCATATTTGAAGTATATACTCATCATTTACAATTGTGATAAAAAAAAGTTTAAACTTCCCGGTGCCCAGTCCCGTGTTCCGACAAGTAACCAATACTATCAACTTAAGAAAATTTGACAAAAAGCAGCTGAGTGGCCACGATCGAGCTGGAGCCATACGAGTATATAAATATAATTTAATTATGTAGTCCCAACGTTTCATGATAAAAAATTTTATTATTATTTTAAATAATTTTAAATTATTACTTATTTTAAATAATCTATTTTTTATAATAATTTACATATAATATCCTTAGTATTAATTATCATATTTTTATTCTCTATGCATATTTCTGAAATATAACTAGTCATGTTCAAAAAATTATACTCCCTCCGTCCCAGGATAAAAGTCCTGGTGGACTTTTCACGCATATTAAGAAGAGGAATAAAATGACAAACTTGCCCATAATAATGTCATTAAATATGGAGAGATAATTAGAATAGAAAAAGTATGAGATATTTAATGCTACGGGCATAATAGGAAAAAATATGTAAAAATTTGGTTATTAAAAGAAAGAGGACATTTAACATGGGACAACTCAAAATAGTAATAAGGACTTTTATCCTGGGACGGAGGGAGTACTAAATATAGATAATTTTATTATTTTATCATCTTTTTTAATATTCACAAAAAATCAATCAAAAATCTTTTATCCTAAGATGGACAGAGTATTTTTCAGTTAAGAATGTATAAAGACATTCAAATACTCGATGCTACTCATTTATCAATATTTCGATTGTTAAATTCACTTGAGTTAATTATTACTCCCTCCGTTTCTTAATATAAATCGTTTTAGAGAAATATTTTTGTTTCTTAATATAAGTCGTTTTAAAATTTCAAATAAGCATTAATTGCTTAGTTTCCAATATTACCCCAAGTATTAAATATAACTTTGGTTATCTCACTATTTTCTATTCAATAAATAACAATCTCTTCTTCCAATACAAGGGCAATATAGACAATTGATATTATAGTTAATACTATACAATTATTTTCTTAATATTTGTGCACAACTCTAAAACTACATATATTAAAGAACGGATGGAGTATATAGGGTCCACCGTGCTTAGTTACACTTAATTTAGGTACCGAGTTGGGGGAAGATTCAAATTTTGTGGTCTCAATAGTAACTCAATACTGCTCCTTCCGTTATTTAATATAGGTTGTTTTAGTCATGTACACAAAAATTAAGAAAATGATTGAAAAATATTAATTATACTATCAATTGTCTATAATACCATTTACCTCACTTATTTCATACTCTCTCTCCAATAACATATTAATACTTTCCTATAATTTTACTCCTAAAAAATCTCAACAGTCTCGTTTACTCTTATTTTCTTTCTCTTTCTCTCTCCCCATAAAACACTTTAATTATAATATTTTTAAAGAAAAAAGATGAAAGAATTTTGTTGGGAGGAGAGAGAGGCTTAAGAGTAGAGGAGATCATAAATATCGATCAAAAAATTAAGTAGAGTAATAAGGGGCAATTTAGAAAAAATGGTGATCAATTCTCCTAGATGGTCACAAACGACAAATAATTAGAAATAACAAAAAAAAATCTAAAACGACCTACATATAGGAATGGAGGGAGTATATAATATTTAAAAATCAAATACTCCCTCCGTCCCTAATTATTTGACGTTTTAGAGTTTTTTATTTGTCCCTAATTATTTGACTTACTATTTTTTTGATACTTTAAACTCTTTCTCTCTACTTATCCCAACAAAACTCTTCTTATCCCAACAAAACTCTCTTTATCCCAACAAAAGATTTAATGGTATTATAGACAATTGAGTAATATATTTAATGTTTTCCAATCATTATTTTAATTCTTGTGCACAACTCTAAAACGACCTATATTAAAGAACGGAATGAGTACATTATTAACGCTAACATTTATTATAACAAATCTAACATAAAATTATGAACTTATATGTAATTAATATTATGATAACTTCATGAAATTCGATCGGTTTCCCATAAAATTAAGCAAGTAGCATGAAACCATTGCAAAGGGAAATGACTCGCTTACGTGTATCCACCAGTCAGTCGGTGTAAGAAAACCAACATTGTTACTCTTGCCATGTTGATTCCCAAACATGTCCTAGGTCCTGATCCAAAGGGTATATAACTGTATGGCTTTTGCATTTCCTGGACACAAAAATAAATACATTATTGGTTTTTAGACCGGGCAAATTTGGCCTAGGCCTGCGGGCCGGACCGGGCCGCCCGTCACAAGCTGGGTTTTGGGTTGTATTTTTTTAGCTCAATTAAATTCGGGTCGTTTTGGCCCGGCCCATGGCCCGCGACTTTTATTTTTATTTTTTAAACAAAATGTTGCTACTTGTGAGTTATGAGGCTTGAACACAAGACTTGTAAGTAAATAAATAAGAGTTCAAATCAACTGAGTTACAACAACTGTTTATTTTTAATGCAATCTTCAATATAAAAATATATTTTTATACAAAAATATCATGTGCCAATACCATACAAAAGTTAACAAGCTTCAATATAAAAATATATTTTTATTCATTTTTAGCCTTGTTTATTTTTAGGCTAGAGCAGTAATTAATGACATAACACATTTTAAATATTACTAAAATAAATATAAAAATATCGTGAAATTATATGGACAATAATAAATGTGTTTTGTTATTGTATATTTCACAGAATGCTTATCAATATGGACATTAGCAATAAACATAATGTGTCCTTATGATATCTATATCTATATATATACACATATAATATTATTAATAATATCAAACCAGATTCCTAATTGCATGTTCATTCCATATATATATATATATATGTTAACGCCAAGTTTCGCCGGCTTGTCCAATCACTGAATCCACGCACTAGAACCTGCACAATAACATATCACACAGAAGCTTGATGACTTGTGCCGTCGGGGGATAACTCCGGTGTGAGAATAAGTATAGTCCGTTACAAGGTTTAACAATGGAGGCCAAGTGTTTAGTGCTCAAAAGTAGGTATTACCTGTTAATTTTGACCTTGGCCTTGTATTTATAACGCTCACACCACCTTAGAATCCTCCTCCGATTCGGATTAGGACTCCTAAATATGGTAAGTTACCAATATTTGGGTCCAACACAATCTCCTTAAAAGGTACAAGTTGAATCCAATCCAACGACTACTTTTGGAGTTACCTTATTCAATTATGATTAGGATTCCGAACTCTGAACACAGAAAAGCCCACTGTGCAGGCCCAAACAATCCCACCATCAGGTTTGGGCTTCGTCCCAAAGGACTCGAAGGCCAGACCACGAACCCCGAACGACAGGGTTACGCATCCGACCCAAAAGGACTCGGACGCCGACCCGACCAACTCCAACCTCTTCATGGGCTTCAGCCTGGTAGTCTCCCAAAGCCCTTCTAATGTCAGGCCTTCGACCCACATGAAGGTCGGTAAAATAGTCCCAAACATTTTCCCCCAGTCTCTGATTGTAAGATACTTATAATCGGAGACTTGAGAGGTCAAGTATACGAAAGGACACGACAGCTAATGATGAGTTGTCTGGGAAAGCCAAACGGTCTGTCCTCGTTTCTTGAAATGTTGCACGCCTTTCCATGCTTGGTCCCGCCTTGAGCATTTGATATCCGCCCTTGGGTATCGTGTGGAAACACCTATAAAAACCCCCTTCCATCAATCACTATCACTTTTCCCAAAATTTTTAATTCAAAACCTCTCCCAAAATTTTTCGGCAAGGGCGATTTCTGGCGAGCTCATTTCTTACCCAAACCTCACCAGTTTCATCTACTCTGTAAGTGTTTTTGAACTTCATTTTCACTCATTTTCATCTCAAAAGCACACCTTTGTGTTTTATTCCCTCAAATCTCAACATCAAATGGCTGATTCTAGTATTCCTTCGGCTACTGAGCCAGTTCCCCCTTCTATCACCACCGGCGACCTAGTCCCGGTCGACCTGTCGGTGGCTCCTTCCGACACCACCCCCTCCTCAGCCCTTCCGATAAGTGCTGAGGTCAAAATCCGAAACATCTACCACTTCGAGACGGAGTTCTCTCATATCAATACCCTGTCTTCCATCACACCCTCTCAAATCTCCGATATCCGAACCCTTTTCAAAATCCCCCAAAAATATAAGCTTCGGGCATCCAATCCTGATGAGAAAATGTTTTGGAGGCCCGAAGACGAATGGGTGGCCGTCCCCCTATACCTTCTAAAATATGGGGTTCGGTTCCCCCTTCATGAATTCATCTATTCCTTCCTCTATTTTGCTGGGATCGGGTTCGCACAACTGGTGCCGAACTCATACATCCATTTAGTTTCTTTTATCGCCTTGTGTCAAAAGATCGGGATCACTCCAGGTCTCTACTTTTTCTTCGCCCTATTCACTTGTAACCAGGTTGAAAGAGCCTGGTTTGAAGTAATTAAATAAAAGACCCACCCGAACCGCTCTTGTCAAGACCCCTTCGAGCAACAAAGGTTTGCATGACAAGTGGTTCTTCGCTAGGGGAACCGACCTCCGACTGCTCCCTCAATGGGCCCATCCTGAGGACCCCGTAGCTAAGGTGTCCAAGTTCCTGAAGGATAGAGTCGACGCCTTCAAATCTTTTTATAAAAGGTGGAGCAAGACCGATTGGAGTCTGGCAGTTCTATCCAACGAAGCCTGGTTATACAAACACGGCTGTAAGTGTCTCCCTGCTGACCGAACAATTTCACTCTTATTTTCTCTTCTTTCTTCTCATGTGTTTTATAACTTAACCCGTCTGTTTCTGTGCAGTGACAATTTTCAAGCCCGACGGAGCCACTGAGTCCTTAAATCCTCTTCCCATCACAATCTAACCAATTCGCCTCCCGATCACCAACGAGGCGGCTGAAGAAGAAACCATCCCCATCACCAAGCTGTCAGTGGGATCCACATCAGGCCCCGACCCTCCGACCAGCAACAAGGTGGCGTTAAAGATGAGTCGATCGGAGAAGGCGGCTCTGTTGAAGAATTCCAAAAAATCTTCCAAGCTGGCCTCCAAAGTTCCCACCACGGTCGTCTCGTCAACTCTCCCGAAGCCGAACCTTCCGCAATCTCCTCCTCAAATTGAGGTGATCGAGGATTCAGAGGACACCAAAGAGGCTCCTCTAAAACCTCAATCCAAAAAGTCATGGCTCACCGAAGACCCTAAACCACAACAGCCTGAACAGCCAATTGCTGTTGCCGACCCCAACATCGCCGCCACCCCTATCTCCGGACCAAGCTCCTCCAACGGTTCGCCAACCACTTGTTGGCCTAAAAGTCCCTCGGAAGTATTCCCATTCAATCTGTTCCATCACTTTAAGCTTTCGGGCGATGACGAACGATTTAAAGGGTTCTCTTCCGAGGAGTATTTGGTGGCCTACGTTCGGGCTCAGTGTCAAGTAACCATAATTTTGTTTAACTCATTCCTACAGACTTTAGAGTTTAATTTCGATGGCTGACGTATATGTTTATTGCATGCCAATGCTATTCTTGATTGAGCTATTCCTCCCCTCGCTCGAACCACAAAAAAGGAAGTTCAGCTGAGGTCGGACGTGATGCTCCTTGAGGCGGAGGTTTGAGGCTTGAACTTAGACTTGAAGAAGGAGCGGGATCTTCATGCTAAGATCCGTAATGAAGCTGCTCGAGTTGATTGCCATGCTAATGAGCTCGAGAAGAAATATGCTTTACTCCTGGAGGAGAGGGATCATTTGACCGAAGATGTCAAGGATCGGGAAAAGGCTGTTGACGCCCAGCAGGAGAAATTTTCTAAAATAATGGCTAAAATGATGCAGGTCATGCGGGAGAACACCAGTTTAACCGCCGAAGTCAACTCCCTTCCGGACAAACTCTCCGAGGCCAAACAGCAGGCAAATACCGAGTATGAAGAGTCCGAAGCCTTGAATGATAAAGTCATGGCCCAATTTGTTGAAGGGTATGAGGCTTATCGTGAAAAGGCTCGGGCAAAACTGGCTGCTGCTGGTCTCGATACCTCCATTCTTGAATCTTCCAACGAAGAGTTTGAAGCCGAAGATGACCCTCCTCCGGAATAAATATTATTAGGACTTGTAAAATTTTTTGTTGTACTTCGCCCGAATCGTAAGCGATCAGGTTTGTAAAAAATTCAAAGTATGAATGAATTAGAACATCATTGCTTAAATTTTTGTTATCAGTTATACTCGTGAATAATCTCAATCGGTTATTTCTTCCCGAACCTTTTGATCAGATTGTGCTTGAAGTTTGTCTGATTTAAAAAATTTACAATTTTCTCGATGATCAGTTATACTCGTGACTTGTCTCGATCAGAGGTGTCTTTCCAAACCTTCTGATCGAATTGTGTCCGAAGTTCATCCGTTCGAGTATTAAGAGTCATGTGAATATAGATGAAGTTAAGCATCTCTAAAGAAAACTTTTATTTATTTCATTTAAGACTGGGTTACATGGATAAAGAAAAGAATGACATAACTATTACTGGTAAAAAAATTTAAGTCTTCCAGCATGTTATGTATTCTTTACTTCTGAACCATCCATTGCTTGAAGCCGGTATGTACCTGGCTTCGGCACCTCTACCACCTCATAAGGTCCCTCCCAGTTAGGCATTAACTTTCCAGTGTTCTGGGGGGTTGATGCCTCCGACTCCCGAAGGACCAAATCGCCTACTGCAAACCTCCTCGGCTTCACATTCTGATTATAGTGTCGGAATGTTCGCTGCTGATAGATAGCCAACCTCATCATAGCTGAATCCCGAACTTCCTCCAACAGATCCAAGTTTATTTTCAAAACTTCATCATTCTACATCTCTTTGAACTAACTGACTCGAAAGGTGGGGGATCTGATCTCAACTGGTATGAGTGCATCGGTCCCGTATGCCAGTCTGAATGGAGAGTTCCCGGTTGTCATCCTCGGAGTAGTCTGATATGCCCACAAAACAGACAGCAGCTCTTCGGGCCACCGACCCTTTAATTCATCCAACCTTCTTTTGATCCCGTTGAGCAGGGTTCGGTTGGTCATTTCTACTTGACCATTCGATTGAGGATGAGAGATCGAGGTCTTACAATGTTGGATCCCCAACTCTTTTAGAAAACCCTCGAACTTTGATCCCACGAACTGTCTGCCATTATCTAACACCACTGCCATCGGGATACCAAAGCGATAAACCACTCCTTCTTTGAAGAATTTTAATCATTCTTGTTCGGTGATCTTCTGCAGTGGTTTGGCTTCGACCCATTTCGTCATATAGTTGATAGCCATGATCACAAAACTAACTTACCCCTTGGCCTTCGGCAGAGGCCCTAGGATGTCGATTCCCCATATAGCAAAGGGAATCGGGAATAAGACCGAATACAGCTCTTCGGGAGGTTGATGTGGAATAGTGCTGTTCAGCTGACACTTTGGACATCTTCTATCGAATTCTTTGGCTTCTGTGTAGATAGTCGGCCAGTAATACCCCTTCCTCAAAATCTTATGTGCCAGTGACTTTTCTACCATGTGATCCCCACAAATCCCTTCATATACCTCCCGAAGAGTATAGTCTGCCTCTGATGGAGTTAGGCATTTGAGCAGTGGGGAGCTAAAGACCCTTCGGTAAAGGTCCCCATCAATGAGGACGAAGTTTGAGCTTCGATGTTTGATTTGTCTTGATAGGATTCGGTCCGAAGGGAGGGCCCCATCTGCCAAATAGTAGATATACGGTGTGAGCCAGCAGTTAAGTCAGTTCAAAGCTAGCACTTCTATCTTCGGAACACTGGGCCTTTCTAGAACCTCTAGGTATACCGATCCGTTGAAGGAGCTTGCTTTGGTGGTTGCCAATCTCGCTAGGGCAACTACTATTGTATTATATGACCGATCCATCCCCTGAAAACTATGTTATATGAAGTATGCGAGCTTATCCTTTACTTCAGCAGATACTTTGACATTCTTTCCCCCCCGAGCCTTATATTCACCCGACAACTGCTTGACCACCAGCTGCGAATCACTGTAGATGACCAACTTCTGTACCACCAAGCTCTGGGCCAACCGTATTCCTGCTAGGATGGCCTCATACTCTACTTCGTTGTTCATGACCTTGAACCCAAATCGAATAGCCTGTTGTACCTTGAACCCTTCGGGACTTGTTAGAATGACCCCTGCCCCACTGACGTCTGAAGTTGCTGATCCATCCACGTATAAGGTCCATGAGGTCTACCCTTGTTAGGTTTCGGCCACTATACTTACGTCTGACTCTATAAAGGAACACTCTACCACGAAATCTGCTAAGGCATGCCCTTTGATTGCCGTACGGGGATGGTATTATATTGCAAATTGTGTTAATTCCATCGGCCAAATGGCCAACCGACCTGATACCTCTGGCTTATGCAAAATCTTCTTTAACGGCTGATACGTGTATACCACTATTAGCCGACCCTGGAAATAGTGCATGAGCTTCCTACTAGCAATTATTAAGGCATAGGCAAACTTTTTTAGGTTCGGGTATCTGATCTCTGCGTCCCGAAGTACATGGCTGACGTAGTACACCGGGAACTGCTTTCCTCCCTTATCACGTACCAGTGCTGCCCTTACTGCCATCAGGCTTGTAACCAAATATAAATATAAAGGTTCCTAAGGGATCAGTTTCATCAATAGCGGTGCCAAACTCAGATATTTCTTGATCCCTTGGAACGCGTCTTCACATTCGGAAGTCCACCGGAAGCTCTTATCATTCTTCGGACCCTTGAGAGTGTCAAAAAAGGGTAGACATCTTTCGGCTGACCTTGACACGAATCTCCGAAGGGCAGCTATCTGGCCCGTCAGCCTCTGTACATCTTTGTATGTCTTTGGAGATTTCATATCTAAGATCGCCGTAATTTTTTTCGGGTTGGCTTCGATTCCCCTTTTGCTGACCAAGTATCCCAGAAATTTTCCTGAACCCAAACTGAAGGTACATTTGGTCGGGTTCAGTCTTAGTTTATGCTTCCTTACCATTTCGAAGCAGTCTTCTAGGTCTTCCAAATGATCCCGGACTGACATGCTTTTCACGATCATGTCGTCCACGTACACTTCCATACTCCGGCCCAGCTGCTTTTTGAATACAAAGTTCATCATCTGTTGATAAGTTGCCCCTGCGTTCAGCAATCCGAATGTCATCTTCCGATACGCATATATAGCCCGATGAGTGATGAATCTTATCTTCGGGATGTCATCCTTGCACATCAAAATTTGGTGGTATCCCGAGAAAGAGTCCATGAAACTTAAAATCCCATATCCCGAACTGGCATCAATCAGCTGGTCTATGTTGGGTAGAGGGTATAAATCTTTTGGGCATGCCTTGTTCAGATCTGTGTAGTCGATGCATAACCTCCACTTCCCATTTTGCTTCTAAACCAATACCATATTCGCCAGCCATTCGGGATAGTCGATCTCGAAGATGAACCCCGCCTCTAGTAGTTTAGTGATCTCTTCATCTATGATCTTCTGCCTTTCCGGGGTGAAGATCCTTCTTTTCTGTATCACTAGTTTCCTCTTCGGGTCCGTATGTATCCTATGCAGTGCCACCGATTCGCTTACCCTGGGCATGTCGCTAGGTTCCCATGCGAAGATATCGGCGTAAACCCGGAGTAAATCCACCAGACCAGTTCACAGCGGTTCCGTTAATCCTGCCCCAATTTTGATCAATTTTTTTGGATTCCCAAGTAACAACTCCACGTCTTCTGTCTCTTCTTCCGGCAGTGCCATCTGTTCAATATTGCTCTCAGTGAATGGATCTATCTCGATGGCCATTATCTATTTCTGTTTGCTGACTCCGACCCCTGAGGAAATCAAAGTATTCCGATAACACCTTCGGGCAATGTCCAAATCACCTTTTACGTCCCCGATCTCGTTTGGTGTAGGAAACTTGATTTTGAAGTGAGGTATAGACGTCGCTGCCTGCAATCCTGCTAATGTCGGCCTTCCCAATATGGCGTTGTAGGTCGAATCCATTTGTACTACAAAATTTTTTACCATTATTTCTGCTTCCTGAGGGGCTGTTCTGAACCTGACTGGTCGCCACTGAAACCGTACAACGGACCTTCTCCTCCAAAATCCATTTTCTTTCCTCCCAGATCCATCCTCTGATAGGCATGCGTGTAGAGTATATCGACCAAGGGCCCGTTGTCTATCATCATCCTTTACATATCTACTGGCCCGACCTGTGTCGTTATTACCAGTGCCCCGTCATGTGGTTCGATGTGGTCGGTAGGATAGTCTTCGTCCGAGAAGGAGATGGATACTCCTGAATATGCCCTATCCTTTCTGGGCGATGAACCAGCTACCGCCAACACGGTCTCGAGATGCCCACTCCTCTTCCTTCCGGTTACACGCCCTACCGACCCACCCGAAATCACATCAATAACTCCTTGGGCTGGTGGGTGCGGTTGCGGCTGCATTTCTCGGGTCGGTTCCCTATTCTCCTCCCGGGGGCTTCTGAGCCTTCTCGGCCAACCACATACTGCACCAGCTGCCCATTCTGCATGTTCTTTTCTATCAGATCCTTCAAGTTATTACAATCCTCCGTCGTATGCCCCCGAATCTAATGATATGCACAATACTTGTCCTGACCCCTCTTCCTAGGCTTGGGGATCGTCGGGCATGGCTCGAAGAACGGCTTATTCCTTATCTCTTCCAATATCTTCGCTTGATCAGTGTTGAGTACGGTGTAGACTTTGTTGACATTTTTACTCGGGAAGGGTGGTCTTCCACTGCCCGACCCTCCCCCATTGTAGCTTTTCTTACTGTAATTGTCCGGCATCCCCTGATTATCTAACTTCTGATAACTCTGTTTATCTCGATCCCTGGAATTATCATAAGATTGGGAGTGTGGATTGAAGTTCCACATTGCTTCTTCGATTGCTATGTGACCTTCGGCTCGGTGGAAGGCTTCTGTCAAGTCAGCCGGAGGGTTGATCACCAAATCCTTCATCAACTTCTTCGACTTCCCGATATCCAGACCAGTTGTGAAAAATCCCAGGGCTTGCAGGGAGTTTAACTCCGTTACCGATCCCACTGCCTCTCGGAACCTTTTGACGTACTGGCCCAGGCTTTCGTCCGATTTCTGTTTGACCTGCATTGGTGAAGATGTGATTTTTCCCCGCCTCTTGTTACTCTCGAACCGAGCATGAAATTTTTTGCAAAGATAACTCCAGGAGCTAATCAATCCTGTCGCCAGGGTTCCCATCCCCTCCTGGGCGCTCTTTTTCAAGGTGGTTGCGAATATATGACACTTGACAACATCCGAATGCCCGTAGTATGTCATCAGCCTATCATACCCGCCTGAGTGGTCGTACGGATCCCCCAGCCCGTCATAGGTTTCCATCAGGGGCATATTCTTTTTGGGGTCGGCCGTCTCCTGATTGATCTACGGCGAGAAAGGTGACCCCAAACAAGCCGAAGGTGTCCCTATAACACATTTTTAGCCAACAACAACTTTTCCAATTCAGCCACCCTCCGAACGAGGGGGTCAGACTCCTCCTTACGAGGGGACGATCGGGGTCTGTCCCTCCTATATCCAGGGGTCGCGTCCCTCCTCCGATGTCCCGATCTGCCCGGACGGTCCGATCGTCGATCTGCCGAGCGGCTCCTCATTCTACTTCGGCCTTCTTGTGACCGACTGCGATGTCTGCTCCTTTCATTTCCAGCCTCTTCCCGTCGAGGTGACCGTGATCGGCTCCGATGCCTACGCCTCTTCAAGGATGCCTCCTGTTCCCCAGCCTTATTTGCCATCTGTTGTTCGAGTTCTTCCTACTAAAGGTGCAGGGCCAGCATGGCGTCTTTATTTTGTTGCATCTTTTCAGCAGAATGAATTCCCTTTGATCTCGGCTGTTCTCCCCTCAGTCCTTCCCGTGGACCTCCAGCGCCCGAGAACGGTTCTCATCCGTACGACTAGCCTGGTTGGGGATATAATGGCTGTCATAGAAGAGTCTTCTCCGGGGGGAGCAAGCCGGTTCCACCTGACCTCCCTGGATTCTGGAACCCAGTCTGTCTTTCACCGACCCCCTTACTTGGGTGGTCTGGTGTGTTTTGGCCTTTTCGTGGTCAGAGACAGCATACTCCACGCTCGCCATAGCCTCTTATCAGAAAAGTCTAACTGTGATTGTAAGAACACTAAAGGGCCCTCCTTCTAGCGCCAATATTAACGCCAAGTTTTGCCAGCGCGTCCAATCACTGAATCCACGCGCTAGAACCTGCACAATAACAGATCACACAGAAGCTTGACGGCTTGTGCTGCCGGGGGATAGCTCCAGTGTGAGAATAAGTACATGCTGTTACAAGGTTTAATAATGGAGGCTAAGTATTTGGTGCTCAAAAGTAGGTATTACTTATTAATTGTGACCTTGGCCTTGTATTTATAACGCTCACACCACCTTAGAATCCTCCTCCGAGTCGGATTAGGACTCCTAAATATGGTAAGTTACCAATATTTGGGTCCAACACAATCTCCATAAAAGGTGCAAGTGGAATCCAATCCAACGAATACCTTTGGAGTTACCTTATTCAATTATGATTAGGATTCCGAACTCTGCGCGCAGAAAAGCCCACTGTGCAGGCCCAAACAATCCCACCATCAGGTCTGGGCTTCGGCCCAAAGGACTCGAAGGCCCGACCCCGAACCCCGAACAACAGGGTTACGTATCCGGCCCAAAAGGACTTGGACGCCGACCCAACCAGCTCCAACCTCTTCATGGGCTTCAGCCTGGTAGTCTCCCAAAGCCCTTCTAATGTCAAGCCTTCGGCCCACATGAAGGTCGGTAAAATACTCCCAAACAATATATATATATATATATATATATACAGTCGATTTTTTGGGCTATAGTGACGATTTCACCCGTCGTCGCCATAACTATTCTGGGATACGGTGACGGGTGACTCGTCGCCATAGCCCAAAAACTCGTCGCAATAGCCCGTGTGTATAATTAATACACAGCTGTGTATATATATATATATATATATTCTGCTTCTCCAGCGAACTGTAAGGAGTGAACTAAGAACGAACATGCTATAGCGACGGTTTTTTCCGTCGCTATAGCATAGAAAGCTGGTTTTTTATGCTATAGCGACGAAAAAAACTGTCGCTATAGCCGGTTCGTTCTTAGTTCGCTCCCTCCAGTTCGCTGGAGAGAGCCGAGCTATATATATATATATATACGGTCTGGATCTTAAGCTCACCCTTTATCTAGCTTACCTTGTTTACCCTCTTTTAGCGACGGATCGAACGATGATTCGGTCTGTCGCTAAAAGTTAAGACGACGGTTCTATATATAGCGACAAACCGAATCGTCGCCCGGTCCATCGCTAAAGGGGGTGAGCAAGGTGAGCTAGATAAAGGGTGAGCTTAAGATCCGGACCGTATATATATATATATAGCACGACTCTATCAGAAATTTCATTATCATAGTAAAGAGCTCATTACATCAAATCTTGAAGGATTGAATTGCAAAGGCTCCTTGTATATCTCTGGGTCGTAGTGTATACAGGTTGCGTCAATGTTGGCATGCCATCCTTTCTTTATGTCAAAACCTGCATTGGCAAATACATAAACATTTTTCGGGGAAATGTTTTTTCATATTTAATCAGTTTTAATGTCAGTGTACTATGTCAAAATTCAAGTCTTTTGGTTTTTGATTTCTCAGAAATAATACATTGTTTGCCTTTTGCAAAAAACAAAAAAAAAGTACTAAAAAATTTATAACAAGATCACAATTAGAAGCAAAACTGCTTTGATTTACTTGTCTAGGTCAATTAGGAAGTTTTTTTCCTCTAGAGATCAAAGCCTTCACCCTACGTTTGTTTGTAAAAATAATTGATGGCATAAAATTAATTATATGTACTAATCTAACATCATCATTTGTTATCATTTCTAAGGACATTTAATACCTTAAAAGAAAAATTATATAATATCATAGTTCCACTTGAAATTATAATCCATCATCAAAGGGTATTAAAAATATCAAACCATAGTCCGTAGAACTTGTTAAATGACTAACCGAGGATTAAAATAGTCCGTAATGACATCAAATTAGTACAAAGAGTCATATCTCACCATTCACTTTTATAAACAAACATGACTAGTGTTTTCCTGATAAAGAATTAAACACTGAATTATAAAAAATGTATCTTAGTACTTAGTAATTGAGAATCAAAGTCTAGACTTATATATATTACCTTCAATGACACAATCCTCTAGTGCGACACGAGGATACCATAACAAAACATTTGACATTCTAAGTGTTTCTTTGACAACCTGGAAATTGCATTGTAACAAATTAACATTGAGCATCATTTTGTTTAAGAATGTTACAAGAATTATTAAGTTGCACGTAGAACATAAGCTTGCAAAAACCTTCTTACCTTTGAGCCGTAGGACATCTTGCTAAGATCTTCATGGGTAACTACGGCGCCGTTGGGCTTGTTTCTGATAATTGAAAGTTGCTCTTCCTGTGAAGTCATTAGAACATGTGTATCCAATAGTAAATAATCATCTTAGGACACTTCAACACGAACTTTCCATTTTTACACTGACAAAAAATTTAGGTATAAAAATACTTATGATCCAATGACTTCCGTAATTTTGGATGATAAATCCCGATGTATGAAGTTTGAGACACTGATTACAAAAGTTTCTGGATTTTAAGACAAAACCTTCCGACCAGAATGACATTTTAGACTCAAACCCCAGTATAGTAGTCATAATATGATGGTACTCATAATCAATGACAAAAGTATTGATGTCTTAGGAACTTTATACACTATATACTTCAAACTAAAAATATATATCTCTAACTTGAAACCGGCTAAAAAGAAAAAGGCTGAATTTTAAATTTCTCTCTCAAAATTATCAACTAGTTTCAAAATAGCCCTTCAATTACGTACCAAAATAAATACTTGCCTTCTTATCATTGTCATTTAGTGTACATTGTTGGTTTTTGATTTTATGACGTTTTGAATGATGACTAATTTCAGTATATTAGACATGTGCATGGTTCATGATTTGTTATAATATTATAATTAATATGCATGGATTATGATTGTAACTATGATAATATAATATGCATGAATATTGGCAGTATATAATATTATATTATATGCATGGATTGTGGGTGAACATTATGGTAACATTTAACAGTCCATATAAATCTATATTGCATGTTTGCTGTAATCTCATCTCAATTGACTTGACAGAGAATGAAATTTGGTCAACTGATTAGTTGATTCAAATTTGAACTAGAAGCTTCAAAAGATATATGCTCTAAATATAGTATATTGTTAACAAACCATATCTTTCGTATCCCTTCAGATCAGATGATTGATATCATATCTTTTAGATTGAGCTTATCAAGGAAACAATATATCTATCGATTTGGTTCTGATTTCTTGTGACTAAGGATTTCATGGAATCAGCCCTCTCATAGCCGTTGGAAGCTCTACTATATATATCTCTCTTGCTCGGCTATTGGAAGACAGAATTTGGAAAAACTTTAATTAGTCTCATACGTTCTATTTAATAGCGATTCTGAGTTTCTTTCCAGCAACCCTTTTGTATTGTTCTTAAATTGTATTATGCTAGAAACTTGATAGTCGGTAATCAATATCCTTGTTCTTAGTTTAAGCCGTGTATCTTAGTTGGGATTGGACGTGAATTAGGCCATTAGATTAGAGGATAGGGGTTGAACCACGTAAAAATCTTGGTGTGATTTTTTCTTCTGTTTATCTCTTTAACTGTCATTCACGTTCTGCATTTTTTTTGTTATTCACGCTACTATCCAGACACTAAAGCAGACAAGTTTAGCTGTCTGATAATAAGAAACGAAAAACATAAGCTAAAGCAGACAGATGTAGCTGTTTGAATTATACCTGTAGCAGAAAATTTCAAAAAGATTTTACCGTTTATCACTTTTAGCTTTAACACCTATTCACTCATACATAGAATTACATACATTCTACTAATTGGTTGACTTTTCTCAATTTCATCACTTGTGTGCTTATCGTGGGTCTATTTAATGAGGATATTTGTCTAGGAAAATACCCGATTCGTATAAGTCATTTTAGAAGAAATTTGTTTCTATTATATATATAGGACGTTTTACATATATCTAGGAAAAAATTTAATATTTTTCTATTTTGTCCCTAAAAAATAGAGTAATTGATGAGAGAGAAGAGGAAACGACTTATATAATGAAAATGAGGAAGTATTTTATATTGTCAAATGACAAAGATCTCATCATTAAACAGGCGTATGAATAGGTATGTGTTTACTTTAATAATTCAGGGACGTGCAACTTTGTAGTTGATTGACCACTTTGAACAAACTCAATCAAAGAAAAATGTATTTTTAATTCTAAAATGGATGAAATAAGAAATAAATAATAATTAAATTCTTACCCGGAGCCGCTCTTGGATATCTTTGTTTTCATCCAAGAACTTGACACTCCACATCATTGCAGCTGCGGTGGTGGTTTGACCAGCAATGATCAATGTTAAGAGGTTGTCCATTATCTCAGAGTCTTGAAGCTTTTCATCAGCAGGATATGCATCTCTACGCAACATGGATTGTAGGAAGTCTTCATGTGATTCCTTTCCACTCCGTCTACGTGCAATCATTTTTCCAAACGTTTCCATGAGCCTATTACGTGCCTGCTTGTGAACTTTAATTTGTTCAGTAACAGTTTTTTTAGTTTTTACTTATTTTTAGGCTAAAATGCAAAATTGTAACTCGAGTTTATTAGTTTGTAGATATACTACTTGCTTAACAATATAACGAACTGTTATCTTAGGGTACAAATAGTAGTGTAAAACTATACATTTTGGATCAATTTTAAGTATAATTAAAATGTACAATTTTGCACTAATATGTGTACATTGAGGGACGGACTAGCTAATTAGTTAAACTCAAAAATATACATCACAAAACACAAACAAACGATAGAGTTTTGCATTTTAGTCTTTTTTATTTTTTTTGAAAGTTCTAGATGAAAATACTGAATTTTTATATTGATATAAAATGTCTATTTTTTTTATTTTTAACTTTTCTTTCAGGATAAATATTAAAAACTTCACTCATGAATATCAAAAATGTAATACTCCATATTTTAGTTAAATTAAAAGAAAGTTGAGGCATTATTCAACTTATCTTTTTTCTAGTTTTTGGACATGAGAAGAATACATTATTCAACTTCTGTTGCACACTTTGCTGCACTGCAGTTACAAGGAAGAATGAGAAAGAGCTAAAACTCTCATGTTTAATGTTTTTTTATTAAAAATAAATAATTTAAGTCATTCCCTTTTCATATTGCACATTGTTTATTTTCCCTCCTAATTTTCCACAGAGCATGATACTTGTATGACCTTAATTTCTCTTATACTTCTCAAACAGACGAGGGGAAATTCAACACTACTATACTTTATTGGGCAGTAAGCAGTTCAAGCTTACCTTGATTCCTTTGTAGTAGCTGGTGCCAGGAATCATGACCGGAACTGAAAGCATGGCACCAGAAACAGCAGTGCAGTCTTCCTCAATTTGTTTTAGCAAGGAAACATCCGTGATGCTCATCAGCATGTCGCACATTGCATCAAATGCTATCTGCATCGGACCATAAGATATTTCACTGATCAAGTTAGGTTTTCCTAACTAATTTAGGGTAATAATTTGTCGAATGAATTACAGATTTCTGCCTCTAAATTGCCAGTCAATTGGAAAGTAGTCCCTTACCAAAGTAACCACTTGTTTCTTTATTGTTGTCAAAGTGTCAATTTTGTTCATTGGGTTTGATTTTATTTTCCTAATTTTGTATCAAATGCTAGTCTTGTGCGTGTTTTATTAATAAATAGCTTTCTAACCGGTGGAGGCACGGGTTTATTTAGCTTTTCTCTTAGCTGGATTGCGATTAATTGAACCAATATATATTAATATAACACATGCTATGGAAGCTAAAATTCATAATCTAATATTGAATATTTCAATAAGTTTAAATATTAGTTACTATCTTTAAAATTTTATTAGGAGAAGAGGGGAGAAATCTGTTGGGTTTATGGGACAGTTGGATATCATAAAGTAATTATTTATGATTGCATAAAACTTGTGGCAGTTGATGATTATAAGATAATTAGGATTCTGTTAGTGGGTATTCTCCTAAGTGGCAGAGTTTTTGGAGAGAATGACTCTTCAATCTTAAATTGTAGAGTAACTCGTACGAACGAATTTAGCTAAGATTGTATTTGTATGTTAGTAAATTTAGACCAAAACTAATTTAGTTTACTTCTATTTTAAATTGGACCAAACTCTATAAAAAAACTTAGTACAAACGAAATTAACTCCTAATTAATTAAGAGTTGACTCAAATTGGGATCGTCTTACAATTTTTTATATATTAGAATAATTAATGTTGATTTATGAGTTTTTATTTTAATGATGACAACATATATTTTGTATGAAGATATTTTTTGATTTTCAAGTTTTGGGTTGATTATGCATGTGTCAAGATGTCAAATGGTTCAATGTGAATAAAAGGTTTTTAGAGCCACCACTTAAATAGGTCCCTAGTATTTAACCTAGGAAATCAATGTAAAAATTTCTAGCTTGGGTAATTAATTGTAAGACAATTTTATTTTGTTGAAAATAAGTTCATAAAAAATATTTTCACGTGCTTAAAATTCAAATCTTTTAAAGGAGCTATTTTTGGAAGTCAAATCATTTTAGAAAAGGGTTAAATATAATTTATTATCCTAAATTAAATGTCATATTCCACTTTGGTGATCCACCTTTAATTTTTTTAATTAAATGATTGAACTATTAATTTTTTTTCGATTACATTCAATTGAGTCTGTCACGTCAGAAATTACTGACGTGACTGTCTAGGTGGAACAAAACTGAGCTGATGTGTTTCAAATAAATAATTTTTTATTTTTTATTAAACATTTTTAATATATTAAAGGGTAAAATCGTATTAGAGTATACCAACATTTTACTAACAATAAAATAATAATTAAACAAAATAAAATTAAATAACAATTAAATCTACTCGTGATTACTAATAATAAAATAATAATTAAACAAAACAAAATTACACAAAACAAAACAAATATGTTTAAAATAATAATAATTAAACAATATTGGTTATAACTTGTAATTTAATGGTTTTAAAGTCAACAATATTTGATGTCAATTGTATATATAAGTATTTTAATTTGGGATTAAGTGTATTTAGAAGTATTTTAAATTGAGGTTTATTGTATTTAGAATATTTTAATTTGGGTTAATTGTACTTAAAAGTATTTAAATTTTTTGATGAAGTCAAACTGTATCTAAATACGGTCAAACTATATAAAATCATTTGGCTCCAACCATGTTGTAGCTTGGGTAAGGTATTTCGGTCAATTTTGATCGAAAATTGATTTTTTTAGGTAGGGGGGTGGTGTGGCATTGTATGAAATCAAGTAGATTATGAGCAAAATTATGAGTTAAATTAGTTCATGGGCTAAATTATGAGGAGAGTGAAACTTAATATAACGTAAGTGTATTTAGCCCCTATATTTTAATGTCAAATTAAATGCAAATATAATCTCATTAAAAAGCAATTACTTTGCATATGACTTAAATTTGGGAAAATATCAGTTCAAGACTTCAATTCAAGGGATAAAAATGAACAAAAATACCAAGTTGGAGGATGAAAGTGTCAATTTTGTCAATTAAGGGGTCACATTGAAACTCGTTGACAATTTGAAGGGAAAAATATATAATTTAACATTTGGGTAATTGAGAAGCTACTTTGAAACTATCTTACAACTTGTCGGGACAGATATGTAGTTTGTGTACTTCGTCTAATTTTATGTTTAAATCTTTTTACCACGTTTCTCATGTCATACTGACACTTCTATGGTGGTTCCTCAATTGTCAATTATCAATATTTCTCATGTCATACAAACCCTTCTATGGTGCTTCCTCAATTATCAATTACCAATATCAGAAACTTTTGGTGCTTTATAAGAAAATTAGATTGTACCTTCATATTGAAGTCAAGCACAACAAAGGTTTTCCCCGATTTTTTCTAATTTTGTCAGTCTTTCATAGAGCATGTTGTCAAATTTCTGAACAAACTTCGCCATAGAATTCATAGAGAACGGATCAGATAGAAGACGCCTAATCCTTTTGTGACTCTCTTGGGGAACACATAGCAAGCTATTCTTCCCAACAGCATCTGCCATTGATTTAACATAGCCCTTGTTGAACCGCATAAAATCACTTGCAAATATTGTTTTTGCACCTTCCACACTCGGAACGAACACATGGATCTTCCCAAATAATCTGGTTTTGAACCATTTCCCATGCCTGGTACACCATATTCATCAGTAATTATAGGATCATTTGTTAGTGTGTGCATAGGAGAAGTATAATCAATTATTGCATAACATGATTTCAAATATTAGTGTAAGCATCATTTACAGAAGACTAAAATGCAAAATTCGCCCTGTGTTTATGTATGTGTGATTCCTTCCTCTTGCTACTTTATTAGAATTATGTAAATTCGTCTCGTTCAGACTTTTAGTATTTTGCAAATTAACCTAAAACAGTTAAAATATATCTGGAATTTTGAAATGGAGGGAGGAGTATATATACATGCATAAAAGGAATATATACTCGCTTAATGTTAAATTTTAATGAAATTTAAAATTTAAATACATGCAAGAGATAGTTAGCCTACCATAGTCGTCGGAGTTTGACAAAATTGTAGCAACCTTCAGTACTGTTAGTAGCTGAAAGAAAAGCCAAAGTTTCACCCAGGAAAGGTAGCCCTAGCCTGCCAGGAATAGCCGCTCTCCCTCCTGTTACTCTTCGGAATTGTTTGAATATGAATAATGTTACAATTATTACGACAAGTGAAGCCAACACTATACCATAATTGTTGCTCTTTACTAGTGATAAAAGCTCCTCTTTTGATAAAATCATCATCTTCAGAAACTATTCAAAAGATACAAATGTATTTAGCTAAGTGACCTACATAGATATAAACAAAGGATATGGTTTAAATAATATATGTATAGAAAACTATTTAAAGTTAGAGGCATCTTATGGGGATACCAAGACAATAGTTTTGAAAGATTCATTTTGGTAAAAGACAATTTTTATATCTACCTAATATGTTTTGTATAAAGAATTGGAGTTTTATATGATTCATAGTACATTATATAAGCTTATTTGGACTTGTTAGGTGTTGAAATGCTCCTCTCCACACAACAGCACTGAAAGATTAAGATTGGTAAAAGACAATACGATACTCCTCCGTTTTCAGAAACATAATTAAAGGTAAAAAAAAAATTGTCCTAAAAAAGATAAGATAAAGTACAAAATTAAAGGATAAATATGTCATTTAGTGGAGTTTATTAATATAAAAAAAATACTTATTATTTTATATAATATTATAAATTTAAAATTATTTTATTCACTTTATTATATTTTTATTTTTCTTAATATGTATGCAATATGTACTTTGCTCGTCTATTGGAGTACGAGGGAGTATATTTATATGATTATCCCTTTATTGGTCCCCCAACTTTCATGGTTTTGCACGCTTACTCCACAATAAATTTCTCTCTTTATACTTGATATTTCGGCCGGATACTTGTACCGCCTTTTGTGCATATCATAGGCTTCGAGATCAAATTCGTGTCCCTCCATTGACTTAAAATTTTACTTAGTTCAATATGCCAAAAACTAGTTAAAATATTTATTTAATTTTCATTTCACATCTCATTTTCCCTCTCTTCTTCCTCATCAAATACTTTACTTGCTAAGTCATTTATAAAGGAACATATAGAAACTTAGCAACATCTCAAAACAAACAAGCATCTTTTCTTAGTGATTGATAAGATGTTAGTGATAATTTTTAATCCAAGTCTTTGTGACTTGAAGGATTCTTTGTGAATTAATTGTGAAATAGTTCTTAGTGAACTATAATCTCTGTGATTACCCTCTTTAATTGAATATCCTTGCTCTCGGAGTAGAAAAGAAGACTAGGAGATTTTTATAGGTTCGAACCTCTTAAACATTTCTTGTGTTATTCACTTTCTGCATTTCTACATACCGTCACTCTAAGATTTACTTATGTGACTTATTTCTGCAATAGTTCACTAAATTTAAAGCTGTGTGTTTTCATATAATCATGGAAGGGATTTTTCAAAGTATAATTCTGTTGTGTTAAACTAATCAATTAACTTGCTTAACTAATATGGTAATAACTATTTAAAAAGAAATTTCAAATAATCTATTCAACCCCTCTTCTAGATCTCTTTATGCCTTTAGGAATAAGAAGTGGTATCAAAGTTATGTTCTCCTAAACTAACTTTTCAACTTGAGTAGATCCATGACACTAACTAAAACTATTTCTGAGCTTAGTGGTGGAAACAAGTCACACATTGTGTAATAAAGATAAATTTGCTAATTGAAAAGTTCGTATACAAACGTATATAGATGCTATCGATGATGAAATATTCGATGTTGTGATCAATGACCCCTACGTTCCTACAAAGCTCACACCAACTCTTGACGATCCTAACAAAAAATGTTATTAGAGAATATAATGGACTGATAATGAGAAGAAACTGGTGGCTCTAGAAAAAAGTTTTAAGAACATCATGTTCATAGCTCTTGAAAATGACTTTTTTGAAAATGTTGTCAATTGCAAGACAACAAAAGAAGTCTGGGAAGTTCTACTAGTTACGCACGAAATACTAATGAAGTTTATGAGAAAGAGAAAAATTAACAACAAAAGATACAACAACAACAACGCTAACTACAACAACAAGAAAGACTCCTTTAAAGATTTATGCTTACAATTACAAAAAAGCCAGGTCACTACACAGATGAGTGCACCAAACATTTGAGAGATGAGCTCAAGAGGGACAAACTGAAGGAATTTTTTAAGAAAGATCAAGTGCTTACAAGAAGTATCACAAGAAAGAGAAAGGCCTTATAGCTGAGGGTTCCTAGAGTGATAGTGATAATGACTCAGATTTTGAGTCAAGTAATGATGAAGAATCTCAGATGGCCAACGTATGCTTCATGGCAATGGAAGCTCATGTAAACAACATCATTGATCAGTCATGAGATTGATATCAATGAGGTATTTGATTTGAACTCCCTGATATTGATATTTCTAATCATAGAACAACTTTATGTGGCACTACATCAGAGTTGTATAAATACATGAAGTGGTTTAGGGTTCTATAAAGAGATCGTTCTCTTCTTTAAGAGAAAAAAAGAAAAAGTACTAACTTAAACAGTTCATGAATTTCCAAGCTTGAGGCTAAGAGTGAGAAATTGAGAAAAATAACTGAGCAATCTGTACAAATATAGTTAATTCTGACTACCAAAATTGAGAAATTGGATAAGACAATCCTGACATGGAACAAATCTTCATATTCTATGCACTCCCTGATCACAAGTCAAAGATACAGCTATATCGATCAGGTATAAGATTTGGGGACTTGTCCTCAAACTATAGTGTGAATACAACTTTAAAGACTAACAACAATAGTACATTTGCTTCCTATAGAAGCATTATGATTATGACATTTATATTGGTTACAAAGATGTTTATTCAAAGCTCTACGATTTTTGCTGATCAGATTGTGATCCCTAAGAACAATAGATCACACACAAGTTTAAGATTTAAGAAATCATAGGGCAAAGTCAAAGCTATGTTCAATTCTCGATGAATTGTGGAGTTAGTTCACACTCACTCTACAAACCAACAAGACAAGAAACGTAGAGTCGACTCATACCCTACTGAACTCCCGAAATCGTAGAACAATATGGAAGGCAGAAATAATTTAAGCCCAAAAGAAAGGTCGGATGTTCTTTTTTTCCAGACATATCCTTGAAGAGAAGGAATTTATACACACACACACACAAAATCATGTATCATATTAAATGTTATAATTGTCATCATTGTGGTCATATTGTTGTTATATGTGATTTTAATGCTTATCTTGTGAATGTGAGGTCTAAAGTTAGATAGGTCTGGGTTCCTAAGAACACTAACCTATCAGGACCCAAGCAAGTTGGGGTACCAAAGTAAAATCTAATTTCTCTTGCAGGATAACAGCTTCACTAACTCAACATGGTATTGAAATAGTGGATTCTCAAGTCATATGACATGATATAATACACTCCTATAAAACTTCAACAAGAAAGATGGCCTTGTAGTTATCTTTGGAGATAAAAATCTGGAAACATTAGAGGATATGACATAATAGAAAATGTTGCAATCTATTTTAGCAAAGTTACATTTATTGAAGGATCGAAACACAACCTACTGAGCATCATCTAATTATGTGACAAATGGCATCAAGTTATCTTCCCTCAATAATTAATGTCAAGTAATAGACCTGGAGACAAACTCAATCAAGCTAACTAAAACTAGAGATGATAATGTATATGTGGTGAATCTAGCTAAGCTAAGCTCTACAGAGACAGCTTGCTTATTTGCCAAAACTTCAGAAGATGGAAACTGGTTATGGCACAGAAGATTATCACATTTGAACTTCAAGAACATGTCCAAGTTAGTTTCTAAAGATTTGGTTTCTAGTTTACCCAACCTAAACTTCATCAAAGATAATTCTTGAAAAGCATATCATTTGGGAAAACAAATCAAAGTTTCATTCATGAACAAGACAATCAATTCTGATATTAGGCTACTATAGTTACTCCACATAGATATGTTTGGTCCTATTCCCACTGTCAGCCTTGGAGGAAATAAGTATACCCTAGTCATAGTAGATTATCATAAAAGATTCACATGTGTATTCTTTCTAGCCTCAAAGAATGAAATCAACTCTTAGTTAATTAAGCTCTTCAAGCTAATTAAAAATGAGAAAGGTGAGAAGATCAAATCCATCAAAAGTGATCATGGAAGAGAGTTTATTTTTTTGAAGTAAATAAGTTATGTGAAGAAAATGACACTCATCACAACTTCTCTACCCCAAGGACTCTCCAACAGAATGGTGTAGCATAATAGAAGAACATAATTCTTATTGAAGCAGGAAGGACTCTTCTAGCAGTTGCAAAATTTCCATAATATTTTTGGGCTAAAGATGTCAACATTGCTTGCTATACTGAGAACAAATCTCTCATTCACTACATTTATAAGAAGACTCCCTACGAACTATGGAAAAAGAGAAAGTCTAACATTAGTTACTTTCATATCTTTGGTTTTGCTTGTTATATTCTCACCAATGGTAAAAAGTATTTGACTAAATTTTAACCTAAGTCTGATGAATGTATCTTTCTTGGTTATTCTACTGATAGTAAGGCTTATAGAGTTTTCAATAATCACTTATTAGATGTTGAAGTTTGAATTCATATTACTGACTGACAATTTTGAGCCATGTAAGGTTGTAGTATTTGTTTAAATTATAGAGTTGGATCAGATAAACATAGAGCAGAAAGACCCTACAATTAATAACCCAACAATTGTGGAGTTAGGAGAAGAAATTATAGAGCCTCTTGTTGCAGAACTAGGAACTTTATGAGTTAAAGATCTTCCTGCACCAGAACCTAAAGATTAACTAAATATTGAAGACCTCATATAAGAAAGCACAAGGACAGATGTTCCAACTGGAAGAAAATGGGCTAAAGATCATATTCAAGACCTGATTATTGGTTATTCAAATGTAAGAGTTAAAACAAGATCTGCAACCCAGAATGAGTGTTTCTATTTGATCTTTTTGTCTCAAATGGAGCCTAAGCAGATTGATCTATCTTATGTCGGACACGACATGTTCTACGATATTGGTTGATCGTAGACTTGAGTGTTGATCGTAGTGTAGAATGAAGATCGTAGAGGGTTATGGAAACATACTCTATGATAACTCTTGCTCTACGAATTGCTCTACAATTCCTAATGTACTCTACGAACAAAGACACAATCTATGATGCGCTCTATGTGACTTGATCTCTACGATAAGCACTTAAAGATGCTTTAGCATACTCTGCGATCTTGGTTTTACTTTACGATTATTGAGTGAGCTCTACATTCTTTCTACAGACTCTATGATTTTGAATTAACTCTGCGATCTTGAAACTGGGTGCTCTTCGATAGCATAGCCAACTCTGTTATCGTAACTAAACTCTACGAAATGATAGAGTAGCTTTTTGATCATTTAACATTACTATATGATTGATTTAATCCTATCATATATATATATATATATATATATATATCTATTCAGCTCATACGATCAACCTAAGAAGTTTGATCTTTCTATTCTAGGTCATTGTACAATATATTCATATTAAGAACTTTACAGAAACTACTTGAACAAATATACTTTAGAAATATCACATCATTAAATTTAAACATGCAGTTCCTAACAATATCCCTCTTTTTGCTGATGACAAAACCAGTAGTTTCATAGCATTCATCAATTGTATGATGCAAATAACTTCAAAAATAGATATATCTTAATATATAATAAACAATTGTATTACCAGATCAAAAGTATGAATTTATTTATATGATCAAAAATTGTACAGAGTATAGAAAATTTACAATAGTTAATATTTACAATAAATAAAATTTATATACAAATATAACTATATTTTTACTTATTTCATCCATTTCTTGGGCTTTATCTTTAGAGGATCTTTTCGTAACGTTATTCTCCTTCAATTTGAATCCGTTGAAGATTTATGTTAAGAAGCATGGGATCACTAGATGAAATTCGTGAGCCAGTTGGAGTCACTGCACTCGACGATCCATGTCTTAAAGTAGAGTAATGGCTATGATTTAAAAGGATTTCATGATGTGCTCTACATAGAAGATGTTGAATTGATGTTTGTTATCGGAGAAAACGCCTCTTATCCCCTTGATCTTTCTCCCCCTAAATTGTTTTCTCCCCCTTTTTGTCACATCCTAGCCATGACATAGAGCATTAATTTCTTCCAAGAGCTACTTAACACTACGAAAAAGCTCATCCATTTGGATTTTAGACATGGCAATGTCATCTCTGTTATCTTGTGGTTTAGCTTGTTCTCGTTGTTGATGAACAATAGTCATATCATTATATGTTCGTTCTAGAGAAATATCAATTATTTCCATTGAGTGCATCACCATACCTTTGAAATCACTGAATGAAGAGCTGAGTTCAAAGACTTTGTCAGAGAGAAGTCTTATTTGCTCTGCATTAGTTTGTTAAAGAAAGACTATAACGACCTTGTGAGCAGCTATCTTCTTTAAGAATACTTCATCCCTTTGCTTAAGATTCACAGTAATATACTTATGGAGATCCTTTATATGCTTCCCAAACTCGGGGAGCTGTCGTTGACACTCCAAAATTAATACCTTACTTTACTCTATTAAAACAAGTATTAGTATAGCAATAAGCAAGGATCGATTCCACAAAGAGTGATGCATTTTTGTATTTGTCCAAGTGTTTCCAATAAAGATGGGGATTTTTGAGTTTGAGTAAGTAAATTAATAAAAAAAAAAAGAATAAATAATATGAGTAATTAATGAGTAAAAGACTTGAGTTCTAAAGTTTAGTTTCACCTTTTCACAAGTATAGATTAATCAAGTTAAGTAATATTTACCTTTCAATGAGAATAATTACCCTAGATAACCGCAATCGAAATTCTCCTTAAGTTATAAATTTAAAGTTACAATCATCCCAATAAACCTTAACTATCATACAACCTAAGACTATCAGTCTAGATTTAATATAATAGTAGCATGGAGAATGAGAATTAGGTTATTTCAAGTAATAATCACACAATCAGGAATTATTTAACTTGCCGTCTAATAATCGTAGCAATACTTAAAAGCTTGTCCACAATCATGCATGACTAATTGCTACTTATGAACAGATATAATATCATTTTCTTAATACTATATATTAATCTAACAAATGATATTTATCAGATTAATCTAATTGGCCAGATCAAATCAATTAGATAGAATAACATGCAATCAATTAAAACAGATTAACATAATAAATCTCATACAAGAAGGAATAAATAAAGTAAACTTGATCAAACCGTTAATTATGAATAAGGTTCAACATCCCTGGGAACTAAAATAGAGAAGTTAGCTAGACATGCCTTTGATCTTTTAAATAAGAGTTGAATTCCAATGTAGATGATATCTCAAACCCTGACTATTACAATCTATTTATAATGCTAGACAAGGTCCTAAATTATATGAGAACTAGAAATCTAAATCCAAAAAGGAATTACAAATCATAACCCTATTTTTCATAAGGAAATTTAATTAATTTAGCAAGAGAATCTCAGTCAAAAAGAAATCCTAAAGACCATAAAATTCTAAAATATAGCAAGAAATTTGGAAAAATGTGTGGCCTCCTTTACAAATATAGCGCTGGTAAGACCCCGACTTTTTATGAATAAAGATTTAATTTCTCTAAATTATTATTTTGGATAATAAGGTGTTGATTTGATATAATGCTTTAGTTATGGGTGAAATGTGCAAATTTTACAAAGTAAGCAAGTGGTCATAAAATATTCGTTTTGTCAGGAAATATTCGTTTTGGTCGGGGGATATTCTTTTTGTTGGGAATATCTGTACGACGGTGCAATCATCGGTGGACCACATAACAGAATGACTATCAGATATAGTGATAAGTAGGTTTTATACCTACTTATCCGGTATCTATTGCTTGAATTAGTTGCTTAAACCTTAGTTTCTTAGTTACTTTTCAAATATTTTATGTTATTTTATAGGCTATGACATAACATTGGCATGAAGAAGCAAGGAAAAGCAGTTCACACATCTTTTGGACTAAAATATACAAGCAAATACAAGAAGGGGAGATTGCAGGGCTTTTAACACCAAGTTGGATGCATGTTCTTGGCTTGGAACTTGGATTTAACATGTAGATCTTCTTCTTATCTTTTCGAAACATCTTGAATCATCCCAATCAGAGTTTGGATGCAAGAGTTAATGCCTTTTTATCAACGAAGATCAAAGCTAAGAGTTCTTATTCTTGCAATTTATACAGCATCTACTTCAAGCTCGATTTTTATCTTGTTCCGACTAGAATTTCTCAACTCTAAAAGAATGAAATTTGTAGAGATCGTCGATAGCTTCGATTTGATAGGTGGCAGGGCCCGTAACTCCTCCCGAATCAAAAGTTATGGCCATTTTACTAGAGGACACCGCGGTAGAAAAAGGACCCCCACCGGGGCGGGCTTTTCCTTCACAAAACCCCCGACAGGGGAGGGGGTTACCAGCTGAAAAATAGTAGGGACCCCCTCCAGGGCAGGACCCTTTACAAGTATAAACCCCCGTCGGGGTGGGGCTATGCGCAAAAAACTCGGTTTTTGTCCAAATTTGAGTTCGGGAAGGATTGTTTCGATCCGATTGACTCAAGGACTTCCAAGAGGACTTAAAGACATATAAAGAGACTTATAAAAGGGGGGAGAATAACAAGGATTAGAGGGGGAGATTAGAGAGGAGAGAGGATCCCATTAGATTAGATTAGAGTAGAATATGAGAAAGCACTAGTTTTTATGAGATTTGGAGATTGAAGCGATCGACTTGGAGACAATTGAAGATTCAAATTTGAAGCAAGGAGAGAGCATCAAATCTACAGA